>QUSF01000094.1:0-30581 GCA_003676055.1 Chloebia gouldiae | reverse complement strand
AAATAGTGCACACAGAAATGCTGTGATACTTTTTTAAGATGGGAAAGGGGGTAGAGAAAGCTTAAAAGGTTTTAAAATGTAAATTAAATTAAACAGGGTTTAAAATTATTACTGGAATGTTTTTTCTGTTGGTTCGCATGTCCTTTTGAGTTTGGATATCCTTGTGGTTTTAGTTTGGGTTTGGATTCTTGGTTGTTTGGTCTCTTTTGGTTTTGGGGACTGGTGGAGGTGGGTGGTTGTTTGATTTTTGAATTTTTTATTTTATTACTTCTTCCTTTATTTTATTCTTTCTTTCTTTCTTTCTTTTAATAGCCAAAGGCTTTTTCCTTTCTTTCTGTTATAAACCATTAACATTTTGTAATAGCCTTTCCTTTCAACTATAACTATTTCCATTCCATGCATTTCTTGGTTTTTAAAACTTACTTTTACTCAACAGATATTTTTCAGCCTTATATTTCACCACAAGCAGCTGTTAGACCTCCAGCTCCCATTTCTGCTTCTGATGGTAAGTCTCTTTTTTAAGCAATTGTAGTCACTTGGATGTGGGTTCCTAGGCAGCATCTCCATGCTGCACAGCTTCTGTGTAAATACAGCCAAATACAACAACACTTAATTGTAGACATACAGGATCATTAATCTAGTGCAAACAGAAATGTTTTCAGACATTTTTCAGAAGAAAAAGGGGAGGGGTAACTAACAGGCATTAAAATTTTTGTTAGGGAGACTGCAGAGTAAGTTTGTTTCCTTGATTAAAAAACACAGCTTTGGAATTAATATGATGTGAGGTAAAAGATGTCTGTAAGTACTTGTAGCACGTCAAATAAATCCTATGCCAACACTTCCTAGGGAAGGATATTTGTGCTAATGTCCTTTATCTATTAAAGATTTATGTATAATAATCAGGTGCAGTGTGTTTCAAATAAGCACTTAAGGAGGAAACATTTAGAAGTACTTCACATACACACCCTTTGGTATGTATGTGAGGTATTTAACAGCAAATGTAGATTCTCTCTTGATTTGTTTTTTATTCTTTTGTTTATTCCAGCACACTGGAGAGTGCCTAGCCACAGAGTCTATTCTGTATCTGGAGCCAACGTACCCTCTGCTGTGGTAGCACACAGAACCTACAGTGTCTCTGACACCAACGTACCCTCCAGTGTGACACCAGGCAGATTCTATAGTGTGTCTGAAACCAACATACCCTCCAGTATCATGCCAGGCAGAACAGGTTTTGGGTCATCAATGGACAGAGTCATGAACCCGATACCAACCAGCACCAATACTGGGTCATCAGTGGATTCATCCTCCCGTATGAGAGGAAGCAGAGCTCTTCCTATGCCTTCTAGCAACATGTCCTCCAGTCTGACAGGGAATAGAGCTGGTACTGGGTCTTCGGTCAACACATCCTTCAGTTTCAGACCACGCAGAGCCAGTTCTTTGCCTTCAGTCAGACCTTCCAGCCAGAATGTCTTACTCAGCACCAGAAGAAGTCAGGAAATTTAATTACCAGATATGACAGATTTCTTCATCAAAATACTTGCTTCTCTTCAGAAAGAAAATACTTCAGCAATGCAAAAAAATCTAAATAAAGTACAATCTAAATAAAGTACAATCTTACCTACCTTTGCATTGTAGTTCAGTGTATATATTTATTTGTAATTTCATATTTTTATGAAAATGTGCATTCATATCTTCACATTTCTGTGTTTCTAATTATTCATATACCAAAGCACTTGTTTATTTAACTCTTTTTTATTGCAGTTTTTAAGTTTTATGTAATATATTTTAAAATGTTATAAAACAACACCTTTTGGGTAGTTTTCCCCATTCTTAAAAAAATCCACATGCTATTTTAGTCTCTATCTCTCAAAGTTATTTCATACCTGTCTATTTTAAACCAGGACTACAATACTTTAATAGGATTGAGGGGGTCCATGAAATGTACACCAGCGATTCCTCTTGTGGAATGTCCTGGCCCTGTGTTTTGGTTTGAAAAGACAGGTGTCTGCTAAGGAAGGCAGGAGCCTCCCTTGAAATGGAAAATGCAAACTCCCTCTCTCTGAATTATTATAATTTTGAAATAAAGGGGCTCTCAGGCAAAGATATGGGAGTAGGAATAGTAGTTCTTTGTTAGGAAAACTAAAATACAAATGCAATAGTACAAAAAAAATCTACTGACAGAGACAGAACATGACCTGACACTCTGTTGGTCGGGGAGTTGGTAGTGGTCTGATTACATGGTGGCTGTAGTCTTGGTGTGACAGCTGTGTTCTGTTGAAACAGTGATCCTGTAGAAGGGTGTAGTCTTCCTCTGAAGGTCCAGTGGTGGTGTAGATGGGCTTGGTCTTCTTCTGGCAATCCAGTGGAAAAGAAAACTGCTCTTCTGGGAATCTAGTTGGAAAAGGCTGCTGTGGTGTTGCAAATATCAGATTATATCTAGGTAGGAATGCTTGGCTCCTCCCCCTGGGTAGAGCATCTCACAATGCGATGATGTCATTTTATCAGTCATGCAGTGAGATTCAATGGCCTACTAAGAGGAGATATTTTCTGGAGGGAGGATTGGTTGTGGAAAAAATAAAGAAAACTGCCCTGTCACGGTGCCTTTTCCTCACTCCAGTTTGCCCAGCACCTATAGGCACTGCGGGCAGTGAGGACCACCTTTCTGGGCCATTGATGGCAGAACAGCGGCTTGTGGGTTTGAAGCCACCAGATGAGAGGAGACACAGGGCAACAATGACAAAAAATGAGGAGCCATCCTTTGGGGGTATCCACAGTCCAGGTTTATTGGTAACCTCTGAAGAAGCACCTTAGCCCAGGGGAAGATGCTGCCCAAAAGGCCCCAAGCACTATGTGCACAGGATTAAGAAGGGGAGTGGTAACAAGGGGTGGGAATGACAAGGAACCAATGGGACAACAACTGGGTGTGACAACCGGGTTGACATATGGGGGAAACATCCAATGGAGCAAGGAGGGAAGAGGGGACCCCGGAGACCAGCCTATCACCCGAGGCCCTGGATGGAACTTTCTAGGTGGAGAGGAGAGGCCTCAGGGTGACAGACAGGTCCCGGGGTGGGGTCAGGGGAATGACTCAGCAGGAATACTCGGATAATGGGTGGAGGGCAGTAGGATTGACAGGCAGAGGGAGAAGAAGGAGGGCTGGACCATTTTACAAATAGGGGGGAATAGGAACAACCTATTTTACAAATAGGGGGGTATAGGACAACAAGGGGGAAACCCAACACAACCCAACAACTGCCCCTTTTTTATTTTAAACAAAATGGAATAAACGAAAAGAGGCTCTTAAAATGAATTAAACTTAATCTGGGGGAGGAATTCTGAGTCCGCGTAAGTGTTGGCAAACCAAAGCTGGCAGGTTGGAGCTGTCTCTCGCCAGGGTCCATCTTGAGGTTCTGGCTCTGGTTGATCTTCTTTGTCTCTGATGGACTCCTGGACTGAGAGGAACATTGCCAGGTTCACCGTGTGGATGGTCAATGCCCGGGTCATAAGGCTAGACACTACCCATCTCAGAACTCCAAAAATAATCAGGGCTAAAATGAGAATAAACAAAATTAATAAACCAGTTCGAATTACAGAAGTTGGCCAACCCGAGATGCCCTAGTTTCCGAAGAGGTTGCTCAGCCAGTCCCCGGTCTCCCATTTTATGTCTTTTATCATGCTCCACATTTGATTGATGGCTTTTCAGACATCCCCAGCCTTGGAAGTCAGGTTCAAGCAACACAAGCCCTCAAACTCCTCACAGGAGTGATCATGGAGAAGTAGGAAATCAATTGCCGCTCTGTTTTGGAGGGTTGCCTGCCTTGTAACTTCCTCATCTGATAGGAGGCCAGCTAATGCAGTTGATGTAACATTGGCATGCTTAGCCACCCAGCATTCGAGGGCAGCCAATTCCCCGAATGAGTGGGCGATCGCCACCCAGGGCAAAAACACAATGGTGGCTACACCTTTTGGTTTTGACCAATGAATTACCTCAGAATCTCAGTTTTCATCTAAATTGGTAAATTCTGTGTCTCTTTTTGGTCTGGCCAATTGTGAGGTTTTATTTAGACTTCACTAATGGGAAATTTGGGTTTGGCTGGGGGTAAACAGGCTCAACTGACTGAAAGTACAAGGGTCTCCGATAAGGTGAGGGGGGACGCCAGCCCAAGCCTGATTACCGCAGATGAGGAAGGTGCCTCTGGGTAAAGCATGGGGATGATTGTCTGGGGTGGAGAAAATTGGAATCTGAATGACCCTCTGGCACCATTCCTCAGTGGTGTACTCACGTATATGCTGTTTAATCTCAATATTTGGTTGGGCTTGGGGATCAGGGGTAACAGAGAAGTGGATGCAGATAAACGCAAGTGAGGATCCAAGTAAATCTAGTTCTTGGGGGTCATTATCCATGGCAGGGAGCAGTTTGACCCAGCCCCTCCATGCGTCTAGTTGGCAGACGGTGAAGGAGCGGGTCTTTCTGCTGGGAGAACTGGTAGGGTTAGGAAAGGTAAAAGGAAATTAATCTAATGTATAAGGGATCCCCACGAGGCAGGAGAGGAATGGGTCAGCAGCTGAGGAGGTGGACAGACAGATGTCTTGTCCGAGGGCTTGTGCGAGCGTCTTCCATACATTATTCTTCATCTGGGGAATGATCCAGGAGCTGCCAGGGACGGCGAGGGACATTAGCATGGTGAAGAGAGCCAGATGCATGGTGTAATGTTGGGGTCTCAGGCTTGGGATGAAAAATAAAATGAAGAGGGTATTTAACAGGTGAAACTTAGATGGAATTGGTCCAAAGCCTCTTCCTCCAGCAGACGTCCCACACTTGCCAGACGGGTTTTACTTGTACTTGTTTTGGGATGTATGGTCTCACCCATTTCGATGGGACCCATTTCAGTCCAGAGTGGGTAGCCACACAGGCATATCCCCGCCCCCAGGTAATTAAATCAAATGGTCCCTGGATCTGCCAGGTCTCTGGGTCTTTAACAAGGACCAGGGGCTTCTCCTTCAGCTCCAGCTGCAGATTACCTTTGAAGTGCCTGACAATGGGAGGGTTCAGGTTGTCAAAGGTACAATTTAGGAAGTTAAGTGTTAAAAGAGTCTGGGCCAGCTGGATATGAGGGGATTCTACCTTGTCCCGCACTGATGTCGTAAGATCTTCTTCAGACTCTGGTGGGTCCTCTCAACTACCGCCTGTCCTGTCGGGGAGTGGGGGATGCCGGTCTTGTGCTCCACTCCCCATTGCTGCAGGAAGCTCCTTAGCTCCCTGGAACCGTACGCTGGGGCGTTGTCCATTTTTATAACCTTAGGGACACCCAAAATGGAGAAAGCATGAATGAGATGATTTTTGACATCCATGGCTCTCTCCCCTGCGTGGGAGGAGGTGTAGACTGTGCCAGAAAAGGTATCCACTGATACATGGACATCTTTCAGTCTGCCAAATTCCGGTACTTTGGTTACACCCATCTGCCACACCTCACAACTGTGGAGTCCTTGGGGGTTCACTCTGGCACTGAGCACAGGCATTTGGTGGTTTTGACACCGGGGACATGTTGCCACAATGGCCTTGGCCTGGTCACGGGTAAGTTGGAATTGCCGTACCTGGCCAGGGGCATTTTGATGGAATTTTTGATGGCTGATCCATGCTTGGTTGAATGTGTCAGGGAGTGGCGCCATTTGGACCGGGGCCGCTAGGGCATCTGCTCTTTGATTGCCCTCAGCGATGAACCCTGGCAGGTCAGTGTGCGACCTGACATGCATCACATATAATGGTTGCTCTTGGTGGGAGACAAGAGCTATTAGTCTTGAGAGCAACTCATACAGAGCGATGTTTGACACCTCCTGCAGTACTGCATTTTCCGTCCTGGACACTACACAGCTACATATGCTGAATCAGTAACCAAATTGCAAACTGAAGGGTTCCTGGAACCTCTCAAATGACAACAGTGACCAACTCAGCTACTTGAGGTGATCCTTCCACCTCGGCAATATGTGCCTCCCACCGCTGAGTCTGAGGATCCCTCCAAGTCATAACCGACTTGTGGGATGCTCCGGATGCATCAGTGAAAATTGTCAGAGCTTTGAGTGGTGTCCTACTCTGAACCCTCTATAATTTAGTGAGAATTGGATGTCCAAATTCAAAATTTTGTGGGCCAGCCAATGAATAGAAATTTGGCTAGTGTAGCTGTCCAATGCAAACTGCAGGGACTCATTTTCTTGAAGCAGGTGTTCAAGCATCGCTTTCGTAATTTGACCCGTGCCCAATTGAAGGGGTACGTGAATGATGTCAAAGTCGCACCCTGCCAACTCCCTGATGCGCATCTGTGCTTTGCAGATGAGGTCAGCCATCAGCTCCTGTGGCGATGTCATTCTCTTGGACCTATGGTGGCTGAGGAAAACCCACTCTATGATAAGAGAGGGTCCCTCTCGCCCTGGTCCTTCCCCTTGTTGTTTTCATGCCATTGAAAAATCACCCCGTGGAGGTGTGTGGCAGCTTGCCTGAAATAATAAACCTGAAAGGCAGGCCCCGTTGGTATCGGTGGGCCTGCCTGGCATGTACATGTACTCTTGTACCTTCTCCAATGCATTCTCTGCCTCCTGGGTAAGAGTCCGGGGGGAACTAGGCCCCTCTCCCCCTTCCAATAAATTGAAAAGGGGGGCTAGGTCTTTGGTGGAAATGCCTAGCCACAGTCATCCAATTTAAGGACCCACACAGTTGTTGAAGATCTGCCAGGGTCCGGACGGAATTTCGAATTTCCAAGTTCTGAGGAACAATGGTCCTTGCTGTCATATGCATCCCCAGGTACTTCCAGGGTGGCATCCTTTGAATCTTCTCCATCTGAAGCTAAAATCCTGCAGCAACCAATGCGTCGGTTGTGAGGTCAAGCGCATAGGTAAGTAGATCATTGGTGGGGGCGCACACCAATATGTCGTCCAAGTAGTGCAGGATGATGGCATCTCCCGCAGCTACACCGACGGGGGACAACAAGGAAGAGACATACCACTGGCAGATTACTGGGCTGTTCTTCTTGCCTTGAGGCAAAATTCACCAGTGATATCTCTTCCTTGGGGCTTCTCGGTTGATGGTCGGAACCGAGAAGGGGAAACGTGGAAGCCAATTGCCCATCCGGCCCCTCAATTTGTACAACACTCCTAGACTGTTTGGCCAATTGTATGCCCCCTATGCCCTGAATGCGTCCAGCCACGTTCTGCAATTCCCAACGTGATGGCCATTCCCGAGTGGAAATGATCATCACATCTGCCCCAGTGTCCAGGAGCCCCTGCATCGTCTTGTGCTCTCCACCCAAGTGGAGGCCACAGGTGATCTTGAGCTTATCCTCCCCTAGGACTTGTGCCCAGCAGATGGATGGTAGAAGCTTTCGTTGCTGGGCACTGGCCTGCTCCCAGTCCCAAGATGGTTCAGGGACCAGGATAGTCTGGGGCACTATTTGTCCTTTGGGGAGGAAAACAGGTGGGCAAACTCAATACAGGGGAAGCATGAATTGCCCTGGGTCTGATGTTACTAACCTGGGCAAGACCATGATCTCCTAGGGTGTGTATTTCATGTCCCCAATGACAATGTACTTACATCACAGCCGGCTCCAGGTACCTGAACCCTTGGGGGAAACCGAAATAAGATGGTGGTCGGAATCCCGTAGGTGCAGAGGTTCCGTCATCTGGAGCTTGAAAGGAGAGAAGTTGGACAGATTTATTAAAATGGGACTCTTATGTATTATGTCATATCTCATGAGTGTCACGTCTGGCAGATGATTGTCAAAATCAATGCGGGATTGTGAAGCCCAAGGGGGCATCTGCTTTGTCCCTCTTCCCTGCGATGTTATAGAGCCCACCAAATTTATGTCGGAGTGCTGGGGAGGACTACGCTCACATATTAGTTTATTGAGGGCCCTTGGCCCCGACCCCGTTCTTTTTTAAATTGTTGGAACGCCCACTTCAGTGGGCAGTTCCCAACCCAGTGTCCCCGTGTTCCTCACAGGTAACATCAGTCTTATGGTGGTATGGACGTTCAAGGTGGTGGTGCGGTGTTGGGTCGATGAGGTGCAGGAAGGGCATCAGCGGTGTACACTCTTTTTGTTGGTCCAGCTTTAGGTGGGTGTCCTACTGAAGATGTTTCTTCTACTGTTTCTAAGTTGACCTTCTTTTTGCTGACTTTTAGCATGTCCTGCAGGGTCGGTGGAGGCTCCATGGGCAAGCTCAGGATGGCTGCCTTGCACTGTGCGTTAGCATTGAGAACTGTAACTTCCTTCAGCACCTCCTCCGGAGCCCGTTCTTCTTTTATTTGCAGCTCCACCAACCTGTGAAGCCTTTCAACGAACTCTGAAAATGGTTCAGTAGGAGATTGGATTATTTTTAAGTAGTTCTGGACTTGACCCTTCGGTTTGAGATTTAAAAATGCCTTCTCTGCTGCTTTTACCGCCTCTCAGAGAGCCCCCCGGGGGATCTCTGCTGCCTGCCTTGACCCATCAGCCCACTCCACCTGACCACAGAGGTAGTCGGTGGAGAGCATGCCCCCCTGCATTATTAGCAGTGGCCAGGTTCTCCCATAGATGGAATAAGGCATCCCAGTCCTCCTTCCACCACTCTGTCTCCCACTGCAGGAATTCAGTTGGTGTTAAAAGGCAAGAGAAGAGCTGGCAGAGATCAGCAGGGGTGAGGTCAGCGGAAAGGGTGGCCCTAGGGATCCCCCTGAAGCATTCGCTCTCCCTAGTGAACTCCTACTGCACTTTACATAGCTCCTTGGTGACTTGGTAAGGCAGCGAGGGCGAACGCCACCTTCGGCCTGGGGGATGTACGTGACCGGGGCTGCTGATAGAATTGGCACAGTGCTTGTCAATGGTGTGGGCATGGACGGGGGGCAACTTCTGTCCCCAGGCCCCTCCCATCCAGTCCCATTACCATGGGAACTGTAAGGGGGACCATGGGAACTGGAAGATAGAACCAGATGGGAGGGGCTGGAAAGAGGAGTGGGACTGCGGGAGGAAGGACTCTCCGCCCCAGTGGTGTGGTTGGAGGCGTGTTCATAAGCGTGGGAATTATGGGCATGGTTGAGGGAGGGAGTTAAAGAAGGGGGAGGAGTGGGAGAGGGGGAGGGGTTGAGGGGAGGGGAGAAGTTGGGTAACAAGAAGGGGTTGGAAGAGGGGAGAAAGGGATTCTGGGGAGGAGAAGAGCAAGTGGCAGGAAAACCCTCGTGGCACCCGCCATCTTGTCTTCCCCAGGAGCCATTTTGTGGGTCTGGGGAATCAAGGATATTAAACTGAACCGAGGGTTTTTTGGAAGGGACAGTACATTTCTGGGTAAAAAGGGAACTGGAAAGACTCTGAGGAGTCTGGCTGGGACTCCCCAGGCAGGGAGATCTGGGATTCTGTGGAGAGCCGGGGAGACGGTGGCAGCCCCACGCGGAGTTGCGGGTTGGTCTCCTCAGAATTCCAGCTCTAGGACTAATGGATGAGGGAAGAGGGCTAGGAGGGGAAAGAACTGGGAATGATCTATGAGAACATGACTCTTCCTCCACCCCTTGTTTTGATTTTAAAATTGTTCAAATTTGTAAACTCCAAAAGGTCATTTTTGAAATGGAACTACTCCCAGTTTTGCCTAAAACAGTTAATTTTTGCCCAATTAAATCCCAAAATTGTATACTCGATACTTTCTCGGGAGTAGTTATTTCAGGAAAATGCAGGAAGAGCCACCGAACTAGATCTTTAACTTGGGTCTTTTTAACTGCAACACCCCCCCCCCCCCCAAACAAGGATTTCCACAACCTGGCGATAGACTTCCTTCTGCTCGGTAGAGAGCTTTCGAGCTTCTGAGCAGTGCAATTCCCACCTCAGAGGAAAGAAATAAAAAGAAAAATTAAGATCCCACCTGGACTCCCAGTTTTCCCACCTCCCGCCAACCAGGAGAGAATTACCTCCCCCTGAATTTAAATAGAAAAGGATAAGGGAGGAAAGAGAAAGAAATGGTAGGAGTTAGCCTACTTACCATGTCTGGGGGACCAAAAGAAACCATCTGAGGTAGGAGCTTTTGTCTGGGAGAGATTTCTACTGGGTTCAGCAGAAACTGCCTCTCCTGTCCCCCGGAGCGCCACCTTTAAAACCAGGTCTGCTCCCACTGGGGGTAGCTTAACGTCCACGAGACCATGGCAGGACGATCCGGGGATTAGGAATCCGAGAATCTGCCCAAAGGGTCTCCTCCTTGGGGTCTGGTGGTCTTCTCAGGCCGCACGTTGGGTGCCAAGCTGTCGTGGTGCCTTTTCTTCACTCTGGTTTGCCCAGCACCTATAGGCACTGCGGGCAGTGAGGACCACCTTTCTGGGCCACGGATGGCAGGAACGGTGGCTTGTGGGTTTGAAGCCACCAGATGAGAGGAGACACAGGGCAACGATGACAAAAAATGAGGAGCCATCCTTTTGGGGGTATCCACAGTCCAGGTTTATTGGTAACCTCTGAAGAAGCACCTTAGCCCAGGGGAAGATGCTGCCCAAAAGGCCCCAAGCACTATGTGCACAGGATTAAGAAGGGGGGTGGTAACAAGGGGTGGGTATGACAAAGAACCAATGGGACAACAACTGGGTATGACAACCAGGTTGACATATGGGGGAAACATCCAATGGAACAAGGGGAGAGGAGGGGACCCCAGAGACCAACCTATCACCCAAGGCCCTGGATGGAACTTTCTAGGTGGAGAGGAGAGGCCTCAGGGTGACAGACAGGTCCTGGGGTGGGGTCAAGGGAATGAAACAGCAGGAATACTTGGATAATGGGTGGAGGGAGGGAGGACTGACAGGTGGAGGGAGGAGAAGGAGGGCCAGGCCATTTTACAAATACAGGTGTATAGGAACAACCACAACAAGGGGGAAACCCAACACAATCCAACACTGCCCCACCTGGTTTTAACGGGTAGCCCAATTAGCAGAAGATAATTGCCCTACCTCTAACAGATGGCAATAGAATACATACTCCCAGACACATTTTGCAACCTAAGACATTATCCACCCCTTATTCTATTAGTATTTGCATTATACTCAAATCAATAAACTGACACCATGAAACCTTACACACAGCTCTTACTTAAGACTAGGTTTCCCTGTGGTACACTATTGCCATTGAGTTAGGAATGGCTGAAGAAAGGTGACATTGACTCCTATGATCAGAAGGCATAAAGCAATATTTATTAGGAATTTCATATATTTATAGGCAGGATAGTTCACCCAGAACCCGATTGGTTCTTAAACAACACCCCTCACACCATTGATCAATTAGGAACGACATCTTCTGGTAAAATATCTTTCCATAAGCATCACGTACAAACATTCTGCGTGTTCACAAACACCAGGTGCAGCAATTAAGATAAGAATTGTTTTAATTCTTTCTCTGAGTGTTCTCACAACTTCCCTAGGATGATGCCTGGGAAAATTATCTGTTTCTCTCTCTGTCAGCATCCACAGATGACAAGAGGCTAGTGTCTTAGAATCATTGGAAGAGAGGGAAGACCAGGTTGCAGAGGCCCCTTGTCCTCTATGATCTCATTGATCTTCCTCTGGTCATGGAGCAGTCTCCAGGAATCAGAAGTTTTCTTATTTATGACAGAATCTGGGGAATTGCAGGGACTGGTTGTAGGTTTGATGTGGTCTTTTTGTAGTTGTTCATTTACTAATTTTTGGAAAATATTCAAATTTTTTTTTTTGTGTAAGAGGCCATTGACTAATCCAAATCAGCTGATTGGTATTCCAGGATAATTTCAGAGTGGCAGGCGTTGCTGTGGTTTTCATCAAAAACCCCCTTCTATCTTTGCTCACACCTTGGACAACACGTCTCTCCCCCACACTGTGATGGGCTTCTGCACCACAAGGGGATGGATGATTGCTGTTCTTCCCTCGGGACCTGTAACAGTAATCCTGAATTCACTTTGCAGACACAAGGTAGCTCCTCCAATTCATGTGAGACCACCCTTAGGTGTTACCAAATTCCAATTGCACAGCCAGGATGGATGAGAAATCACAGTGATGTCTGCCTCTGCCCAGCATACCTGTTTTACCAAGGTGTGTTAGACTGTTAGTTATATGCTCCTGACACAGGAACACCAATTTGTTGGACAATACTTTTTTTCCTGACCCAGAGACAGGGCAACTGAGAGGTGTTTTAAAAACTTTTATTCTATTTTCAGTCTCATGAGAAGGGTGAGACAATACAGATGTTAGAATTCATGCCATCACAATCAGAAGCTATTTCCTAATTACAATACTCCAGAAGTGTTTCTTGGTTTATCAGCTTTTTGCCACACCATGCTGTAGATGCCTTAAAGCCAATAATCTAAAAGTACCCCTTGTGGGTCCTACTACAATACATCTTTCATAGTTCTGTTTCTCCAAAGTATCTAGTCTTACTTTCAAGACTATCTTATGAAACTTTTGTCTAGCTCAATTTCTTTCTCAACAATATCTATCCTACTCCATAGCATTTCAAAATCAGCATTTCTTATCTCAAAGATTGCATAAATACTGTGTGGGCCTTCTGTCAGGCCCGGCAAACTCTGTACAAATCCATTCCCCATATTGGTCAGTATCAGTGTAGATGCTTCTGATAATACAAAAAGCTCTTTCAAGACTCTTCTGACGGTAAATGTCTTTTTGCTTTTCATTCTTAATGACAAAGTCCCCTCCAGGATGTATAGCAAACAGATTATCTAGATTGTCCTTCCCCAGTAGCAAAAAACTTCCCCTTTAATCAGCCTGAATTGTACAAATGCAACATCTGTATTAAAGAATTTCATTTAGTCTCTGCTGTAAAAAAGTGATTTCTATGCAATAAGGTTGATAAAGGACAGACCCAAAATAACAAGAGGGATATTTGTTAGAGCTACCATTACTCTTCACACACTTTAAACAACCCATACCATCTAGCTCAAAGCTAACATGGCTCCTTGTTAAATATTCCTGATGGATTACACAACTAAGTATCACCTGTACTGCAATAACATGAGTACACTTCTCCCATCAGGTTCATAGGCAGCTTAACCAATTCTCCTCTTGCAAATCATCTCTTCTGGAGCATGTCTGTACTGTCAAACCACGACAAGACAACAGTACAGACATGGTCCATCTGTGATAAAAGGGGACTTTGTACCAGCTTTTCACTTGGACCAGTGGGCAGCAGGCACACCTGTGCCTCATTCAGGTCTGTGTGGGCTGGTAGTCAGTTTCTGCTGGGAATTTAAAGCTTTTACCCTACTTTTCACAGCAAATAATAGAGCAAACCCAGCTGCACCAAACCACAAATTTCATTCTAACAATCACAATTTTCATTTTCCTCTATTCAACACTTGAAGAAAACAAACTTGAGCTAGATGCACAGTGTCCTCCAAGATCTTTCTTCAGTAGGACAATATAACAGGGGAAGACTGGAAAAGCCAGAGTTTACTGATGCTCAGGAAGCTTTGCAAAACTTTCCACCTGCAGAGCTCTTGCAGCCTCCTGAGCTCCTGGAGCCCTCACTCACCTCAGGCACAGTTTGGACAGGAAGAGGATAGTTTTGTTTGTGAGATGTGAGGACAGGAGGAGGGAAGACTTTGCAAACACTGTCATGAGGGCAGGGCTGTCTTCATTTATGGTGCCAAGTGGTAGTACATAATCTTTGATTTAATGTCAGGTGCTGAAGGGCAAAAATTCTCAGTGAAAAAGAGAGAGTGTCTCCACTCATAAAGCAAGGTAAGTGAAGGCGAAAGTGCAATCTGCATTTCATGGGAGGTGTTCAGTTTTTAACAAAATATTTTTGCAGAAGATGTGCATAGGCAGCGGTGATTGAGAGCATTTTATCAGACTCACAGAGTATCCCCACATCTGCTTTGCCTCATTTTCTCTATTTTTTTCATTGTGAATGATTTCTGCTTCCAGGGTGGCTCCTGCTTGGAGTTCTACTCTCAGTGGAGTCCCAGAGTTTCCTCAGCAGGCCTTTGCAGTGAGTTCTGAGCCAACGCGTGGCTCTGCTACCATCCCAAATCTGCGCTTCCCTTGCCCAGCCTGAGTGCAAGTCCTGGGTATGGCCAGAGATTTTCATGGCAAAAATCCTCCAGCATTTACATCTGCTCATGGCTTTGGGTAGCACAAATCACAAAACACCCAGTGCAACTGACAAATGGTATTTCCTGCAGATTGCTACAGCCGCACTGCTGATCAACAAGTGCACAAGAATCAATTTCAGTTGGAAAATGTCATTTATTACAAATTACTACACCGCAGCCCGGCCACCCTCAGCCCCATCACTTTCAGCCCCACCCAGCCTCCCCGGCCCTGGGGCCTCACCCGGGCTCTCTCCAGGCGGCAGCAGCAGCTCCCCGATCCCTGCTCGTGCTGCTGGCCTGCAGCTCCTCCCTGCTGGCTCCCGTCACCTCCGCTCTCCTCGAGGCCTTCCCTGCTGCCGTGGCACAAGCGGAGGCTCTGGAATTGGTTCCAGGGCCGGCAGAGCTGCAGCCCCGGAGCCCTCTGTGCTCCCTGCCGGCCCCTCCATCCCCTCAGCCCCGCCGTGCTCTCGGCAAACCCCCAGCCCCCTTCAGTTTCTTCAGCCCCTCACATCCTCTCACCCCCTCAGTCCCTTCGGACCCTTCCCGTCCCCCCACACCCGCCACGCCCTCGGCCTGTGCCACTTCCCTGTCACCTCAGTGCCACCATGGCCCTCGGCTGCCCCACAGCCCTCAGCCCCAGCAGCACCTCGGGGTCACCGTCCCTTCAGCGCCACCGCCCCCTCGGCCCCCTCGCTCTCACCGTCCTTCAGCAGCTCCCCAGGGACAGTGCCTGGGGCCACCGGCAGCTCCCACTGCTCCAGGGACACCCGGGCTGCAACTGCTGCTGCGCCCGGCCCGGCCCCAGCTCGGACCAGCACAGGGACAGGGGACACAGGGGCACAGGGGGAAAAGCAAGAGGGCAGGGGGGAAGCAGAGCAGGGGAAGAAGTTAAAAAGAGGCCTATACCTATACAGATATCAAACTATGTACCTAAACCCCCATATATCAATATAAATATGCCTATCTATAAATGTAACTATATATATGTAAATGTAACTATACACATGTATAAATGCAACTATGGACATCTGAAACTGTAACTGCACATCTAAAAATATAAATATATACACTTAAAACTAAAAAGAAATTAACTATACAGATCTCTAACCATCTAGATAGATAAATATAACTATATAAACCTATAAATACAACTACATAAATAAATATAACTATACACATCTATAACTATAACTAGAGATAGAGGAATTCTCCTTGCCCGATGGTCACAGGCTCTCCTTCTGTCCCTTCCTGCCACACAGGGCAGCCCTCCTGGAGAAGTCAATCACACTGGATCTGGGAAGCAAAGGAAACACTGAGTCAATACTGGCTCTTGTGTAAGCATCCCATGAGGACCAATTGTCCTTCTATCAGGGACTTTAAAAGATAGCCTGAAAGGCAGACTCCCACTTGGCAATTTGAAGCCTGCTCTTTAAAGAAAAGGGATCCTTCCAAGTGTTCAAAACTGAACTGTGTAAAGTATTTAACTATCCTGATAAATTCTCAGCACTCACAGTGCAAATGGCACCGAGAGCTTGAAACAGAGACAGTCCCAGTGACCACAGTCCTCACTGAAATGGCTGAAAGCTGCTGGGGGCTGAGTTATGAACCAAACTGGGACATTTGGCTTGGTGACACAACTCCCACAAGTTCAGGTTTATTCCCTGCTCTCTTGCCACAGCAGAGGTCTCAGAGCCTCTGGAGAAGCGTGGAGGACAGGGCTCGGGCAGGTTGTGCCTAGTGCAGGATTTGAACTAAAGGCACCAAGAAGCACCAATCCTACTGACAGGAACTCAACTCTTCTCATCTCCCTTCCTGCCAGAGGCAGCCTCAGAGCAGCATTTCACATCTCTCTAAACTAATGCGGGCTCTGTCCTTACTGTAGAAAATGGGAAGGGAAGTTATGAGGTTGAGATGCCGTGGGACGAGATCATTGTATACGAAACTACACCCCTTTTTCTGTCAATCAAGTTGCTGTTTGTCGTTTCCCCCTCTCTCAGCCCCTAAATTATCAGGCTAGCCCAGAGATACGAGGCCTTGAGGGGGAGCAACATCAGGAGATGGGAAAAGGTTCAAAAGAGGCTCTGACCCCGATGTAGCTGTCCAGCTCTTTATTCCATGGTCCGAGGGGAGAGCGGAGGGAAAGAGAGCAAACAGGAAATATCAGGGTTTTATCTAGGCTCTGGGCAGGGAGGGTTTCTTGGCTCTCCGCCAACCCCGTTGGGGCATGGAGGAGTGATCCAGGCTTATCTTGATCAGAGTCACAGGGGTCCCAGGGAAGGGGGAAAACATGGTCTGACCGGAATGTAACAGCTGTTCAGTCCCCTGTTCATTGTTCTGTGTTTGTTCATTGGCCCCTGTAAATTGTTATCCACCCCCTATCCCTCCACTGGTTGTTTCCTGGTCACCCCATCCCTGCTCCTCCCCTTGTCCCTTCCCTGGTTGGTTCCTCTCTACAGTTACCCCTCCTACCCTGTCCCGGTTATATACCCTAGACCCTCCCTCACTGAGGCTTCTTTGCTGCCTCTGAGCCATTCAGGGTTCTCTAAACCCCCAATAAACAAAGCTGGAATTTCAAGCAGCAAGCCTCTCTCATCTCACTGGTCAGCCTTCATTACTACATCTGCATCTCAAGTGTCTGGTGGTTCACAGGAGCTAGCCACACCAACCAAGGAGTTCGCTCTTGGGAAGGTGGCCCTCCAGGCAACATCTGCCCGAGAGGCTGCACTTACCTCATGCTCTGGGGAACTGTTCCCACAGCTCTCGGTGCCAGATGAAGTTTCCTCTGCTGCAGCCTTGTCCACAGGCTTCCCTCCTGAAGACTCGGGCAACATTAATTTTCCCCTTGAAAGAACAACAGAAAAAAAGAAAACTAATGATCATTCAGTATTTTGTTGGAATCAGACCAAGGATACAGTTACTCTCTTTCTCCACATAGCAACGTTCAAAAGCTCTCAGACAAGCCTTTTCCATTCCTCTCCAATGGGGTTACCTGAGCAGAGCTCCTGGAAGTGGGTGCAGGGCCCTGCCCACCCGAGCAGCAGCAGTGGCTCCCCATAGAAACCGAGGAAGTTGCAGAATGGGATCCGAAGCACTTCCCACTCGGCAGGTGGCAGCCACTCCCTGGGCAGCGGCTTGAAGCGACAATGCCCATCCTGCCTGTCCGGCAGCAGCCGCATCCCGGGGAGCTGCTGGGAGCCGCAGGGCGTGTGCCCGCGGCCCTCCCGCCCCGCCGCCGGCCGCTGCCTGTTGGCCGCGCTCCAGTGCCTGATGCAGAGCAGGAGGTCGGGGCGGTCACGGCGAAAGCAGGGGTTGCTGCAGTGGCGCCGGGCCCCGGCATCGCCCGGCGCAGCTGAGCACACCGAGCCCGGCACCTTGTGGAAGCCATAGAGGTAGAGCTGGTGCACGAAGCTGCAGGACTGCGTGGCCCTGAAGGCATGCGGGGTCGGCCCTAGGCATCGCCTGGGCTGAGCAGCTCAAAGAGGGAGCAGTCGATAAGCAGCTCCTGGGCCCGGCTGTTCCAGCGCATGGAGCGGACGCCGGGGCTGTTCACCAGGCGCCACAGCTTGGGAGGGAAGGTGCCCAGCAGGCAGAGGCAGCTCCGCCATTGCACCGATTGCCAACTGTTGCCACAACGGCTGCAGCGCAACGGCCGCGGCTGCACCAGCGACGCGCGGCCTGAGGGGGGCGCTGCGCTCGGGTCCGTGCACGCCCAGCGCGGCTCCCGGCGCTGGCCGGGCTCAGCACGGCGCAACATGGCACAGCACGGCTGGGCAGGACAGGGGAAGCTCCTGGTGAGGGCACTGGGAGCAGTGGAGGGCTCTGCTCCCACACCGTACCTGGGTCACCATCGGCTACAGAGGGAAAGGACATTGCTCTGTCTTGTCTGGGGAAAGAATGAAAAGGGGGGATCGGAACACATCCCTTTGGCCTCCTTTTCAGCAGACTAGCTGGTTTTATCTCAACATCTCTGCCTGTCTTTGGCAGAGCTGGCACACTGCTCGTGATTTGGAGTCAGCAGCAGCAGGAAGGGGCAGCAATTTTGTCAACATTGTCATTAAAACCATTCTGCCCCAAGGATGGATGTTGCTTTACCCAAGGGATTATAATGCCTGGGCAACATGATAATGTTGCCCCATCACCCTCTCTGGTTTGCCCCCTCCTACTTCTCTTTTAGGTGCCGAGGCAACGAGCTAATGCTTGAGCTATGCTAAAAGCTGTGCAGAAAGAAGTAGCTACTTTGTACCCGGGAATAAGAATGAAGCATTTTCTAGAAAATTTAGCAGAACAAGCTAACTGCAAAAGCTAACCACTGTTTGAACAAAGAATCTTGTAGAGTATGTGCAGAAACAGAGGTAAAATCATTCAAACCCGAGGAAGCCTTAGCCTTCATCCAAAATGACCAGCAGGAGGCTAACGACCACCTCGTGCAGAAACTGCACGTGTGCTACAAAGGCTTTCGCAATCGTGTAATTAGAAAATATGTTACAAGAGGAAGGTTAGGAAAGTACAATGTGCATATTAAGTAAAAGTATAAAAGTACTACTGTGTGAAGAATGGGCAAGTGGGTTTGTGGTGGAGCTATGCCCATCAAAGCTGGTGCTGAATAAACACGTGCTCTGTGAGCCCCACACTACGGAGCACTGTTTTCTTGCCTGCTTTCCAGGCAGCAATTAGTGGCCTAAAGCTGTAGTGAACTCATGCTGGTGTATTTCCAGAAGGTGTTGTACTTTTCTTTCCTCAGGAATCACCACTTCTTCTCCCCATCTGGGGAGAGTTCCAATGCAAATGCCTCTTGCAGCCAACCCCGTCACTGTAGACTGTAGACTGACAAAGGAGATCTTGCAATGGAGAGTGATTCTCTAGAGCTGCTGTAGAGAGCTGGAGGGGGAAGCTTTGTCCTTTAGTTTTGAAGTCTTGTTGGGGAGCTGCTTGTGCTTTGGGGGATGGACAACAATGATGCTTATTCAAGCCTTGCAGGTTCATTCCTGAGCTTCCTGATACACCACAGAGACTTAGAGGCTGTCAACTTGGGGAACAAATTTCAGTCTGGACACTTTTTTTAATTCTTCAATTATTCTTTTTTTGGTTTTCTGTAGAAATATTGCCATAATCTTTTGCTTCCAGGGAATCCTATCCATGTTTTTAGGAAACTTCTCTCTGCTGGGCTCCTAAATCAGGCCATTTTCCAGGGCTTCTTCCCAAACTGTGGAGTAGCCCATGGGCTCCATCCTCTAACTGGAACTTAAGGAAGCACAGAGTTTGCTTTTGTGAGCGTGGAGCTTCTCCTTCTGGCCTGATTTCCCTTTGGGACAGGTTGGTGTGTGTTCATTTGATAAAGGGAGGTTTAAACTGAAGGAGTTATGTTTCAAACTGCTCCATCCTCAAGCTCTTCTGTGGCTATCCTTGGACAAAAGGCCTCTTGGTGGGAGCTCCCCATGGCAGGTTAAGGAAGGAGGTTAATATTTCAGGGTTGTGACTGCCGAAAGCAGCTGGTTTCTGGAGGTGTCCAGAGCTGGGAGTGGCACCTTTTCTCGCCTGCCTGCAGAAGAGGAAGCTGCAAAGTGGGAATTTCATTTGTGGAGATGGCCATCAGGGGTGTTTTTCAAGAGATGGGCTGGCAGAGAGACAGGTTTCATGCTAAACTGGCTGTGTGTTTGTTTTGATAGTGGGGAGGGTCAGAGATGCAGACACAGACACCAGCTGAAGTAATAGTGTCATTTACTGTAATGCAAAAGTGAAAATAAATGTCAGATATGGATAAGCTAAACAATGCACCTCAGCATTATTAGGAAAGGTTGCTTCTAGTAAGGAAGATACATCACCAGATACCCCCAATCCCTTCCCCTTCATCCAGAGACACACATCAGCTGGGGGAAGCTGTCCTGGCCAAGCCCTGTAGCCAAAACCTCCACCTCTGCTGGCCACAAGGCTTCTGACTGCGCTGTGAGAGTAGCCCAGCTTTGGTAGTGCTGGATGAACAATGTGACAGAGCTTGTGCTGTGGGGACATCTGATTTCATTCTCCTTCTCGTTTTCCCCCCAAGCCTGCTCAGGGCTCAAGGAGGAACCGGCCTTTTCTGGTTTCCTAATGCCAGAAGGTGAAGACATGTTTCACTAATGAATGGATGCATGATCCTTTTGAGAGTAAAACTTGGTTAAGGAGCAGATACATAGAACATTTGGCTGGAAAGGTCATCTAGAGGGCACCTTTGGCTCAGGTCCTGTTGTTGAGGCTTCAGTCAGAGCCTGTTGTTCAGGCCTTAGTCCTTCAGTATTTTGTGGTGCAATCAATGCTGTGCAGAGCTGGAAACAAACAAGTCTGTATTTAGCACATTTGAGGCAGGGAACAGGATTAGCCCTGCAAAGCCGGGCTAGGGCCAAGAGCAGAAGGCCTGCATTTGCCCACAGGGAGCTGTCCAGACCAAGAAGCCAATCCTGTCCGGGGGCTGGGGTGTCCGAAGCTGCCCTCGCCGCTGTGCAGCTCTGCAGAGCCCGCAGAGCGCAGGGACCTGGGGCAGCCCAGCTGCCTTGGGGCACAAGGAGTGTCCCAAAGAGAAGCTGCTGCCCTATGCTTTGGAACTGCTACTCAGTATCGTCATTAATCCACAGCGTCTGACATGTTTTCCTTTTGTCTCACAAATTTAACACAGGTTCTTGAGAAAATTGACTGATGTGGCTTCTGCTGGTGGTGGTGCTTTTGTCTGCAGGTGAGGGCAGGTGATTTGAACCAAGGACAGAGTCCATTGTTAACACCCCAATTCTGCCAAGTCAAGGAAACTGTTCACAATGGGGCTAATGGGGCTGAGCACCTTTCCTAGTTTTTGGCAAGTTACAACCTTGAAAACCCATTTTTCTCCATGAGGATACCAGCAGTAGCATGACACCAATTTTTCCACCTCTTTTTTGTGTCTTCAGTGCTTTTAGAAGTTCCTCAGTGCCTAGCAGGTGTGATAATGGAAGTGATTATATGTGTGATAATGGAAGTGATTTGAGAGCTTTGTTTTGTGCCCTGCCATATGAGTGTTCATAACAAGCTGAACACCCCACTCATGGGTTTGTCGGGTTAAATTCATCCCAATTCTATGCAAACAGCAGCCCGGAGATGCTGAGAAGAGCAAGGACAGTGGGTGGGTGTGCATGCACATTCAAAAAATATATCAAAAAATAAAATTGTCCAAAAAGACATGTGCATTAAATTTCATGCATATTATATATTTTGATTCATATAATATCATATCTAAAAGATATAAAGAATATATGTGATCATTTTCAAAGCCACTGCTGGTGGGGCATATAGATCATGTCCTAGTGTTTGTACATTTTTCCTTTCTGCTACTGCTGATCCTAGCAGCAGCTCCCCTGGCAGTTCTTCCAGGGAACTTCACCCAGAGGGCTTCCATCATTTTAGTGCTTGTGAGAACTTAGTTTCCCAGTTTTCCAGCCTCCTTCTAGATTTTGGGGCTTCTCAGCAGTTGTGCCCATGGCCCTTCCTTCATTCCCAGCCTGCAGCAGTCAGTCACTGTTGCCTCCCCCTTGCTGCAGCTCATTTGCCAAAGTGCTGCTAAAGGCAGCAGAGCTGGCTCAGAATCCCTGTTGACTTCTGGTCTCTGGGATGAGCTTCAGAGGGACACTTGGAGCACTACCTAAAGAGCTGCCCCTGGGATGGGGGTGGATTTGTCCTCCCAGGTGGCTCCTGCTTGGAATTCTACTCTCAGTGGAGTCCTGGAGTTTCCTCAGCAGGCCTTTGCAGCGAGTTCTGAGCCAATGTGTGGCTGTGCTACCATCCCAAATCTGCACTTCCCTTGCCCAGCCTGAGTGCAAGTTGGGCATGTGCTGGGCATGACCGGAGATTTTCATGGCCAAAATCGTCCAGCATTTACATCTGCTCATGGCTTTGGGTAGCACAAATCTGTACTTCTTTCAGTTGAAACATTTACTTTACTGCAGATTGTTACACTTGCACTACTAATAAACAAATACATAATCATCAACTTAAGTTTAAAAATTAAATTTATTTTAAATTGCTACACTTGTGTGGCCAATATAGAAACATGCAAATATAAATTTAAGATTAAAATCTAATTTATTGTGACAAGAAAGTTATATAAATATATACAGATATCAACTTCAGTTAAAGAAATTCATTTTCTACAACTCACTATACACAAATATGTATTTAAGTCTAACAATGAAATTTACTACATATTACTACAACTGTACAGCCCATACACAAATACAGAAATATCAAAATCCCTCTCTACAGAATGTCAGATCCAGAACTAAAAAGAATTTTAGAACTATACAACTCCATCTATTTAAAAAGAAGTAAATACATATATATCCATAACAATATAGAGCTGTAAATATGTATTATATATTTCATGACATATAACATGACACATATAATACACACATAACAGATGTATCTATAAATATACAAATATCACAGTACCAATAAAACAATCCATACAACTCCAGCAATAGAACTACACAGCTACACAACTATGCAAGCATGTAAACATAACTAGAGATGTAAACAGATCATGCATCAATATAACAATATACATACATGGACACCCATACAAATATTAATGTATGTATGTAAATATCCCTATACTTGTAACTATTAGAGTCTAACTCTACACTCCATAAACAGAACTAGATCAGGAGGGACTGCAGCTGGCCATGCTCCCAGGCTCTCCCTCAGTCTCTTCCTCCCATGCAGAGCAACTCTCCTTGGCAGACACAGCAGATAGCACATGTGGTAAGCAAAGGGAACACTCACTAGTATGGGGACATTTCCCTTGGCAGCAGTTGCACTTCCATCCCAGAAGAGAAGATCTCAGAGCCTCCCCAGGAGGGTGAGCAGGACCAGGCTGTGGTGAGCTGTTCACTTCTTTCAGGCATCCCAGTTGGTCTGAGGGTGTGGGAGGTGCCCCTGGGGAAAACAGTTTGGGGATGCCAAGGGAAACTGTATTTGTTTAAAACAGAACACTTCTCCAGAGCTCCCTGCTTCCCCATGCAGATGAGCACATGTCTAGCATCTGTCAATTTGTGCTTGTCATCTCCCCAGGTTCTAGAAAGTTCCCTAGTTCTCGTTACTCCCATTGGTTCCACTCCTTCCCTTCTCCATTATTGGTCCAGTTCATGTCACCCCATGCCTGCTCCTCCCCTGAACCTTTCCCACATTGGACTGTTTGTACCCTAACCACGCCTATCCTGCCCCAGTTACATACCCTGGCCCCTCCTTCCCCAGTCACTCTCTTGTAGCGTGCTTCCCATGCGTGTGGTTATACCCCTGCACCTGCTCCTGCCTCCCTTGTCCTTTGACCTGCCCTCAATAAATCCACGTGGATTTCAGCAGCACGAGAGTCCTCCAGGCTTTTGGTGGAAGTACAATTACGCTATCCAGAGACCTGTTGACCAGCCAGCAGTGGACTGCCCTGCAGGACAAGGCACAGGGCACCTGCATGAGGGAACTCCATCATGTCAAGTTACTGAACTACCTCTGCACTGCCAAGCTTGTGGCCTCCAAATCAATCAGCATTTATGTCTCCAGCTGTTTGCACCAATGTCCTCTAACAGTGCTGGGGCACAAAGTTACCTTCCACAGGTCATCTGAAAGGGCCTTTTTCTTCCTGTGCTGTCTTTCTCCTTATCTTCTGTTTGGAATTTTGACAGGATTTATTTTTAAATTCTCTTGATCAGTGCTAAAATATATGTTTCTCTTTCAAGTTTTAGTTTGTTTAGTGAACCTGTCAAGCTTTTTCTCAGAAGCCTTTATAATGAAATTGAGAGTCAATTTCAGCAATTTTGGTGGTTTACTGTGTAATTTGCAAAATTTCCTGTTAACTAGGGCACCACTTAGGAAGGAACAAAGAGAAAAATGATGTTTCTATATGTCAGTTCAGTAGTGGAATGTTCATGGATAGAGAGTGATTAGCTGAATTTTACATGTACTCCTAACCTGAAAGTGCAACAGGTAACTTGGGGAGAAATTAGAGCCAGATCTCCTATATTCAAATGTATCTCCTATATTCAGATCTCCTGTATTCAAATGTAAAGTAAATACAGCAGGGTGAGAATGTTAGTGCTCAGCTCCTAAAGTGCCTTCTTAAGGCGTTCTTAGAGTAATGGAGATAAAATCTGGGTTCACATTCCTAATTTCCAGACACTCATTGTCAGTTTCATTGACTCTGAAAACAGCAGAGATGTGCACATCATACCTTGTCAATCCATCTAGGAAGGTTTTAGGTTTGTAATGTAATAGATGTTTAGATCTCTAGACAATGCTTCCAGGAGGCTAAATTACTAAATTACTTTCTCCTTTTCTCCTCAGTCTTTGCACTCATGTGCAAAGAGATCTACAGTGAATGTATTCCACTCTAATACAACTCCAAGCTGAATCTCTCAGGTATGTTTACAGTGCTTGTCTGTGTCTCTCTTCTGCCCAGTGCAATTTTAAAATCTTAATTCCTCATTATCTCTGCCTTTCTTTTTCTGTTTTAGCTTACAAATCCATGCAGATGTATCAGAAATGGCTTTTTCCCCCCCCCTATATTACTTCCTGTCTAGTAATTTCTTTTTATCCTGTTCTGATGTTTTCCTAGTCTCATATGTTTTATTCTAAATGCACTTCTGTTTTCTTGAATGTGAAGTTTTACAATGCAATGTTCTCATTCACCTGCTTTGATTAAATCCTTCATTAACATTAGCTCAAGCAACTGTCTTGTTCCATTCCCCTTTGTAGAAGATTTGGAAAACTCAAGTCATGCTCAGCTACAAAAAACATTTATGGTGCTTGGTAATTCTCCTAAGACCTTAAGTTAATGGTAAAGCAACTTCAGCTGCTTATTCGCAGACACTGGGAGAAAACACAATGCAGTGCAAGGATGATGGGCATCCCTCAGTTATCCAGACAGACTGATGTCACTGGCAAAATTCTGTTTTCCAAAGGGTTTTCATTTGCTTTGGCTGTACTTTGTATGGCTGCAGGTCACATTTCCCTTGATTTAAGGAAGTATCTTGGCAGTTATTGAAGAAGTCGCTCTTGAAGGAATTACTCAGTTCTGCAGTCCTCATTATATGCCCTGTTCTAAAAGACTTTTATGCTATTTTCCCTCTCTCTGTGATTTCACAATTGTTCAGCAAGTTTTCTTTCTATGAATATTAATCACAATATCCCAAAGGAATAAAAAATGTTTGGGTATTTGTTCCCCAAGTCTTTACAAAAGAACAATTTAAAAAAACCTGTATAAATGCTGGATGTGATATGCAAATAAAAATAAATTTGAGACTTCTCCCAAAAACCTTAAGAAAAAAACCCCCATGTATTCTGTAAAAACCAAATAATTCATCTGCAGAATATGAAAAGGGGAATGTTCTAGAAGAGAAAATTTGTTTAACAGTTGCACACAGAATTCTATGCTTTCAAGCTTTTTGCACTTTCGGGGGCAGTATCATTCTCTGAACTGTAATGCTCTGAGCATGTTCTGCTCACTATAGCAGCTTTCTGCTCTCCCCTGGTACAGATCATCCTTCCAGCAAAGGGTGAGCGCAGCCACCACAACTCACAGCATCTTCCCACACAACAAGAACCTGAAGGAGAGAGATGGCTTTCACCAGGTGTTCTAATACTGCCACCTCTCAGCTGCTGAAAGACTGCAACTCTGTGCACTTTTCTCCTTCCCCAAATGTTACATTTTGCACCCCGAACATGTAAACAATTCCTCTCATCAAGGAGGAATGTCTACCCCACCTGTGCTTCAATGCCACCACTTGGCTCAGCCTCCTTTCCTTTGACCTACAACATTTTTTTTTCCATTGTGTGAAATGCCTGCTCTTTAGAAAGGCATATTCCAGAACTTAGCAGAACAGCACAGGTGATGAATGGAATTGAGAGCAGCCCTGTGGAGAAGGACTGGGAGATCCTTGAGAAGGAAACACTGCATGTGAGCTGACACTGTGTGCTTGCAGCTCTGAAACCCCTCTATAGCTGTGTCTAAAGAGGGATGTCTGCCGTGGTGTCAGTCCCCGTGGGCATCGCTGGCCACCTTCCCGGTCCTCAGAAGGCAGGGATGGCGGCTTGTAGGTGTGGATGCCTCAGCCCCAGAGAAATGTTGGCAGCTGAGACAAAAGCAGAGGAGTCGTCCTTTTGCAGGGATTTATAAGCCAACTTAATTAGATGCCTCCAAAGAGCCACCTAACCCTTCACCTAAGCTGAAGGGAAACTGCCCCTTAAAAAGGCCCCGGACAGCGTTCTGCAAGAGTTTATAAACAGGGGTGGTAACAAGGGGATGGACTCACAGTGGGCCAATGGAGTAACAAAAGGGTGTGGAGGCAAGGGTGACATACAAGTGGGAGATCCAATGAGGAGGGAAGGTAAGAGGGGACTCTAGAGACCAGCCTATCACTCGATGCCCTTGACAGAACTTTCTAGATGTAGGGCAGAGTCTTTCAAGTGATAGACAGGTCCCACAGTGGGGTTATGGGGGTGACTTAGCAGGTTTTACATTCAAGGGGTGGAGGGAGGAGAGGATTGACAGAAGGATGGGAGGAGGCAGGAGAGAGCAGAACCATTTTGACAAAGAGGGGGAACAGGAACTAACCATTTCAGAAAACCAGTCTATCTTGACTTAAAATACAACCCAACACACAGCCTTCAATTATATTTTACCTTTATAAAGAAAAGTACTAAAGGTCCTATAAATAAAGGTAGTAGAGCTTCCCATTAACTCCACAGATCTCAGACAGGTCTTTGAAGGCTAGGTCTGTAAAAGGACAGGTGTTTCATTAGGAGATTTTGGTTGCAGAGTTTTCTGAATATTTGCCACCTGTCACTTCTGTTTACAGTGTCTATAAAATCATTTTCATGCTGAAAATCACTGACAACTACCTTCCAGATTTATTCATGGTTAAGCACCCATGCCAACTCCTGTTGAAGTCAATAGCAGGTTTCTGAATATAGCAGGAGTAGGATTAAACCTAAAAGGTCTGCCACTGCTATCACTGAAATACTAATTTGCATGTTTTCTTATTTTGGAACCAAAATACGACCATGACTTTTAATGTTGGGTTTTTGCAGCTAAGTGTGCAGATGCAATATCACAGATCCGAGGTCATTTGAGATTAAAGAAAGGTTAAAAACTATGCATGGGAAGGTAATAACAGGAATTTCTAACTAACAACAAATGGTTTGTCCTGCAGCCTTGAGGTCATGTCCTTCTGCCCTTCCCAAAAGAAAACCTATTCATTGAAGACACATCATAATCTCAAAACCATGTTTAAATTAACTGGAACTGTTGATTAGCCCATGTAAATTATCACTTTCCTTTTTATTTTCACTGACAAACTCTGATTCAATTTCAAATCATCAATCTTTCATGGAAAAAATATACCACGCAGAGTAAAACAGGGCAGAGGCTTCTATACATCCCTGTGTGACAGCCTCCTGCTAGCTTCCTACATCAGGCAGAAGGCAACTTCACTGTAACACAGACTTCCTTAATATTGGTGACATTTTCAAGTCCAAAGACACTGCTTGTTTTAAAAGTACTCAAAAGTGCATTCTAAGTTCATGAAAGCAAACACAGAGGCACTAATTTGGTTTAGGAGAGAAGGTGTTTGTACAATTGGATAACAGCTTGCATGTTGAGGTGTTGGGGGGGATTTCTATGTTTGCGCTCACTTTGTTTGAGACAATGAGCGCAGTGTCACCTGTGCATCCCTGGATATGCCTTGAAGGTGCAATGCTTTATTTGTAACCAAAGGGGAAATGTATCTAAATTTATTAGGATGAGCAGTTACTTTGCAAATAGACTGATGCAGAAACCTAGCAACTTCTAAGGATTAAAATCCTAAGGTTATAAGGAAAATGCACACAATTCACAGAATTCACAGAATGACTAGGTTGAAAGAGACCTTAAAGATCACTGAGTCCAACCCATGCCCTGATAACTCAACTAAACCATGGCACTGAGTGCTACATCCAGTCTTTTTTTAAAAATCCAGGGATGGTGACTCCACCACCTTTCCGGGCAGACCATTCCAGAACTTTATCATCCTTTCTGTAAAAACCTTTTCCCTAATATCCAACCTATATTTCCCTTGACTCAGCTTGAGACACAAGCATATTAGCTTTTCATTGCTTTAAAGAATTTTTAGTGATAGGATTTGATTTTTCTGAAACTTGACTTGTACACCTGCAAATATGTTCTAAGGGTCTTGTTGAATTTATTTCAAAGGTATTTCAGACAGCAGGAGTAGCAGTAACATATTTCATTTCAACAATGCTTGTTGGTTTCTTTTGTACATAACTCTTAGGCTACTCATTTCCTCACAATATGATTTAATTTATACAGAGGAATGTTATTGTTTTAGTCTACAACTGTTAGTCAAAATTGAGTTTTGCAAAATGAATGCTCATAGAAGTGCTAATTTGACAATCTTAAGTACTGCAGCATTTAAAAGATATAGCTATCTATTCCAACAGATGTGGAATAGAGACCCCATCACCTGTGACTTCCTTTCTCAGTTAAAAAGAAAAAGACTAGAGAAATATCCAGGCTTTAGCTGTGTGTCTGGATATGAAGCCACACGAGATTTTTGAACAGCCTCACACAAGTTTTTCAAGTTTTCTCTAAGCCTCCAGGTTCCCCAGCCCCAGGACCACCAGTGGTTGGTTTTGTTGGTTTTGCATGGGTCAATTTTTGGAGAGGAGGAAAGAAGCCAGCCAGGAACTTGAGGCATTTCTGTGAGGAGCTTTCCCTGTGCCAGGCAAAAGCAATCACTGACTGACTCTGAGAGTAGGCGAACTGCTGAGCCAATCAGAAAAGCTGGTGATGCCTCTAGGACAACATTTTTAAGAGAGGAAAAAAGAGAGGAAAAGAAACTGGCTTTCTCTCTGCCCTCCGAGGGGTGCTGCAGGGGCAGCGGGGTCCCTTTCCGGTGGGGTCGGGGGCTCTTTCCCATCAGGACCGCTGGGCCGTGCTGCTGGGGGTCATCCCAGCGCCGCCAGCAGCTGCGGCCGAGGCCAGGAGTGGCCCCAGGGCCAGGACCAAGAACGCTCCTGCTGCCTGTGCCGGGAGCAGCCCCGTGACCGGCGCCAGGGGAGGCCACCACGGCTGAAACTGAGAGCGACAGGGCCAGAAAGGCCCATGCAGCCACTGCCACTGTGGCACGGCCAGCGATAGACTTTGCCTGCCCGGCCACCGGGAGCCTGCCGCAGTGCAAACCAAAGGACAGAAACCTGCTTAGGAGGACCACTCTCTTCATTTTCGAGGCTAAGAGAGCCATTTGCATGAATTAATCACTGCACTGGGGAATAGAGGGCTCAACACTGCCTGTTACAGCTAAAGGAATGCAGGATTTGTTATGATTAAACTTTTCCTCAACACGTTCCTTTTCTGGGAATTGCTCACAAGCATTTTGTCAATGCAACTCGCAAATGCTTTTGCTGACTGAAGCCACACTGAGTCTTTCCTTCAGAAATGAATAAAGAAAACACAAATTGCCTACTGAAACCCTTCTGCTCCCTTCCAAATCAGATCACTAGCCAAGCACAAGGCTCAGGCTCATCCCCGATTCCCTCTAAGAGATAGGAGGTAATATTTTGCTGCAGCCAAAAGGTCATTGCAAAAAAATAATTGAAGTTGTTGGTGCTAGGTGTGGTCCGTTATGGTTTGCATTTGTTCCAGTTAATTTGTTGGAAGTTGCTGTGAGCTGGAAAAGGGGTGGGGTTGAACACTAGACCAAAAGGGAAGTACACCCAGCTCAACTGAATCCTTACTAAGAAGGTTCTCTTTTGCTTTAATGACTTTGTCTCCATTTAGTTGTATCTAAGAGTCTATTTCTAACACCTCTCTCCCAGCAGCTCTGAGCTGCAGCGTAGCACAGTGTGGGGTTTGCGGAAGAACATGCGACAACCGATACGATTGATAAGCAAGTCTCGTTTATTGAAAATATATGCAGTGGTTATATAGATTGCTTAATGAAGCTCATACATAGTGCAAAAGCACTATGGTTAACTAGCTCAATGTCAACCCTTCCCCTCAGCATTACAGTAGTCGTTGTTCATCCGTTTTGCTTACTTTCTCTGTTCCCTCTGTACCCCATATTGTTACTATGTATCCATGTCTTGTTCCTGTTCAGCAACTCTGCTCAAGGATATTATTCATGCACATCGTGTCTATGAGACCCTTTTCATATAACCGTTCTCCCACAGCTCAGCGCTTGCTGTGTGCCAGAGAGCACAAAGCAGGCTGGCCTGCTGGCCCTGAATATTTCTGCAAAGCACTCTGCAGGTCACAGCTTTGCTGTGGCTCAGTGCAGAACTGCAGGATTGCAGGCGCTGCCTGCCAGAGCTGAGTGAGGCACTGGCTCCTGCAGCCGTGCCCTGACAAGCTGTCCCTGCCTCCCGTGGGCCTCGGGTCCCCTGGCAGAAGTGCCGTGCCTGAAGGACGCTGCTGTGTGCTCCAGCCTGCCGAGCAGCCCGGCTCCCTGCCCCGGTGCCCA
>QUSF01000093.1:1031692-1307098 GCA_003676055.1 Chloebia gouldiae | reverse complement strand
GGATGGATGGATGGATGGATGGATGGATGGATGGATGGATGGATGGACAGCAGAATTGGCCAGCCATAGGCCATATGGACAGACAGACAGCAGAGATGGCCAGGCCAGGGAGACAGATGGCCAGGATTATCTGGAGAGATGGATGGATGAATGGCCAGATGAAATAATGTTTGGGCTGGATGGCTAGAGAGATGGACAGCAGGGATAGCTAGGATGAGGGATGGATGACTGGCTGGAGTGGTGTCATGCCTCGGTGTGCTCGGAGGATTTAGGGGAAGGTTCTTTGACCTACTTTAAGCAGTGCGTGGGAGAAACAACAAAATATTCAGGAAGTTCAAGAAGAAACTTTTGCTTGCAAACTTTAGAACATTAAGATAGAATAAGGTTTTTAGCAAATTTTAAAATGCAGCTGTTTTGGTTATTATCTACAGCAATGGGCAGAAAATCACACAATGAAAAGCCAGTGTCCATAAAGAAAACAGAGGAGTCCTGCAACTTTATTTGAATAAAGGGAGAGAGTCCAGTGGGGCACATGCCCGCTGGGTTTTGTCTCTCAAAGTTTTGGAGGGCGCAGCCTCCTTCGACCCTAAACTCCCAGCAGCATGTTGCCCTCTTCCTTTCCCCATTGGCTGAGGTACTAGGAATGTACAGCCTTCCCTAACCACCTACCAATTATTTCCCCCTTCAACATATAATTTTGGCCCAAGTTCAGAAACTCAACTTTTGCAGACCCATTTGCCATTTCAGGAGTCAAACAGTCTGGGTTCTGTAACAAACCTGTGGCTGAAAGTTAGTAGAGACATTAAGACTCATTTCAAATACATTAATACCCATACCCACACGCATGGAATTGTTTGTAAAGACATTAACATTCACCTTTCCTATCAATAATATAAAAGCATAAAAATAACATTAAAGAAAATTTATAAGGAAAAAGAAAGAGAAAGAAAGAATAAGAACAGAATGGTTATATAGTTAACACCCACAAGCAGGTCCAGCAACAAAACCTGGTTGTTGCAATTTTCATGCAAGTTGGTCAAAATTATGTTCACAGTCTCAGTATATCAGGAGCGGAGGAAGCCTGCAAAATGCAACGATCAATAGGTTAATATATATAGGCTTGGTGGGAACACCCAGGTACCTCCCATGAAGCAGGAGTTCTACACTGTATGATGTAACACTTCAGATGTGGCACAATTGTTTTGAGTCTTTAACCATAACTGAAGTGGTGTGTTTCTCTTTAATGTGATATTTGTTCAAATGTCTGTTCATATCCCCCCCCCTTCCTAATCTCCTCCTCTCCCCAGTTGTCAATCTTCCCAAGCTCTTCCCTAACTCCCTCCTCTCCAAGTTGTCAATCCTCCCTTTCCCCACCCCTTTCCCCAGAACTTTCCCTGTCATTCCTCCTAGTCCCTTCCCCTGTTTCCAGAGAATTCCCTGTCCATTTAGTGAGGCTCAACACCCTATTGGTTACTTTGTGTTAGTCCACTCCCAGACTTCCCCTGATAGGTTTGTGCTATGTTAGTCCCACCCTAAACTCCTCCCCAGCCCTACCCTCATTGGTTGCTGTTCCTATACCCCTCCTCTTGAGTTGTGGTATAAAACCTTTGCTCGCCCTCCCCGGTGGGTCTTGGGGCTCGCTGAATAAAACTATCCTGTTCACCCCCAAGTCCCGTGTCGCCTCCGTCTGTCCCCGCGCCGTCAACTGGGACTGCAGAGCTCACAGGGGGAGCGGCTGCCTGTGCTCTTCCCTCACCGCCCAGCACGCCACCGCTCAGGGTATCACGGTGAGAGGAGCTGACCATGATACAACACATGACCATTCCAGTCTCTCACAGGTAGATGGCTGGACAGTTGGAGAGAGCAGGGACAACCAGGCCAAAGGGAAGGATGGTGAGATGGATGGGCATAGGATAGATGGGAGAGTGGACAGATGCTAAGTTGCCTGGATGGATAGAGAGAGGGAAGGACAAAAGGACAGATGAATGGATGGACAGATGGCTGAGTACTGATGGACATCTGTGACAATGGGTGTCCTTCAGGGGTCTGTACTGGCACCAGTGTTATTCAATGTTTCATCAGTGAAACAGACAATGGGATCAAGTGCACCCTCAGCACACTGGCAAATGACACCAAACTGAGCAGTGTGGGTGACACGCCTAGGGAACAGGTCCATCCAGAGGGACTTGAACAGGCTCAATCAGTGGCCTGATAGGAACTTTATGAGGTTCAACAAGACCAAGTGCAGGTGCTGCACATGGGTCATTGTAACAGTATCAGTACAGGCTGTGGGATAAAGAGATTGAGTAGTCCTGCCAAAAAGGGATGCTGGTGAGAGGCTGGACATAAGATGGCCATATGCACTGGCAGCCCAAAAACTGTGTCCTGGGCTGATCCCCACAGCATGGGCAGCAGGTGAGAGGGGGTTCTGCTCCTCTTCTTCGCTCAGACAGGACCCCACCTGCAGTGCAGCCTCCAGCTCTGGGTTCTACAGCATAGCAAGGATGTGGACCTGCAGTCCAGAGGCCATGGAACTGCTCTGAGAAGCTCTGCTCTGGAGATGGACTAAAAGCCAGGGATGTTCAGCCCAGAGAAGGCTCTAGGGAGATCTTAGAGCCTGTTCCAGTGCCTAAAGGGGCTCCAGAAGAGCAGGAGAGGGACTCGGGACAAGCTGGCGTGACAGGAAAAGGGAGAATGGCATCATACTGATACCCGTCAGGGTTAGATGGGACACTGGGAAGAAATTCTTCCCTGTGAGGGTGATGAAACACTGACATGGCTTGCCCATAAAAGCTGTGGAGCTCAGAATGTGACACTTTTACTCAAGAGCATCCCTGAACCAGCCTTGGGACTTGATGCCAACTCGCCTCACTGGCAGCCTAGAGAGCTGCCTTACAATCAGCTCTACCAGCAGGACATTGCCAAGGCATTACTGTGAGTTTCACTTTTGTTTTTCAGGAACCATGTTCCACACCCGGAGACAAGCCTGTGCTAGGAGGTGCTATGATGATTCCCACTAGCTGTCCAGGACAGAGACATGCAGGTAAGGCACCAAAAGGAGACAGCACCATGGAGGAGACACTGACTGTCACTTTTCTTGCAGGAACTGGGTTTAACAACCTGGAGGGAGCCAGGGCACAAGGGCTCATAAGATCAAAAAATACATCAAACAGCAGCAAGTGAAGAGGAAAATGTGCAGATCACCAAGCTGGGATAGTGCTTTTAGGTAACATCTGCCAGCACAATTACAGTGAAAAGCATTGGGAGGTCAGGGAGTGGCTGAGTGGAGTGCCCAGCAGAGAGGAGAGCCCAGAAAGACAGAAGACAGAGAAGGAGATGAAAAAGATGGAAACTGGAAACGGAGGCTAATCATAGTGTGCAGGCCCTGGAGAGAGACACTGTTAGTTGAGCAGATGACGAGGAAGAGTAGTAACCTGGCTTGTATTGCAAGTTTTACATGATTTGCCAAGGTGTGTTTTGATGTCATGGGTACCTGAGAAGGTAAGAGGACAAGGCACAAAGAATTTGTTTATGCAGATGCAATACATGTAGCTAAATAATAAAATAATTTATCTTGGTAATTCTATAGTAAAGTATCTTTCCCTTTCTCAGAGGCTGCTGAAGAAGTGACTTTTACACAGGTCACCAGAACATGACTGGTGCCAAGGAAGATCTCTGCACTTGGATGCTCATCTGGACCCTGCTCCTGCTCACATCCCCTACTCCCAACACCTTTCTCACTGGACTAGGTTGCTTGAGGGCACAGCAGTCCTAAGCACTGGCTCGAAGAGGAAGCTTTCCTCATTTTGGAATGAGCTTCAAAGCAGGCTTAGGAGCTGGTGCTTTATACTTTCTGTGATAAAAAATGCCTAAATGTTTGTCTTGGTTTTGCCTCAGAAACTGATTTCTGGGATACCTGAGAAATAGGGCAAAAGGTATATGAACTGCAGCTTGTGTGAGACACTGCAGAATCATCTTCAAGGCGAAGTGTTGTGTTTTTTAATCAAACTCCACTGCCCAAGTCTCCCAGGAAACCAATTTCTTCACCAAAAGGAGTAGAAAGAGTGGAAACCCACCTGTGTCCTGGGCTGATCCCCACAGCATGGGCAGCAGCTGAGAGGGGGTTCTGCTCCTCTTCTTCGCTCAGACAGGACCCCACCTGCAGCTAAACACCCCTGTTAATGGGGACTGTTAGCGTCCATGTTTGCAGTTGCTTGGTTTCCCTGTCTCTCTTGCAGAGACATCTCTCCCTGGATGTTGCATTTGGGAGAACAGGAGCCACATATAGGGGAGCTGAGCCTCTGATCCAGGAGCCTTGGAGACACTGCTCCTGAGAATTCTTTTTCCCTAAGATCGCTGCATGCTCTTTCAATACAGGTGTAAAAGCTCCCACCTTTCTGCATCACAGGCAAGTGTTCATATAGGAAGCCTTGAGTTAAACAAATTTTAAAAAACCCTGTCTGTTGTTTCTTGCATGTCCCTTTCTGAGTAGTTTTTCACCCTCAGGAAACACTAACAGACTCCAACTCTCTATAGGACAATCAAAAGCACCAGCTGGGACTGGGTTTGGTTTCATGGTTTTATTGTTTCAATCATAAATGTCAGATTTAATGGTCAACATTCTTCTAAGATATCTGCAGCCTTTAATGGTCACTGGCAGGTTACACTGGGAAGCTTGGTGACCAGTAATGAACAGATCCATACAGAAGCCATTTGCACTTGAAATGATTGGCAAGGAGTGAGGCAACTGTTGCAATGTTGCTACTTTTTAGTTCTCCTCTCTTGATGATGAATGAAGTTCCCTTTCTTCATTCTTGCACCATCCTTCCCTGAACTTCTGCCATCAGGAAGCTCTTTCTGTCCCTGTGGGAACAGCTGAGCAGGTTCCCATGGCCATTTCCCAGCTGGTGGTGAGGGTGCCCTGCATTTCCTGGGGGACAGAATGTCTGGCTGGCTTCTATTCAAGTTCTCCCCCTCCTCAGTGTGTGTGGGCTTTTTATACCTCCTTGACTTCTTGCAGTCTCCTTGATGCTTCAGCCCTGTTGTTTTCTGGCACATTTGACATGACATGCAGAAGACTGAAGCAGCACAAGGCTTTGGAAAATAGATCACAGTTTTCCAGCCATGTCTGGCCCTTTCAGGCAGTGACTCATCTTTATACTCTCAGATGTCCATTCTGCCCCTTTTCACAGCTGGCCCTTCTCAGAGAGCACACATCTGGCAATTTACACAAGCCCAGTTCAGTGCCAGACAGCAAGGGAGAAGAAATGGCCTGTCAACTGCAGGACAGACAGAACTCGCCTGAACTTACAGTCATTCTCTCCTATGACAAAAAGCAAAACCCATCAGAGAAGACAGCAACAGGATCAGTAACACAAGAGAGAGTGTATTCTGAACATCATTTCACACTTGTTCCTACCTGGCATAGAAAAGTAAATATGTATTTTGGCAGAGAGAAGTCTTGAGGCATCATTCATCTTGTATCACTGCCCATCCCTGGCCTGCAAAAAAAGGTATTTTCAGATGAACTGCAGGGGTTTTTAAAGCAAAACCACAGCTAGGACGCACTGAAGGACACAATTCACCAATGCAAATCACCGAGTAGATTTTCACTCTCAGGAAACAGCAACAGACTCAAAAATTATCTTTAGAGTCATTAGGAAATGCCCTGAGAAAACTGTATCACCAATCACAGGCTGAAGGTGTAGAAATAGATCACCTTTGTTCACCAAAAGCAGGCATTGCCATTTTGGCATTTCAGTGGCAGAAAAGTGCTCTGCACCAACCCAGTTCTGTACATGCCAAGTCAGGGCTGATCTTCACCCTGGAGCCTTCTCTTGCCACAAGGAAAGGGCAAGGCCCAACTACAGCACTGATTGTACTCAGACAGCTGCACTCAGCCATTGAATGTATACATAACGATTTCCAAATCAGGATTCTCATCCAGGAGAGGTCTCTTTCCAAGCAGAAAAGTTGCAGTGCACTTGTTTACATACCTTGCTCATCTTTCTGCCACAGAAAGCATGACTTCTGCTCAGCCCCAGTCAGGACATTGAAGGATGTCCTGTAAACCTCTCAAAGGCAGTGTTCAGCTGATCAAACCTTGAAAACAAGCACAGACCTAATTGTTGCAATCATGGAATTAGTGGCAAAGATCCTGAAGACTGAGACCAATTGCTCCCCCACCACTGCGAAGGCCACCACTAAACCATGTCCCTAAGTGCCACATCTACACAGCTTTTAAACCGTTTCAGGGAGGGGGACTCCAGCACTACTCTGGACAGTCTGTGCCAGGGCTGGACAAGCCTTTCCAGAGATTCTTATGGATGTCCAACCTGAACTTCCCCTGCAACAACTTGAGGCAAATCCCTCTTGTCCTGTCCTTTGTTGCCTAGGAGCAGAGCCTGACCCTCACGTGACTACATCCTCCTGCCAGGGAGTTGTGGAGAATGAGAAAGTCCCCTCAAGCCTCCTTTTCTCCAGGCTGAGTCCTCCCAGCTCTCTCAGCTGCTCCTTGTACTTCAGACACTTCCCCAGTTCCATTATCTTCTCTGGACATACTCCTGCCCTGCCATGTTTTTCTTGTACTGAAGCTCCAAGAAGTGACCCCAGGACTAGAGGTGCCTCACTACAGGTGGGTGGTCACTGCCCTGGTTCCACTGGCCACACTGTGGCTAGTACAGCCCACGTGGCCTCCTTGCCCATCTGGGCACACCTGGGCTCATGTTCAGCCGGCGTGTGTCCGGGGGGCACGGAGATGAACAGCAGGCCTTCCCAGGCGAGCAGTGGTCTACTCTGGGGAGTCCGAGCGTCCCAGCAGGATGGAGCTCCGGACGCCACCCCGACACCACAGACACAGTCTGGACACACCGAACACAGCCCAGACGTCCCGGAGAACCTCACCCCCATAGCCCGGCTCTGTCTCGCCTCCCGTCGCCGTTTCCACTTCCGCCGCCATTTCCGCTTCCTGCAGTGGTACCGCGATGTCGGCTCTGGCAGCGAATCCCAACAACCCCGTGGTTTTCTTCGATGTAACCATCGGCGGGCAGGTGGGGGTGCTCCAGGACGGACCGGCGGCGCCCGCGGAGGGACTGCGGGGTTAACTGGGGATGTCGGAGTGTTGTGGGGATGAGAGAGCACAGGCGGTGCGGGGGTTCAGCGTGGGGCTTGTAGGGCCGCAACTGGAAGCGCTGCGAGGGGCGGTGCCAGGAGACGGATAGCAGGCTTGTGGGGTCGCTGGGCCCGTCGGGAAGGGCTCGCAGGGGAGAGAAGGACTGCGTTAGGAGGGACCTGGAGGGATGGGCATGAATGGGGGTGAATGAGGTGACCGGATCTGTGGGAGTATTCGGGGTCGGGCGGCAGGCGTCTGTGAGGGGACCTGGAAGACTCACCTGACCCCCGTCTCCTCAGGAGGTCGGCCGCATGAAAATCGAGCTGTTCGCAGATGTTGTACCCAAAACAGCAGAGAACTTCAGGTAACGAGCAGCTACTGTTCCTGCAGCTCAGCTTGGACTGGAACTGTAAAGGCTTTCTGGTGCAGAAATGGCTTTTGGTAGCAAACTGATTAGCTACCTCCCACCCCAAACTGCTTCACCTGCTTTGTGTCTCTGTTCTCAGAGATGCTGTGTGGTATCCTGATCTCTCAGGTGACCCTGTCTGGCTGGAAGGGGTCCTCCTCTGCCCCCTCTCTGAAGCCTTCTGATTTGCTCCATGCATTTAGAGCAGGCAGTGTCTTGTGCCATGGTGGAGGTCTCCTGGCCACCCAGTTTTCCTGCCATCAACTGAGGGATACACCATGTGAAATCCCACTTTCCATTGGAAGGATGGACATACCCATGTTTCTGTCAAACACTGTCTGCCCCATATTCATGGTCTCTTACAACCTTGGTGTTGACTCTCTGACCTTCTCACTACAAAGAGCACAGAATATGTTTTGAAATTGCAGGGGGAAGGAGTTGCCATTTCCTGTTTCTCTGGGAATATCTCTGACACAATAAGGAATATCCTGTGCACCAGTTGGTGCAGCCCTCAGAGTTCACATGCACCTAACACTCTGCTTTCTTTTTGTTTGCCAGGCAGTTTTGTACAGGTGAATTCAGGTAAGTGGATTATAATGTCCTTTAAGTGTCCTACTGGAGAAACAGGGCTGGGTGAGGTAGAAGGGGTTTGTCTTGAACTTTTTCATGTTGTAGTAGTACAAAATGGAAGAGAAACCTGCTCTGAGGAAATTGTGAGGGGCTTGGAGACTCACAGAGATAGCAGGTTTCTTTTTCTGATACTACTTTTTTTGTGCCCACGTGGCTCTGTAAGCCTTATCTGCAAAGCCCACCTGCTCATGCTGCACATTGCAGTGGGATCCTGTGAAGGTGATGATGTGGGTGTTGTAGGGAACAGAGTCATTCATGTGCAAAGCCCACTTGAGGCTTTTTTTTTGCCTTCAACAGCAGCAGCTGAGAGGCTGCGGCACTTGTTTGTATTTCAAGGCAGCTGCTAATGTACACAGCAACCCTTTGGGACTCTGAATTGCTGGGACAATTTTGTGTTGGGATATCCAGTAGGTTGCAATAATTCTCCTTTTCACTTTCCCACAGGAAAGATGGTGTCCCTATAGGTTATAAAGGAAGCACTTTCCACAGGTAAACCGTATACTGTTGTTTGCACACTAAATAGCAGCCTGAACCATACAAAGTTTTGTGACCTGCCTTGAGCTATTAGTGGTATTGGAGACATTTGTGTATCATGGCTAATGTAATTCTATGGCTTTGGGAGACCTGGGGATGCTTTCCTCCCCACTGGGAGGAATCCCCTGTTTCTGGTGTGCTACGTCAGATAAGGCATCTATCACATAATCACTATATCTGTTCAAAAGCAATGAGTCCTAAAGGACCTAGTATCAACCAGCTAATACTTGTTGTAGATTTTAGGCTGCAGCATTCACAGATTGTGTTTACTTCTGTTGCACAGCAAGGCAGAACCCCTTTTCATCTTACACTGAGCTTCTTGAGGCTTTTGGCCACTGGGAACTGAGTGTTCTTTTACTTCTTTAGGGTAATAAAGGATTTCATGATCCAAGGAGGTGACTTCGTAAATGTATGTACTCTGGTACTCTTTTTGTCCTTTTCCTCTGTGGTATAACATGCTACTGTTTCCAATGGTCTTTGCTGATTTGTGGGATCTCCTTCTTTTCTGAGGTATCCAGTAGTAACTGGAGGTATCCTCATAGCATTGCTGCCATCCTACTGGCAACAGACAATAAACCTCTTGAAAACGAATCTAGAGCCTTGTGAACACGAATTCTTCCCAAAATATTTTCTCTCTGCAATAGCCCATCAAAACCCTGGAAGCTTTCAAAACCTGTAAAATTTTGTTTGCCCTGTTTTCCTTCCCCCTTCTGATGTCCTCCTCCAGACAAAAACCTCTGTGAATTTCAATTCACATTGTAGATAGACCCTAAATACAGAACCCAGTGCATAATGTAAGAGGTCATTTAAATCAAAACTAACCTTTTGTTACTAAATTGTCTCAAAATAGAAAAGTCTTTGCACCCACAATGGTGGTTGTACTCTGACACCGGGATAAGAATAATATGTGAGTAAGGCTGAAGGGTCACAGGATCTCTTCACTGTTCTAGGATCCAGTAAAATTATTTTAATTTTGGAAGCATTAAAAAATATGAGGGAAGCAATAAAGCTTTTTTGATATACAGCTTGGTTGTATGAAAGTCTCTGAGAGAAATGACCACACAGCAGGCGGTTCAGCAACACCAGACTCTGTGGTAGTTGCTAATTGTGACACTGCTCAGATGTACCATTGCACTGTATTACTTCCACTGCATCTCAACAGGCCTTACAGATTGCTCCAGTATTTCGAATTGATATGTTGTATTTATTACAAAGCCACCTGGGGAGTAAGCACAGTCACACTGACCCCTGAGACAGGGTGCAAGTTTCTGTCTTAGAGCCAAAAGTTTAAATAAACTACAGAGAGCAGGAGGGAAACAAGCAAGGGCTGGGCAGGTAGACCAAAAGGACTTAGTAGAAAGTACAAACATACACAGAAAATCTTTATTTTAGAAACTACCCTTGCAGAACAGAGTTTGCTTTCCTATTTCCTGTAAAGTCACAGAAAATAAGGTGAAATACATAAAAGCACTGTAAGCCAACTTTTGCCATGTAACCACTTCTGCTTTCTTTGTCACACCATCCCATACTTCTGTGTCTCCTCCCTTTTTCCTTCCAAGTTCTGATGGGTCTGTACCAAGCAATATGTAGCCTCCATTTCGCTCTGGGAGGCTTGTACTTAAACTTACCATCTGCATGGACTTCTGCCGACATATGAATTGTGAACAATGATCTGTGTCGTTAGAAACCATTTGCTGTTCTTGTTCAGAAATGGAACACTGAATGCATTCAGTGCTGGTGTATGTAAATGGCAGTACAAAATCCATTTTGCCCTTTCCTCTTGCTTGGAGATTTTAAATTATTTTTTAAATTTAATTGTTCTGTAGCAGATAGTACAGAACAAATGCTGTAGCTGACTGGGTACCTCTGTCATGCAGGGAGATGGCACTGGAGTAGCCAGTATATATAGGGGTCCTTTTGCAGATGAAAACTTCAAGCTGAAACACTCTGCTCCTGGCCTGCTTTCTATGGTGAGTGTAAAACAATGACCTCATTGACTAAAAAGCTTTGGGAATTTTCTCTGTGCTCTTTTCCTAAGTGTATATAATATTTGCTGGACCACAACATCTCTGCCATTTGGTACAAGTTCTGTTTTGTAGCTACTAGTCAAGCAGATACTTCTGGGTTAATATGTTGAGTAACACAATAGTCCTGATTCCGCAGCATCCTTTCTTTGCTTCCTGTTGGAGCGCTGGGACAGGCTTGACTTGATTGCTTTCAGAAGAGCTTAATTCTTACAGTTTTCATACAGTGGTGAGTTGGTGGTGTTTTCTTCTTTCCTGATACTGTTCTCAAACCTTGGCAAGGATGAAACAGAGATTTGGGAGTTCCAAAGCCACAGCAGTGTTACCATGCTATCTTTTAAAACAGATCTTCCTATTCAACATAGTAGGAGAAACTGCAACCATTGTACATTGTCTGGTAGGAACAGTACCCTGAGTTTTGGAATAGAAAGCAAATGCAGCCAGTACTTCAGTATTCCTATCCACAACTGCTTCTTCCCCAGCTCTTTCAGCTGCACTGCCCTTAAAACCACTTGCTTAGGACATTTAATAATTTGGATTAGTTATTCATCCATGTTGAAAACATGGCTGAAAAAGAGGTGTCATGGCACAGCTAAGCAGCTATTGTACTGTGGTGTGAGAGAAGGGATTCACTGCAGTTTTGCCAGCTTTGTGTTAAAGTGGCATGGCTCTGAAGTCATTATACTGTATCAAACCTTGGATTCCAGGAACCATGGATCCCAGCTGGATCCTTTGGAAGCTGGCTAGCATTAACTAGAAAGCCAAAATGACCTGTCCTTTGCAGTCTTGCAGCTGCAAAACTTGACCAGTTCACTCACCAGGACAGAAACTTGCTTTAGTAGCTCATGGTTGTCAATATTGCAAGTGGCCTTCAATGTTGCAGACATGTTTTCTTAACAGAGTGCAAATGCTCTGGGTTTTGTACTTGGGGGTGAATAAAATTTCACATGTGCATCCCACAGTTCCTGTGACTCCTGTGCCAATATAGTTGTTACTTTTCTCATCATGATCATTGAAATATTTTTATTCTGAGGAAACCTCCCAAAAACCAGAAATCAGCTGGGTATTTTTCTTGCCCTGGTTTCTGGTGTGTTCAGTTTTCCTCAGGGTAATACTGCAGCCAATAAATAATTGTCATCAAAACGTTCAGCCTTTTTTCAGGAGTGTGCTCTAAAGCCTGGACTTTGGCACAGTCTTTTGTTGAACACACCTTTGTAGAAGTATAATAAATAGTTGGTGACATGGCTCTTATGCGTTCTGGTGTGACCAGAGGTGGTGACATGCTACATCCCAGCACAGGGTGCTCTCCTGCAGATACACATTTTGTTTCCTTTGGTTTGTCTAGCAATAAGCTAAAAATAATACCTATTTGAGCAACACCTTTATGTGTCTGCCTTCAGTTTTGGTCAGTCTGAAATGGTATACTTGTTGTAATTTGCCATTCTCAACCCCCAGGCAAACAGTGGTCCAAGTACCAACGGCTGCCAGTTCTTCATCACTTGCTCCAAGTGTGACTGGTTGGATGGAAAACATGTTGTGTTTGGTGAGTACCTGCAGTAAAAGTCCTGGAGTGCCTGCTCACGGACATCCCTGCAGGGCAACTGTTAAAATAAATAGTGAGAATCAGAATCTTCTCAGCTGGGAGGAACCCAGAGGGATAATCAAGACCAACTCCTGACCCTGCACAGGTCACCTCAAAAATCCCACTCTGTGCCTGAGAACACTGTCAAAATTCTCTTGTACCTCTGGCAGCCTTGGGGCTGTGATCATTCCCTGGGGTGCCTGTTCAGTGCCCAACCACCTCTGGGTATGGACTGCTCATTCTTCCCTCCTCGCTTGTGCTGTCTGAGGGATCTGTGCAACCTGATACTCTGATGGATTACTATTGGATCACTGTTGAATAATAATTTTTCACAGGTTAGCTTTAATCCAGATCAGTGTTCAGTGTACTGTATTTGTACACAAATCCTTGTACCAGTGCAGAGGGCACAGATGAGTGAAAGCATTCCTTTCTTCTCCACTATCAGAGAGGGCTGAGCTCTCACCAGAGTTTTGGACAGTAATTCTGTGAAACCATATCTGCTAACTTGCATTTACTGCTGGTTGAACTGTAGGAGTTCCAGGCCAGTCTTAAGCTGGTGGTCTCGACCCCCACATTTCTACACACATCACCCCTGTGATGGGAAAAGGCACTTAATCTGTGCTGAATGTGAAGAATGTTTGAAGAGGGATTGTTTCCTTTATGAGTTTAGAGATCAGTAACAAACCCTGAAGTGCCCAATAGCTACACACTGCCCAGGGCTTTTCAGGAAGGACAGAAATGCATGTACCTGTGATGAGTGGGGGGGAACAAAGGTAAAAAACAGCTATATTGAAGTGGATAAACTTTCTCATTCTAGGTAAAATTGTCGACGGGCTGTTGGTCATGAGAAAAATTGAAGTAAGTTTGAATATGGCTACTTCCTTGTGAATGCCTGCATTGGAAAGTTATGTACATGATTAAGTAGAGTTGTGCTGCTGTTTGTTTACAGGATACCAGGGAATAGCAGTGTTGATAACTGGCATTATTGGTTGTCGTCATTATAATGTAGCAGGAAATCTATTGAAGCAAGACTGTCATATGAGTTGGCTTTGGAAATGCTAGGATCTTGTGACTGTGATAGTCTCTGAGTGGGGATTGCGCTCTTGGCTTTATTAGCTTTGCATTTGTTCAGAGACTGAATTAAAAAGTTGTTCCATCAGCAGCTCAGACAAGAGCGTAAAGTATCTCACTTCTTTGCCATTGCCTGGGATTATTCAGTGGATGCAAAATCATCAGTTCTGCTGATCCGTGATCATCATGTTTAATAAGAAAAAATTAAGCTAATCTCCTCATGGGTTTCCAGAGGCTGAAGATAAATATAGTCCAGGTGATGATTTCTGCCAACATCAGACCTGGGTGTCATGGCAGCATTATGAGTAGATTTAACAAATAGCAGCAAGTTCTCTGAGACAGCCAGTATTGACTCTATGACATATGTGGGATAATGTGCATAAGGGTCGCTAATCTAGAAAGCGGGGCAAAACACAGAGCTATTGAGCTTTGAGAAAAGGTCACATGGAAGGAGTAGTACAGTGTGGTATAGTCTGCTGGGGCATTGTGGTGAGCCTGCTTTGGGTATCAGTACTGTGAGACCAATAAAGAAAATTAGAGATTCAGAGAACAGCTGAGTACAGTGCATCAGGAGTTTCAGAATTAGGGTTTTTTGCTACTGTCTCTTTCCTTTCTGTGTGAGCACAGGTTTGTTTTGCTTGTAGCAGCTGCTTTTAGTATCAAAGCCAGAGCAGCCTCAAGTATCTCCATGAGGAGCTCTCCAGTTTTTACTCTGGTCCTTTCCTCCAATTCAAAGGACCAGCCTCTGATCTGTATCCCAAACCTCTGCTTACAGAGGGAATTCACCAGCTTATGATTGGGCCTGTTGCCAAATGTGTAATGGTGCTTTTCTGCTCCTCAGAACTGTGTCTGGAATTCCCTGTTCCTCGTGTTACAGAGATGTCTCTTAGCCAATTTTCCACTGCCTGAGTTTGCTGTGCTTTTGTAAGTTTTAATGTTCTGTATTTGTTTGTTCTCAGAATGTGCCTACAGGTCCCAATAACAAACCCAAGTTGCCAGTTGTGATCTCTCAGTGTGGGGAAATGTGAAGTGATGAAAAAGCAAGGTGGTAAGTCTCAGTCTTCACAGGCACAGTGCTATGAACTCTAGGCTGCTCTGCTTCTTACTTTTCTCTTGACTTGTTTTCACATTTCTTTGAACCTGCAGAGAGCTGTGTCAGCTCATTGAGACACCAGAAAGTGCTTCTCTAACAGCATTTGTTTTTTGCCAGCTGAAGTCCCAGAACTGGCTTCCTTCCAAGCTGCACAAACACCAGAGGCAGCACGGCAGGAATAAGATTTTGCAGCTGTAGTCAAGGGGAAAATGAGTTTGTGGGAGCTTTTTCTTGGATTGGGTTAGGCTGCCTTGAAGCCTAGATTGTAGAAACTGGATGAAAGGGAATTGCGGCAGTAATCCCTCTAGCATTACCCAGGCAGTCTGGTTGGTGGGAGGCCTCACTTCGACCTGCAGATTGGAGACTGAAGGACCAAGGAGTTACCATTTTGCATAGTCTTACCTTGACTTGAAAAAAGTACCACTGTCTCTTATCTGAAGAGAGGTGTTTCCACTATTTACTGTTACTTAGGCTTCATTTTGGTTAAACCAATAGTCTCAGGCTAACATACAGTAAGTGTTCTGTGTCCATTTGTCTGCTCAATTTACTGTAAAATATACAGATATTTAAATCTGTCTAGATTTCAGTGTGTTGGGCTGCAGCTTGTCAAAAATCTGCTGTATTAGCCTTTTGGTTGCTGATTTTTTTCAAATTTCAGGAGGCAGTTTGGACTCATAATTTTATACTCACAATACTCACAATTTTTGACCTTGCATTAAATTATATCCAAAGGCAACTGGAATTGTGAAAATATTCCCTCTTTTGTAATAAAGTCTTAGAGACCTGCAGCACTTCAAACTCTTGGGAGCTCTTGCTATTTGATGAAGTTTCAACAGGGAATGTAATCATTCTTCCATTCCCCTGGTACTTCTGGTGGCATTTACAGGCTTTTGAAAAAAGTCTGCTAATAAGGATGTCCCTTTTCTTGCAGAGCTGTGTTGAAGGGTCAGCTCTCCTTTAGGGTTGTACTCCATCCCAGACTTTCTTACCATTTTAGTTTGGAGTACTGTCTCCCTGGCCAATCCCCAGCTTGAGCCTAGAAGCTTTACATTTATAGGTGCAAGGCTGGTGCCAGCTTACTTATTTCCCCGACAAGTCTTAGAACAGCCTTGCTGCACTCTCACGTCTCTCATCTGACTGGGGACAAGAACAGCTTTTGCATTGCCTGATGTCAGACAGCCATAGCAGCCATATCAAGATGCTTGAAAATCAGCTGGGAGAAACAGGCACTGTTGCTTTTAACTTCAGAAGTAGATGCAGTTGCCTGGCAGGCAGACCCAGGAGGATTCCTGAGTTCTCTAGATGATGAAAGCTGGTGTGTGTAGCAACTAGCATGCACTTAAAATCGCTGTGTGCCCCCCCAGTATTACTGCACAGCCTGGCTGTTGTAGGATCTGTTGGGAATGGTTGTCCAACATGTAGACTTACCTGTTTCTTCTTCCTTTCAGTGTTCCTTTACTGGTGATTAGACCTGTGCTGGCTCCAAGCAATTCCAATTCCAGCCAGCTCACCCACTGCCCCAGACTTCTCCACAGGCCAGATCGATCCTCTTGATGTTCTCCTGAAATTATTTAATAATGGGCATCTTTCTTCTTTTTTTTTTTTTCTTTTTTTACATTTTGAAATGTAAATAAAAAAATTTTAAACATGTGCAGTGCACATCAATTAGCATTACTAGGAATGGATTCTTCTGTAGGTGAGAAGGGCTGTAACATCTTCAGCAACATGCATTATCCCTGGCTGGTTAGTCAGGAACATTTACTGCATGGTATTGAGAGAAAGAAGGGGTGAAAGGAGCTTGGTAGAGCTGTGCTGCACCAGCTCTTTCACTTGGCAGGTAACTACAACTGCCTGGCTGGCAGAAAGGTTATTGGCATCTTGGGAATCTCCAGAACTGAGGAATTGGTATAGCACAGATTCCATCACCGTGAGTGCTGCACTCTGAGGAGAGTTCTGATGTAAACATGTGTCTTTCAGCCATTGAGCTGTTATGTGCTACATATGTTGGAGGAGGGGTTCACCTGAGTACTTACAAGGGTGTTGGAGCAGGCTTGGGGAAAACAGAATGGTGATGCTATAGGAATGAAATTGGGGCTGCTTGTCCTGTTTAGTGAGGAGAGTGCAGCTGAGGCTGCATTTCTTCTCCCAGAACAGGGCTGGGAGCTCACCCTCCTGGCAGGGGACAACCCAGCACCCTGCAAAGGGCTGGGTTCCAGCAGGAACTTCTCATTCAGCTGTTTAAAGGTGAAGGACCTGGTGAAAGTTAGGACAGAGTCTGTTCTGTCACATGCAGGTGATGGATCCCATGCAGAAAGATCCCAACTGTGCCTGGGCAATGGGTGTAGGGTACACTCTCTGCCTGAGCTGGGCCTTGCCCAGCACTGATAGGCTGGAGGAAGCTCCCACAGGCTTGGCTGTGCTCTTTTCTCTCATGGCTCTTTGAAATCCTGGGAGAAGGCTCTGGCTGTCAGGATTCCTATGTCCTCATTCCTAGAATTGCACAGCAGCTGAGAACACTCACTTCTCTCCAGCCTGAGGCATGTCAATTTGTACCTGCAGAACATCAGGTGATAAAAGAAGCACAGGCACCCCAGTCCTTTTTTCCTCAGCCCCACACATGCTTTGCAGAGGGCTCTCCTGTGAGAGTAGGATTGAAGATTCTCAACAGGGTGGCTCAGGTGCCTCAAGGAGCTGTGCCTGGCAGTGCTCTGCTGAGGTTTGCACTTCTGGCTGCTGGTATTCACCATTCAAAAATTCACCATTTTTTCACCAGGGAAACTAGTTTATTTCTGGTCCAGGCTTAGCAGCACTTTTTCAGCCTGATGTATTTATACCACTGCCACCAGCTGGCTTCACTTTCTGCATACAGGGGTCACAGCTTCCCCAGATTAATTGAGTGGCAAATCCATTGCTACCTCTTTGTTGTTACAATGGCTAATTACATCCCATTATATTTCCCTTAAACATGGAATGTGCAGGATCCTAGCTTTCCAGCGTGTGTGCTATGTTCCTTACCTGCTGTCTGAAAGTCTTCTCAAAACCCACATTTTTAATTAATTTTAATTTTTAATTAATTTTTAATTTAATTTTAATTCCCCCATGATGGTGTCACCCTTGTGTTATATGTAGCAAATCCTGGAATGTCCTGTAGAGGAGATGATGGACCTCCTCTCAGCTCCAGCATCTTCCTTCAACTGTGGATGCTGCAGCTGGAGATGGTATTTTTGGTGGCCTGTGCATTTCCCTGAGGGTCTGAGTTGCCTCTGGATTTCACAGTGTTACCCCACAAAGACATAATTGGGGCCCACAGTTTTGGCTGTAGGTGCATGGCTCTGACATTCCCACAGATTTCCTCCCTGGAGTTTTCTTCCTCATGGGTGGCTGCCTGGTGTATTCCCTGATTTGCTTTCTATAGTAAGATTATTTTTCAGGTGACTCACTGTAGTGGTTTTGGTTTGTTAATTTAAGATTTCTTTAATTTTGAGATTTTTTAATTAATGTGTTGATGAGTATGGTGGGCTTTAGTGTTGGCTAATTACTTAGGTATTTATTTCTTGTTGTGAGATACAAAGATAGGATTAGGAGAATGGTAAATGTCCTGGCTTGTAAAATAAGCATGTATTCTGTTGCCATCTGTTGGAGGTTGGGCAGTTTTCTTATCTCTTCCAAGAACAAGGTCTCCCTCCGGGGAGATATCTAATGTTAATAGGCTATTGAATGATACACTCCATGACTGGTAAAGTTACATCATCTCATTGTGAGATGCTCCACCCAGAGGGAGGAACCAAGCATCTGTACCTCCATAAAATCAGCACTTTTTGGGACACTGGACAGCCCCTTTGCTGGATTCCTAGAGGAGCAGCTGTCTTCTCTGCTGGATTCCCAGAGGAAGACCAGGCCCAACTACTACCAGACCTTCAGAGAAAACTACACTCTTCTACAGATCACTGCTTCAGCAGCATTTCATCTGCCACTCCAGGAGGAGCAGCCACCATTTTAACTGGACTATTACCAACACCCTGACTCCTCAGGGTGTCAGGTTTCTGACTCCATCACTAGTTTTGTTTGTACTATTTACATTTTTATTATTATTATTTTTAATTTAGTTTTTCTCCTAGTAAAGAACTGTTATTCCCATTCTCATATCTTTGCCTGAAAGCCTTTTTAAAAATTGTGGTAATTCGGAGGGAGGGGGTTTACCTTTTCCATTTCACAGGAGGCTTTTGCCTTCCTTCACAGATTCCTGTCTTTTCAGACCAAGACAGTAAAGTAGGCTTAAAATTTTAAAAGGTATAAAGAAAACTTTATTAACAGTAATTAAAAGAAAAAGGCAGTAAGAATTAAAACAAAATCTTTAGAATATTTTTCTTTCTTTTATAACTTTGTTAAAACTGATTATGTAAAGAAATAAAATTTAAAAGCTTTAGTTCATTTAATCCTTTTTAAATAGGGTTTGTTTTTTTTTTTCCCTCATACAAAACTATGACAGTCACTAAGCAGCATCCAATTTTGACATCATTCTAGCTTTTTTATACAGGTCATCATCCTGGTGCAGATCCTCGTGGGACTGGTTGTTTTCAAGCCCTTCCCTTTATTAACTGAGTTGAAGATCAGGTGGAAGAGTTCCCAAGAGAGCAGGATGAGACCAGTGTTCCTAGTGGGTTGATGTGGTGGGTTGAGCTTGGCCTCATTGGAGTCCTTCACCTGGTCAGGGTGGAATGTAGGGAACTGGGATGGTGAACTGGACAGTGATTTGTGTGCAATGCTGTAAGGGCTGATCCCAAGGGGATACATGTTGGTTGCAAAAATGGTGGAGGGGTGGGTCATCTCCCAGAGACCTTCTGAGTGGTTGCTGATGACCTTTCCCTCTTCCCATGTCAGACGAATGACATGGCCAAAGCAAGAAATGTGGCCACCAACCACATTCTTCAACTGCCTAAGGAAAATTAACTTGTTGGACAAGGACAGGGGTTTCCTCTGGACCTTCCCTCTGGGGAACCCTGCAAGAGATGTCGGGTATCTCCAGGCCGTTTTAAGGTGAATACATAGGGGTAAAGAGGCGCTGAGAAAGACTCCAGCAGGGTAAAGGACCCAGCACTAATGCTTTCCCGACAGCCTGGGTGGGTAGAAGGGCTCAGGGTGAGGAGCCGCCCCCGCCCTTCCAGGGAGGGAAGGATGGGATGCTTAGGGAAAAGCTGATTCCCCGCGGGTCAGGTCAATGCTGTTACTGCACATCCGTACATGGATTGGGGAGCTCTGACACAGTTCCAAATCCGTCATTTTCCACTGGTATTTAACGCTCCCGGGCCCTTCTGGCAATCATTAACGGGAGGCCGGCGCGCTAGGACCGGAGCCGCCCGCAGGATCTCTGTGCCCTGGGTGTTCCAACGAGCGGAGCGGGGTCGGGGACGGCACAGGACAGAAGCCACCGGCGCATGGTCGCGCGCACTTCCCCGATCGTGCTCGTTGGGGGCGGGAGCGGCGGCCGGAAGGGCCAATCAGGGGCGGGGGCGGGGACTCCGGGTCGCCCGGTGAGAAAAGCTGGCTTGGCACCCACGGGCGAAGCAACCAATGGCGCGCGCTCTTGAGGAAAGGCAGGTGTCGCTACCAATAGGTTTTCGGTGGGGGGCGGTGGCGGGTTGGGGAAAGGCCAATGGGATCGCTCTCCGTTTAACGGGCGGGCCGGGTGGCGAATCGCGGCGCGTGCGGGCGGGGCGCGCGGGGTGACTAACCGGTGCGCGCCGCCATTGTGGCCAGTTCGATCGGTATCGGGAGCGGAGAGCGGAGCTCAGCGAGCCCGGAGCAGGGAGCAGCCCCCCCCCCCCCCCCCACGGCCGGCCTCAGTCACCATCACACCGCGGGAGGCGGCGCAAACAGCAGTCACCACCACCGTCCGCACCGAACAGCCGCCGCCATGAGCAGCGAGGCCGAGACCCAGCCGCCCGCCGCCCCCGTCCCAGCGGCGGCCCCCGCCGCCCCCGCCGACTCCAAGCCAAACGGTGGGACCGGGAACGGGGGCAGCAGCCTGGCCTCGGCGGCGCCTCCCGCTGGCGGGGACAAGAAGGTCATCGGTGAGGGCAGCCTGGGGTCCCGGGGTGGGGTGGGAAGCCCCGATCCCACTGCCCCTCTCCCTCCATGGTTGAGGTTGGCGCGCGCTCCCTTCCCCCTGGAGGGGCGGTGCGCGCCCCCGGCTCGTGTCCTCGCTCGCGCGGCGGCCGTTAGTCTCCCTCCCCGCCCCGCGCGCCGCCGGCCCCGCGTGCCGGGTGGGGGCGGGGCGGCGCAAGATGTCCGCCACGCGGGGCCTTTGTGCGCGCGCCCTGCCACGTGCCCCTGACGTGCCGCTCCCTCTCCTCCTTCCCCTCTTCACTCTGCCCCTTCCCGCAGCAACGAAGGTTTTGGGAACAGTGAAATGGTTCAACGTGAGGAACGGTTACGGCTTCATCAACAGGTGAGCGCCCAGACGCGGTGGGCCTTGTCACGGGGAGCCCCGGAGAGGGGGGCGCGGCACTTGTGTTGCGCGGGTGACAGGCGGGGCGGGGGGCGGCGGTGCATTTGCCGCCTCTCGCCCTGCTTGGTAGAAGGAGCTGGTGCGATTCGCCCTTTCTCCACCCCGGGGTTTCTGACCTGCTTGGGTCTTGCTTGGGGTTGGCTTTTGAGTCCTTTAACCTGGGCAAGAGCTGTGCTCTCGAAGCAAGTTCCTTTCCACGGCGATGTGTCTTATATTGTGGTCCATCACTTTATGGTGTTTCGCGGTTTTTTTTTTTCTAAAGATATAAAAGTACACTGCCTGTCAGCACACAGAGTATTTGTTTGAACTCCTGTGTAAAGTTCAGTCAATGCAAGTAAAAATTGCTTTCGGCACTTGGTAGTTTAAACACACTCTAATGAGGACACTGTCAGCATATGGCAAAATGAGCAAAAGGAGCGTAGTTCACACAGTCTAGTGCCATACTCAAGTGCACAGACTGGTCTCATGAAACAAGTGCCTAGAAGATTCTTTTTATGACAGGATTGGATGTGAAAGAATAATTTGAACTCTCTGAGAATTATGTAGGTACCTGAAGTAGGCCTGTCAAGGAGAGGAAGTGCTCTGCAAACAAGTTTTTAAAAAATTGGCAATTCTTGGCCTCATTGGCTGGAGGGGGGGTTCCCTGTACTGTTGCTAGAGCTGTTTCCCTTCTTTCATTGTACTTAAACTCCCCAGTCTCAGAATGAGGCTGCATACTGAGAAGGCCCCCTTTAGGCCAGGGAGTATGGCGTTATTATTGGAACTTTTGTTTATGTTTGGTTTAAACACTGCCTTTTTGAACTAGTCTAAATTGTTAAGCTCCTGAATTGGATTTGTGTCTGCAGCTTTACAAACCTGCCTCCTATTCTGCCCAGTTTGCATTGTTCATCGTGCCATGCTTCAGTTCCCAGTGTTGTGGAGTCACCAGTGCTGAGAACTGTTGTGTCTCTGGCCTTGGAAACACATGTCAAGTCCCAGCCACAAACCCCACCTCGAGGGAAGGCTTTTCCTGTTCCCTCAGCAGTGAAAATGTTCTGTGGTGTCAGTCAAGCAAGGAAGCAGCAGCAGCTAGTTGAGACATCCGAGTAGCTTCCCCAGTCATTAATTTGGCAGCTGTTTAATCCCTAATGTTGCCATTTGTAATGAGAAACCCAGCATGATCTCGTATTATCAAGAGATTAGAGCCTGGTAACTGAAGGGGAGGACGTTTCCTCAGCTCTGAAATCTTTACCTGGCTGCAGGGAAGCTGTGCAGGAGCTCCTGCCCTTGCATGGCTCTGCTTCAGCCAGGTCTGCTTTCAAATAAAATGAGACTATGGAACTGAAATGAGCTTTGATGTATGTGCATGCTCACTTCAGGTATTTTCTGAGTGTTTTTAATGTTAGAAGTGTGATTCTGTTACAAAATAGGAAGGAGTTTGAATTCTGGGTCTTTGATGGTTGTTTCTCGTGTTTGCCAAAATAACAAGTAGGTGTGCAAAATCCGCTGGCTTGGTCTGTACCATAACTGGAGTTGCGCTGTGTGGCGTGGTATTTGGTGCCCTGCTGGACTTGGCATCTTCTTTGTCTGCTTATCTATTTCCCTTTTTCTAATATATTTTAGTGGATAAAATATGTGAGTGGAAGAGTGGCATAGTGCAGAGATCAGTTAAATTATTTGTTTGGCCATCAGAATGGGTGTTCCTCTTGTACCCTTCCAAATTTTCATTGAAAAAGTGACGGTCCTGCTGTTCCATCATCCACATGACAGCATGCTTGCTGCTTCCAGATGTGCTTGCTGGAAAACAGCATTGGGAGTGATGTGGCCAATGGTGTGGGGTTGTAAAATGGCTTGATTCAGTGAGCTCTCTGTGATCTCGTCAGTTGTTGAGCCAAAACTCCGATGTCCTTGAATGGAAGCTGCTTTGCAAATGGATTTTAAAAATAAGTATCCAGTCTGGTTGTCCAAAATTCAGCCTGGCCAAAAGTACAAGGCATCTACATTTGTGGATGAGCACTTCCTACCACTGGTTTTTAGCTGATGATGAAGGAAGGTGCTCAGCATTTTTACTAGAAACATGTTACTATTCCCTTGTGAAGGTTTTCAGCATTTTGGACATTGTGTTTTGAAGAAGAGTCTTTCAGCTTTGGCTTTGCAAGGGCTTCTGAGCTTTCTTGCATTCTTGGGGCTTTGGAGTTGAGATCAGAATGGCTTTTTCCCAGTAACCTTTGAGGTCTGTAGGCATCAATTTCAAGAGGCAACAAGAGGACTTATTTTTACAGGTGATGTCTGATGGAATAGCTGTAGCTTGCCTGGAGTTTCTGGAAGAAGTTAAATTGTCAATTCTCACTTTTTAAAGCCGGGGCAAGGAGCGCCTGGCTTTGTCTTACTAAAAACCAACCCAAGTATTCTATTGCCCCTAGCTATGAGCACTTCAGTTTGGAGCAAGTTTTCACTCAAGCTTACTTATGTCTTTACCTAGGAAATAAAAGCCACTTGGCTGTTGATTCAGACTGTTCCATGCAGTAATGAAACTTAACACTGCAGTGAGGGTGGGTTGATGTGGTGGGATCTGGGATGTCCATGCTTCCGGAGTGGGGGAGATGGCTTGTGCAACCTTAACCAGCACAAGGTTGTCTCTGTTGTGCCTCTTCAGAGCAGAATAGAAATTTTCTGACTGAAGCTGGTACTGAGCTGTGGTTGTTCAGGCTCATGGCAGATGCAGAAGCTCTGCCAGGGTCATGCTGAAGGATGGATGCTCTTGGGTCCTTATATTTACAGACCTGAGCTGTTCTCTGTTTAGTGAGAAGGGAGACCAAGGCTTGACCAGCTGTGCTGTTCCTCAGGTGAGTGAAACATTGAGGCTGAGGGGATGCAAGTGAGGCTGCAGTGGCAAGGGCAGAGCTTCTTCCAAAAGTTGCAGTAGCCAGTCTACCACAGATCACTGCTGGGAAGGAGTGAGTGCTCACTGTCAGGTGTTCAAACATCTCTGGTGAAGGATAGAGGGGTGTGCAGCAGTGAGGAGGAATGTGCCTTACTTCAGCATGTGCTTTGCACTTTGTGTAAGCTGATCTTTCCTACACATAGTAAGCTAATAGGAAGTAGTTGAGGGCAGGTTGAGGAGTAACGCTCAAAGCCTATTATGATATATCTCCATTTTGCCTCTGTACCAAACAACTGAATTTTTAATTTACTGTGCATTTTTATTAATGAAGTTCAATTTCCTGTTGTCTTGCAGGAATGACACCAAGGAAGATGTGTTTGTCCATCAGGTAAGATTTCCTTGAAAGTGAAACATATTCTTTCTCAGAAATTGGCTGTTCCTGACCCATTTAAGTAGGACTGAAGTTGTGGAAAAGCCTTGCCTTTTCACTGTTACTTGAACACAAACAACTGCTTCTTGGTTGCATTGCAAGTAGAGCCTGCTGGCATTTTGGGGTTTTGCATATTGACCAAGTGGGCTGATGGTGTACAGTGATGAGAATTGCACTGGATGCTAGCATGGACTTGCAGATAATTGCTTGGAGTCCAGTAATCTCGTGGATTCATACAATGGTTAAGTAAGAATCTGAAAGTAAAGTTAAATGAAAAGCTTGCAGCAGGGAGAGTACTTAGGGATGAAGTGCCAGTGAAACTTTTTCTCCTAGGCAGAATTACAGATTTGATTGCTCTAGGCTTTCAATTAAAGTCTACAAATACTTTAGTAGAGACTTTTTAATTTAACTGATACATATCCTTAGTTAAAATGTATGGCAAATAGGTAAGCCTCTGGAAAATAGACCAAGACTGCACAGCACACCCGTGTCTTACTTTATGGAGCAGATTTGCCTTGGTTTAGTTCTTTGTCTGAATTGAGAGGCTGTGATCAGCAATTTGCTTTTTTGCCTTTTCTGGCTCAGGATCTCCTTAGTAAGCAGCCCACAAAGAATTCTTAATGGAGCCTACGTGTGTCTGGCATTGGGAAGTCCATGGGTCATTCTTTTGTCTCAAAGTTAGGGATATGCTGCTGATGTTAACACAAAGGAAGGGAAAAACAATACCTGGGAAGTGTTTTGTTTTTATCATCTCTCAGCTTCATGTTTGTTCTTTGTCTGAATTACCAGCTTTTAGAGGCACTGGTTTTTGAGAAGTTATACATACCCTGTGGGTGGGCTTTCAGACCTGATGCACAAGTAGGGCCTCCTGTAAGTGACCTTGACTTACTGGCTGTGTTACAGGACTTGTCATGTAGCTGCTATGTTTCTGAAATAACAGTTTGGTAATGATTTGTTTTAGTGTAATATTTTTACAAATAAACAGTTATAGTGCTCTAATCGGAAAGAAATCTGGTTGTTTGAGAAGTCTAGCTGTGTATGTTTTTCTCCATTACATAGCTCAGGTGTCATAAAAAGCTGTTGGACTGGATGCTTGTTGTAGTAAGGCTTTCCTTAAAGTTACTGAGACTCGTGGGCATGTTTTTCCATTGATTCTATCCAATTTAGATGGAAGAAATCTAATCTAAATTGTGTGGCAAGTATTTATATTAAAGTTGTTACACTTTTATTATCCTTTGGTTAAAATGTTTGATAAGCAGGACATGCCTGAGCACAGTGTGTATTGAGTATTAACTTGGCTGTTCAAGATGTCATCCAGTACTGCAGAGCACTGAAAACTGAGTCTGTTCTAAGTAATGTTGTTTGACAGGTGGCTGCTAATACAGAGGATTGTCTGGTGCTGACACCTGGAAAAGACCAATCCTTGTTGTGCAGTACACAGCTGGAGTAGATTTAGGATTAATTGGTTAGTCTTGTAGTAGAAACTATGGTGTTGGAAGCCTTGGAGGAGATCTCTTGATAGCTGGCCATTTTTATGTTTACAGAGTGTGGAACACAGAGGCTGCTGTATCCTGTGGTGTGTGGGAAATAATGGAGGGCTGAAAATCCAAGAGGGTGATTGGAAAGGCTGTGATATTTTGGTGTATAGGCATCAGAGGAATGTATAACTATCATAGTGATGTTGAATTTTAAACTGATTAGGAATGCTTTAGCCAGTGCATGGTGTGAGAGTTTTCCTCTTTGTTTTCAAACTGTCTTTTTAGCCAGCAGACAGCATGTTGACAGGTGCTTCCAGTTAATGGTAAACCTGTTGCACATTTCAAATAGTCCAGAGCATAATACAGGTACATCTTAGGACTTCTGGGATTTTCCCAATGATTCAATTGCTCAATTGCTTTTTCAGGAGTACAGGTCTTTCTCCTAAGATAAAGAAACTGAGTATTTAGTAATCTTAAAAAAAAAATCTTACTTTGTATTCTTATGCTGTGCCTGCACTGTTGTGTTGTTAGACTGCCATAAAGAAGAATAACCCCAGGAAGTACCTCCGCAGCGTAGGAGATGGAGAGACCGTGGAGTTTGATGTGGTTGAGGGAGAAAAGGTAAACACAACTCTCGGGTGTCAGAGCACACATGGAAAACTCAGATTGCAGGCTTTGGTGTGGTGCCTGTGGTCTGAGTTGATGCCGATGACATCCAAGGAGGTGAATGGTTTTTCATTTCTTCACAATATGGATGTAAATCTTTGCTCAGTACTAGACTGTTACGCTGTAGCTGGTGGCATGGTGACTGTTTCCCTAATGCTGTTTCCACTCCTTAGGGCGCAGAGGCAGCCAATGTCACAGGACCTGGTGGAGTTCCAGTGCAGGGCAGTAAATACGCAGCAGATCGTAACCATTACAGACGATATCCACGTCGTAGGGGTCCTCCACGCAACTATCAGCAGAACTACCAGAACAGTGAGAGTGGGGAAAAGAACGAAGGAGCAGAGAACATACCAGAAGGTCAAGCCCAGCAACGCCGTCCCTATCGCAGGCGGCGGTACCCACCTTACTATATGCGTAGGCCCTACGGGCGTCGTCCACAATATACCAACCCTCCCGTACAGGGAGAGATAGTGGAGGTAACATTTGCCTGACATGATGCTAAACGGTCTTGGTTGCTTTGGAGCAGGGTGATGGGATGCACCTTTTGACACTCCTTGTAGTTACTCCAGATGATTTTGGTAAGGTTTGGCAGTAGCGTGAAATTAAGTAGCTGAAGGTCTTCATGTTACAGCTTCTAAAAACCAGAGTATTTCAATTTGTATGATTAAGTGGAGGATTCTCCATCATGTGTGCACCTTTACCTAGAACTGCTGTCCACCTTGACTGAACTGATGACCTTCCAGCTCCTTTCTCACAGCATGATGAGCTGTGGAGTTAGCACATTTCTGGTTGGGGCTAAGACAGTCTGTGGCCTGATGTCTTGCAGGGTGCTGACAACCAGGGTGCAGGAGATGGCAGACCAGTCAGGCAAAACATGTACCGGGGTTACAGACCAAGATTTCGCAGGTATGCTACAGATCAGCTGCTGGTTTTAGCCTTGTTCAGCAACAGAGCCAGGACATGGTGATGCTCAGGTGCTGCATAGTTAAAGCCTAGCTTGACTTTCAGGGGTCCTCCTCGTCAAAGACAGCCTAGAGAGGATGGAAATGAAGAAGATAAAGAGAACCAAGGGGATGAAACCCAAAGTCAGCAGCCACCTCAACGTCGGTATCGCCGTAATTTCAACTACCGACGCAGACGCCCAGAGAACCCTAAACCACAAGATGGCAAAGAGACGAAGACAGCCGAACCACCAGCTGAGAACACGTCCGCTCCCGAGGCTGAGCAGGGCGGGGCTGAGTAAATACCGGCTTAACATCTCTACCATCATCCGGGTGCGTGACCAGGGGCCTGGGGATGCTCTTTGCTGACTTTTTCTTTTGTTGCTTTTCATTTGTGCCTTACGATGTTTGGACTCTTCTTGCTCACTCATGCTGTAACTGATCTGCAAGTGTCTCTGCAGAACTGAACTGCAAGGCTTTGTTGCATCAATGCTGACTAATTGGGAGGACTTCGTTACAAGCTTTAATTGTCATTGATGTAATACTGTTACACTTAAAATTTGTAGTTCAGGTATGCAGTGCAAGTGTAAAGACTTGAAAATAGTCAGGAGAAGCACATGCTGAGATTTACCTAGCTCCATCAGTGCCTAAGCTGAGTCCCTTGCAGGGAGGTGGATGGCATTGAGGCTTTGGCATCGATTTCTACAGAGGTGATGTAGAATTAGCAGGAGTGTCTCAGGAGCAGCTTTTTATCTAATCAAAGTGCTGGAAAAACTGGTAGAAATGGCTGTTTTGTCATAGTATGTGGAAGCTGTGTTGCAGTGCCAGAGATGTGGACTTGGAAGGGTTGTGTGCAGGGCAGGGGCCAAAGACTGGGTTAGTTGCAAGGGATCTTGTCTGTGGCTGGGGCTTGTTTCGTGCTGACTCCTGAGAGACAGTTCTCCTAATTTGGAATATTTTCATTGCCAGGACTCTACTTGTTCTGCATTTCTTGTCATTCGTGTGTGTATCCTGTTCCTTTTGTTCCTCGCTCCTTGCTATTATTTGGAGAGCAGGAACGTGGAAAAAGCATTTAGGCTGTAGTAGGAGCAGTCTGAGTGGTCACACTGATGGGAAGGACAGGGGCTGGAGGACTTGGGCTGGGAGAAGGCTCAATGTTGGCAGCAGCTGCAGCCTCTCCCAGCTTGGGGACTTGATCTGCATGGGCTCTACCACTTCATGTTCCACTTGCAGATGGATCATTCACTCACTGTCCAGGCTGCACTGTAGTGATTTCTGTGTACTTTTGGTGAACATTTGTATCCTGGTATTCATCTTTGTGGCCAACACCTCTTGGATGAATTAGAGAACATGGCCTTCAGAAGGATATCACAGTGGCACCTTGGCTCCTCTTGCTCTTTGGTAGCATTGGAGAATACTGGGTTTAGTTTCTGTGCTTTGAGCAATGGCTGAATGTTGGCAGAGCCTGGTGAGAGCAGCCCTCCCTATGACTGGAGGCGTATCTTTGGGTTTAAGTTAACTGCTCTCTTTGGAGTCCTTGGCATTGTTCCTGTGCAGAGGTGACTGGTGTGGTTGTGGGGGTGGAGTGAGGCTGACAAAGAGAGGTAGCTGGTGAGCTTGTGACAGGATGAATTTTTGAGTTGCAGGTGAGCCTTGCTACACAAAGTACTCCAGTAACCTTTGTCACCTGCCTGATCAGCCTTTTTTTTTTCCTCCTCTTTTTCAGTTTAGTCATCAAAGAAAAGACTTCAAGAAATGAAGAAGAAAATGAAATTCCAGCAATAAGAAATGAACAAATGAATTGGAACTGAAGACCTTAAGTGCTTGCTTTTTGCTGTTGACCAGATTACTAGAACTATCTGCATTATCTATGCAGCATGGGGTTTTTATTATTTTTACCTAAAGAATTCTCTTTTTGGAAATGATAAACACGTTTTTTAAAAGCCTGTTTTTTCTCAATATACCTTTAAAAAGTTTGTAAATTGTTTCATATCTGGTCACGTTGAGATTTTTAAGAACCTCATTTTTAATTTGTATGAAATATACGCCTGATTTTTTCAAGTCAAACTGCAAGCATCTGTTAATAAAGGTCTTAAAGAGTTACCATGTGTCCTTAGGTGTTGTAAAGTTTTTAAGTAAAATGGTTTTAACTATTCATAGAAGGTTTGGGGAAAAAAATTACTGCTTTACTCTTTGGGCATACAGGCTGGTGGGTTAAAGCAGAAAAGTTGAAGTAAAAAAAAAAAGGTGCAATTGAGTCACATTGGAGAATGATGGGCAAGCACAGAAGGGTGGGAGTTTCTTGTGCTAGCCTAGTGTGTTTCCAGGAGCTGTTTGCTGGTACAGCTTGGCTGTATGCTTACTGGAATGCAGCACTTGGAGTCTTGAGGTGGTGTGAAGATCCTTAAAAAAAAAAGGGGGGGTGGGGGGGGACCTTCCCCCAAACATGGTAAAATCACACATTGGTTTGGGTTGGAGGAATGAGTAGCCTTAAAGCTCACCTCATTCCATACCCTGTCAATGGGGCAGGGACACCTTCCACTTGACCAGGTTGCTCCAATCCCTGTCCAGGTTGGCCTTGGACACTTCCACGGATGGGACATCCACGGCTTCTCTGGGCAGCCTGTGCCAGGTTCTAGATTCCAAAAAATCCCAAACTTGTCACTGGGGCTGTGCTTTAGCACAATTTCTCCATGAGTGCACTCCAGAGCCGGCTGGGTGCAGAAGCACAGAGATGGAGCTGAACCTTATGACAAAACTGGGTGAGAACCTGGTGTGTGGGGACTGCTCCCTCAGCATGGACCTCACAGCTGTGCCATGGTCTGAAAACACCATTACAACCACTGCAGAGCACCTGCAGGAGAGGTTGGCTGTCCAATGGCAGCTTTTGGGACCTTTGTACATAGTAGTGAGCTCTGTACTCTTAGTAATTTTCCTGTGGGCTCCAGTGTCCCAATCACCCCTGGTGTCCCAACAATCCTAGTGCTCCAGGCTTTGCATTCTCCAAGCACCTGCCAATGCTCCCACCTGCCCATCCCCTGGTTGTGCCATCTGTGAGCATCCTGCCCTCCAGGCACTGCTGTTTGACACAATCTCGTCTTTGCGCCTTCCTGCCACTCAGTGTTTGAATTTTCTCCTTTCCAGGTCCCTGGGGTCCTGGGAAACAGGAACAGACTTGCCCTGGACATTCCTCTTGCAGAAGTGTGAGAAGCTGCAATAAACAGCTCTTCTGCTTTTTGGCTTCATGTGAGGGAGCAGATGGCTCAAGAGGACCCTTATACACCTCTAGATTCTGGATGCAGGTGCTTTGCAGCCTGGCTGGCCTGCTGGAGTGGGACTGCAAGTCTTCACATCTATCTGTTTTGAGGACTGACTGTGCCCCTGCAGCACCATTTGCTCAGGCCCAGAGCTCGACCTTCCTTCTCTCAGGGTGACAGTACTAAGGAACTTCTGCTTGGTTTCCCTGTGCTGCAATGGTGTCTGTATGCTTAGCTTGGGGTGAGAAGTAAGGGATGAGGCCACAACGAACATTCACTAATTGAGGGTGGTGGGGATTGTGTTGGTGGTGGTTTCAGGTTCTAGCTTGTTTTCATAATGGTTTATAAATGCTGAAAGATAATAATTCATTTGGAAAATAGAATTTCAATTTTGTGTGAACGTAAAATCTGCACTCTGCTGGTAGAGCATCTCCATCAGGCTTCAAACTGACTCACCTCCTTGTGTCTGTTGTGTATGGCTTCGGTGTTCCTTCATGATCCCCCATGAAAACATGGATAACTAAGTGTTCCAGACTCCTGGTTTGTGAGCATGTACCTTGTGCTGCTCTGAGTCCGAGCTCAGGGAAGGTTTCTGGTGGGGCTGGTGTGGGAGAGCTGCTACCAGCCACATGGAGTCAGTGCTGCTCCATGTGGAAAAGACTTCCCACTGAATTCCCCCAAGGCATGGGCTGAGCAATGTCAGAGGAGCTACTCTTGCCCTCAGTGTTCTGTCAGCTTTCCCAGGGAATAGGGGTATCTTTCCTTAAAGCAATACCTTTCTGGGATTTATTTTCATGAAATCTGGCGGGAAGTGGGGCGAAACCCCTTCCCTGGCTGACGGCTGCAGTACCTTTGTGTTTAGCAGTCAGCTGGCTGCATCAGAGCCTGGAAGCAGCCGCAGAAATGTCTCAGTACAGGTGCTTGTGCTTTAATGGGGTCAGGCAGGCAAGGGAGTATCCCATATCAGGGCTGGGTGCAGGAGGTGCCGTTGGCCATCACACACAGGAATCCATGGCGTACATCTTGCTGGTGGCTGTCCGGGTGGCTGTTTGGCCCCAGGGCTGGGGATGCCTCTGGGCCTGACAGCAGCTGCTGGGGGCTACCAAGAAAGAGTTGGAGCTGTGGTCATGGCCAGCAGTTGCAGGGTGACTTGGGACTGCCACACCATGGGGACATGGCAGGAGAAATTAACTTGGGCAGCCAGCAGGGTTAACTTCTACCCCATAGGACCAGGCATAAGGATTGGAGATGACGTCTGGGGAGGCATCGCCTGCCACCTGCCCAATGTCCCTGGCTGGGGGGACTGTATTTCAACCAGCACATCCCTGCAGCCACTGTCTCAGGTTTTGGCTGATGACAGGGATTCAAGTCCAGCACAGCCACTGCTTTGAGTAAACATTAGCACACCTTCACCAGGACCTGGAGGCCCACTGATGTTGATGGATCCCTGCACTCTCTTTATGCCGTTACAGGGTTTATGGAGCCCCTTAATCAGCCCTGTTCTGCCATGTGTAGCCTTCCAAGCCAAGGGGCACAAGCTGGGCAGAGAGGGATCCCCCTTGGTTAGGCTGGACCCAGCAAGAAGCTTCTGTGCCCTCTGAGCTGGTCCTTCACCCCTTATCCCTGCAGGTCAAAAAGCTACTTAAGATAGGATGGGGTGGAATGAGACAGACTGACCTGTGCAGGCATAGAGACAGCAGGTCAGCAGGACAGATGCCACAAAGCAGCCCGTGGAGCCAGCCATTCCCAGCCAGCACGACCACCCAAAGTCATAATGGACTCCCAGGAATATATTGTGTGACACCAGCATGGCTCTCTCCACGTAGACGTCCACTGCATACCATACGGAGCCTATGAGACCCAGAATGCCTAGGAGGAATGGGGCTTGTTAAAAAGAAGCACACAACACCCCATGCTCCCCACACCCTACTGAGGAGGTGCCACTAGCTCCTGGCATGCTCCCCAGCTCCCTGTGGGACATGAGGTCTGTCTGCTCCAAAGCTCTCCCAGCCACGCACTCCCACCGCAGAGTATGACTCCAGCTCCATAGCACATCTTCAGTTTGACACAGGGATCTTCCTTGAGGAATGTGATGCAGTCAAGCCCAAGGACCAGTGTAGCCAAAGCCAGGCCAGCCAGGAGATCTGCCATGATCATCAGTGTCCGTGTCACCACAATCTTCACTGGGCAGGGAAGTTAAAACAATCAGAAACAGGAATGAGGAATTATCAGAGGAACAGGTGTCTCCACTCCAGATTTCTGCCCATGTCCTTTTTGAGTCACCCAGCTTACCAGTGGCCATCACATTGGAACCCACCAATCCCCATCCCTGCCATGGGCCAAAGGAAAGTGCTCAACAAGCTCATCAGAAATTTAATAAGGACTTAAACCCATGATTAGACCAGCTCAAGAATCTAAAAAATTCAAGGTATACCCATCAGCACCTGGTATGTGGTCACCTGCTCAAGCCATTCTTGAGCAGAAGACACTGCTGTCTACACTGGTTTTTCCTCCAAGTTGTGTAGCAGGTGTTTTGAACAGTAAATATCAATATACTAGTGAAAAACTAGAGCTGGCATGGATCATATCAACAACTATGATGGGACAGTGCCCTGCAAAGGTTCCTTCTCCACAGAGCAAGGTGGCAGCCCCCCTTAGTCCATACCAACTACTTTCCTTCTCCACTGCCTGAATCTGTGTTGTTCCATGTCATGACCCAACAGAAAAGTTCTCCCTGCAGGGCTTGATGTGCCCTGTGCAGGCCAGAAGAAATGTCCCTACCCTGATGTGACTCTGCCTGAGCTGTGGGCATGAGTCCTTAGCCAGTGGGAATGGTCCTTGCTCTGCCTGCAGCATAGTGGGTAGCAAATCCTAGGCTCTACATGCTGGAACATGTTTGTTGTGAGGTGGCACAGCTTCATAGCCTCTTCTGCTTGATGACCCCATGGCAGGTCTGGCTGCCAAGTTTCTGCCAAGACCAGGCTATTGGGACAGGAGAACAAGAGCAGCCCTAGGCTGGTGTGGCTGACTGACAAAGGGCAGCTTGGTGCAATGACAATCACTTTCCCTCTTCCCTTTCAAGAAGACTCTGAGCTGTGAACTTTAATAAATGCCTCCAGGCCAGGTCAGCTCACCTGGGTGGTCAGCCAAAATTGAGTCATATTGGTCGCAGGTCCTGACCCCATCCTGCATGTTGGTGACACACTCTCTCCAAAGGCCCCGGCATTTGTGACTTACCTGGAAGCAGGAGAAAGGCACTCATGGAAAAAGCACCGGGGTTTCCCCAGCTTCCCATGGATCTCCCAGCCCAGCAGGGCAGATTCCAAGTTCCCACCACTACACCTGGACATGTCCTGGTGACTCCCTGCCCATACCTGCTCTCTGTTGTCTCCTGCTCCATCCCTCTCTAATTGTCTAATCCTTCAACACAAAAAGCAGTGGGTTTGTCCCACCATGTCCCTTTTCCAAGCCAGTGGAGACATGGTGCAACCTCATGGATGGCAGGGCACCCACCTTGCTCTCAGCTGCTCACCTTGAGGATGATGGTTGCTCTGTGCACCTTAAAGGTGGCTACTCTGCTCACCTTCCAGGTGGTTGCTCACCTCCAAGCTGTCATCAGCATTGACCATCCAGCAGTCTGTGCACGTGGCCAGGAGTAGGAAGAGTGTTGAGAGAAGAGTGAGACCAAATGCTGTCACCTGCAGGGCTGCACTCATGGGATGACCTGCAAGGGCACAGAGATGTTCACCAACTCTGCTCTGGCTAGTTCCAGACACCCAATCTTACAAGGACAAAGTGCCACCAAGGCCAGGCATCGTCTGGATACCTAGAAGTCATCTGGGTCCTGTCTCACAGTGTTCACTTGCTGCCAAAATGCTCTAATATCCTCAGCCATCCAGCTTAGGTCACCAGGTTTACCTTTAGAGAGAGCTTTTAGACACACAGTAATTTTGTAGTGGATACATTCCCACATTGGTTCCCTCTTTTCCAAATAGAAGATGCCAACCATCAGTACTTGCCCTTTGGCAATCAAGAGCTGTTGGAAACCACTGTCAAATAACTGCTGCTACAAAAACCTGTGACCTAAGCATGTCTCCAGAGAACCTCTAGAGACCTCCATCCCTGCCATATGATTTGGTGGGTACATCCTCTGCCTTTTCTTGCTTTTGTTTTTCACTCCAAGAAAAGCTATGAGGTGTTGGATATCCAGGTTAGAGCACAGGCAAGTGTCCCATGGAGGTGTCCTAATCTTAAGCACAAGCCCAAAGACATATCTCCCATTCCAAGGGGGACAAAGGCTGCTTGGGGCATGATGTTGGTGCCCTGTGGAGCTGCCAAGGCTTTCCACACAGGAGAAAAGATGGCACCACTTGTTTTCCATTCTAGATGGATGTTTTCCATTCCTAGATAAAGGGACTCTGCAGACAGGGGAGCTGTGCCCAAGGTTTGAGCAGGGGACATTGTGTCTGCAAACCCTGGACAGGAATCCTACTTTGTCATGTTTTGCAACCCAAAATGCCAAATATTTTACTGCCTGAAGTTGCAACCACTGCAATAGCCCTTTGGACAGGGTTCATACAAATATGTTAATTAGCAAGACCAGATGAGTTTCTATGCTACACAAGTTAATTACCATGAGATGATAACTCATCATCACCAGGTTTAATACCTCCAGCCAGAGGCTGCCCACCCTCGCATGGCACAGGCTCCCTGTGGGGCAAAGGTGGGAAGGAGGGTTGTGGTCCCCATACCCAATGTGCCCCTACATCTACCACCACATCCCCTCTTGGGATGTTACTGGTAGTAGAGGTATTACTCTCCTGTCTCTGAGCACTTCTATCAGCTTCACTACAAGTGGGCAGTCTCTTAGACCCCAATTTACAATAATTTTTTTTTAATTCCCCAGGCTCCCTTCTGAGCTAATTCCCTGGAGCCTTGTTTCTGCTAGACCCCAGGTGTTTTGGAGCCTTTGAAGAAAATCTGTTCAGCCACTTCAGCTATATAATCAAGAAAAAAAAGGAAGAGAAAGAAATTCTTAATGCTGGGAAAAATCAGCTCTAAACCTTGTTGATAATAAAAGATGCTCATGGGGAGCATTACCTTTACTGCAGGCTCATCCTTGTTGCAGAGGGGTGATGACAGAATGTCTTTGTTGCTGATGATTTGCGATAAGGGATGTAGATCTGGAAGGCTTTTAAGTGCTGATGGAGTTGGATCCTGACTCATCTAATGGAGTCAGGGATACACAGCACCAGCTGGAGCTTGTGCTAGGCTATTTAAGGTTTGTCCAAGGCAGGCCAGCTGGATTTTGTGCTCTGAGACATGATGGACATCCCTGCAGTTAGAGCAGTCATAGGCTAGAAATGGAGCCTCCCCAAAAATGTCACATGAGGAAACCATTGGAAACCTGCTGGGAACTCTCCCCAGGTGGGGGAACTATGTGTCCTGGACAAATAACCCATTTTTTAATTAGACCTTTCAATTACTGCCTAAGAATGAGTGGCCTAAGACACTGGAATGGCCTAAGATCCAGGAGTGGTACCAGAGTCCAGAGGGTTGGAAGGGGCCAAAGAAAGGAGCTGGAATGCCAGGGCGATAATGAGCCTCTTTGGCTGGTAATTAATTCCTTTCTTTTTTTCTCATTAAGCAGAAAACAAGTGAAAACTACTGCAGTGGTGATGGCTGAGGTACCATGTCTGGTCAGCCCCCAAGGTGGTGCTTGTGAACCTGGGTAGCAGCACCCCAGCTGTCTGGCACTTGGAGCTGTCCTAAAAGCTTCAGGTTTGTTGTCTAATCCCCTACTGTTTGGGGATTACACAGGATCTGTGTTACAGCATCCTCTGAGCATCTGCACCTCATGGCTCTGCCACCGCTCATCCTTCTCTCTCATTTCCATTTGTGGGTCATAGTTGAGGTGCACTTGGGTTTTTAGGGTGGGTTTGGTTTTTGTTGTGGTTTTTTTTTTTTTTTTTTCCTGTAGATAATCCTCTGCAGCATTTTGCTATGGGCATTTTGGCAAAACACCAATCTTGGCAAATCCTTCAACCCTGCAGAGATGCCTGTCTGATGTGCGAGATTCCTGGGGCTTTGAGTTATTCTATTTTCCCAGAATTCTGTCACATGGCAAATCTAATGCTTTGGAATGTAGCAATGAATCAAGGCCAAAAATGCTCAGAAGGGTTTGTGAACCTTCATTTTCCAGTCTTTACAGTTCAAGAATTTATGTTTCTTGGACATCTGTGACACATGAAATACTGTGTGACCCCAAGAGATACAAAACTGTATCTCCATGGTCTTGGCAACACCTATAAAATAGGTGTATTTTTATTTTCTGCTCTGTCTAAACACTCAATTTATGATATATCAAACAAATCTGCCTTGTTAATCCCCATCTGAAACTTTTTTTGCGGGTGAAAAGAGGCAGGTAGAGGAGCAGAACTAGGAGCAGTCTGTCACAGCATAGGTAGTCTGTACTGAACAAGGTAAATCTGGCCATAACAAATCCAATTCAATTGACCTGGCTCATTCTAGAAAAGAGGTAACAAAGACCTCAGCCAACCCTGTTCAAGCAGATACACCACTGGCCAGAGAGCTGGGGGGAGAGAGGTCCCATCCAATCAGCTAAACTGGAAGATTACGCCTTATAAAATGGGCAGCCATATTAAGCTCAATGCTCTTAGCTGATGACTCTCCATGTTGTGTCCTGTGTCTGTCTCCAACCCACAACTCCACACAACAGTAGTCAAATGATTAAGCTCCTTTCCCGGGTTAATGACAGTGAAAATCAGATCTTGGGTTCTGTGAGTTTTGTCAAAGCCATGTGTTAAAAAAGTGCTGACAAGACCCAAACCTTGAACTTCAGCAAATATTTTATTAAAAAGAACCTGCTGTGGCTGGAAGGGAAAAAAAGTAAGATGTCTTCTGAGATGGGATCATCTCACAGAACTAGAGAGGACTCAAGAGATGCTATAGGGACAGGACGGTGAATAAGAATTATTAAAAACAGTGGTGTTCAAATTCAAATAGCCATGGCTCAGATGTGTGAGAAGAGCCTTCTGCATGCCTATGTGTGGGAGTCATTTTCCCTTTTCCCTCATTTCTACCTATTTAAAAAATGACTGTTATTTCACAGGGTTTTGGCTGAAAGCAAGAGGTATGACCCAAAACCTCAATAGTGCTCATTAACCTGGTGTCTTGGTTTGAAGGACAGGAGTTTGCTAGGGAAGGCACGGGCCTGCCTTGGAATGGAGAATGTAAACCCCCTCCCCCCAAATTATTATGATTTTGAAATTAAGGGGCTCTCAGGCAAAGATATAAGGATGCGTATAAGAGTTCTTTACTAGAATGTATAACAAGGCAAACAAAACAATAACTGTGACATTAACAACAGAACCAGGGACCCAGTAAAAGCCTTTTCGGCTGATGGCATTTTCACCTTTGGTGCAGTTACTGTCCACAGGTAGGAATGAGCAAAAAAATCCCGGGAAGGTGGACTAGATGTATTAGAAGTTCCACAGTGGTGGCTGAAACTCAGGGACAGTGCCGGCTACAGCATAGAGAAACCCTGAGCCATAGCAAAAACACAGCGGGGATGGGGCAGGGACGGCCCGGCTCTGAGCATTGCAGGGAGAGGCGAAGGGCACACAACCAGCTGGGGATAGATCCCTCAGAGCTGAACTCTGGCAGTGCCAGTGAATTCTCCCTGCAGTAAGCAACAGCCTGGCCGTCCTCCTCTGATGCCGAAGAACAAGAGCACCCAGCTGCCTCCAACCCTGTCTTTTTACCTGCCCCCCATTCTCGCGGTATCTCTGTCCCTCAGAGAGAAACTCCCTGAGAAAAAAAAAGGTATAGCCAGATGCTCCATTCCTCTCCCGACTTCAGACAGTCTTTTGTCTTTCTTAAGTACCCATAGTATCCGTAAGTACCCAGTAGTAAATTTCCTAGCAACGTATGGGAAAAAATATTTCTGTAAGTAATGAAACCCAATCCCCAACAACTGCTTTAATGACCAAAAGATGTGTGTCGGAGGGGGGAAACTGTTTGAGCCTGCCTGTGCTGTGAACAAAGGTAGATCCCCCTCTTGGATGTGCTTCCAGCCTAGGTGTCCATCCCCAGGGAGCCTTTGGGTGACTATTGTGACTATGTCACAGCAACCACCCAGGACAACAACCACCCAGGACAGCAAATCCCTGGGTTTGAGGTGGGATGGGATGTATTTCTGGACCAGGTGCAGGGGGCAAGATGAGGATGCTAAGATGACACAGCAGCCGTGCAAAAACCTGGACAGAAAACATGATCTCTGAAGAAAAACATGCGTAGTCATGGGTGCAGGGTCATGTCCTTGCACAGGGGAGAAGAAATCAGCTTAAGTTAGTAAATACCCAATTAGGCACAAATTAGCTCTGAATTCACGGAAAATGGGAGAAAATAGGGACACTTCAGCTATGAGGGCTCATAACAGGGCCCATAAGTGGAAGATGCTGGTGGCATTTCAGCCTTGGGAAGAGACTTGTGGAGGGGCCAAGCTGGATTCCCAAGGATTTAACCTGAAGTTAAGATATTTTTAAGACACATCCCCAGCTTTGAGAGCAACATATGGCAAAAGACTCAATATATTTAGCCAGGAAGGCAAGAACCGTTGAGGATTGGGGAGAGGCTCCTGCCACACTGCAGAAGTGGCTCGGAACCAGTACTGGAGTCACTGGAGGGGACTCGTCCAGATGGGGAGTGAGAGGAGATCAAAGAGACAGTTCCAGAAAGGTGCCCATGATTGAAAATATTTTAATACCACCAAGTCATAATTTTAAGTACAAAAATCAAAGAAGAAAGGGGAAAAAAAAAGCATTCAAAAATCCCCACCTGTCCCATTTCCAAGGTCATGCATCCTATGGAAAAGTTAATGGAATTTATATTAATAGAATAAAAACATTATTTACACTGAAATATAAAAAGGCCTTTTTAGTGTGGTTTTTTTTGGGGGGGGGGTTGTTTTTGTTTCTTTAAAACTTTGTTTTAAAGCACAAAGTTCCTTTTCACTCCTTACTGCAGTGGCTTTGGTTGGTGTTTTTCAAACCCCAAAATCTGGGTTCAGCACCTGATGAGTGATGCCAGCCTACAAGCACTGCTCTCCCCTGAGGGATGCAGGTCCCAGTTTTACAGGGGGACTGCAACCTAAAAGAGATAAAGGCAGTTAATGCCAGGGAGAAAGAGAGAAATCACCAACCCAGGTGGGAAAAATAGCATTGTTTCTCCTCCAGCACAGCCAGGGACCCAGACCTGGGCATGGGCATATCATCAAATAGAGGGAAAGGAAATAAAACAGAATGAAAGAAAATAAAACAGAGAAAAGTAGAGTAAAATAAAATAGAGCAAAATGAAACAGAGAAATAGAAAATAAAGTAAAATAAAATAATAAAATAAAGCAAAATAAAATAGAGCAACCCAAAATTTAAAAAAAATCAGCTTTCTCTTCATATTTGGGTTTAAAAATAAAATAAAATATTAGATAATGAAGCTGTTTGGATAATTTCCAGTATCCTTCCCTGTGGGTTGGTTGGCCCAACACCTGCAGCAGGGCTGGAGGGACGGAGTACAGAGAGTTTGGAGGATTTACAAATTAAATTGGAGCTTTGGCAGTTGCAAAACAATTAGTAGCAGTAGAATAGAGGTACAAAGTGGTGGAGGTAATTAGCACATTGTGTTTGGAACCTTCACTGTCTGCTCTAGGGGATCCTGTTGGGGAAGAGGGATTTGGACCCAGCAGGGAGGCACCAAAATTCAGGGCTTAGTCCATCTGCCACTCAAAATAATTGTGTTGGGTACCAAAACTAGAAACAAATAATTTGTGTTCAGAGCCCCTTTTTGCTGCTTTAATTTGCCCAAACTCATTTTTTCTTGTTTAACAAGGCACAGCCTGGTCCTGGACAGGAATGAGTCCAAGGTAGTTTGGGCTGGCTGGGCCCAGCTCAGCCTCCAGGCAGGAATCAATAATAATTAATAGTAATTTTTAAGTGTTGCTTTTCAGTAGCAATGAGGCAGGGGAATGCTTCACCCTGAAAGCATCCCTCTGCCAATAGTGGGGTGTGGGGATGCTTGAACCCTGAATTCGGCTGGTGCTGTTAGAAGTGAAAACCTCATCCAACGAAAACCAAGCACTGGCTTTCCTCCCTGCTTGCTCCTGAAAACAGGATGTGGGAGAGGGGTGGCCATGGTACAAAGTGCTTCTGTGGAGCACACCCCCATGGGATTGGCCAATTGGCTCTATGCCTCTGTGCCACTGGCATCGGCCTCTCTGCATCACCCCGCATCACCCCTGTGACAGACACACACGGCCTGACCACAACGTGGGGCTGGGGGTGCCACCCCGCCCAGCTGAGAACACGGCAATGATGGATATGGGAGGTGTGACGCTTAAAACCTCTACTTTAGAGGCTGGCACTGAAAATGGTGCTGAAATCTGGAAGGTAAGAAGGAGAAAGGTCTCACGGGAAATTCAGGGTCTAGGCAGGATAGGAGCACCAGGGTCTTGCCTGTTTTTGGGAGGGAAGGGAGGCACTGGGCAGCAGGAGCGCAGGGCTAGGGCTCAGACATACTCCCGGGCTGCAGAGGGCTGTGACTGCTGATGGTACTGCTGTCCTCGGGGCTCCTTGGCAGGGCAGGAGCAGCACAGGAGGGACCCCCCCAACATGGAGAGGCTGGCGGCCCCCCAGCCCACGAAGAGAGCAGAGCCAAATTCGTACCTGTGATGAAAGGGGCGAGAGAGCATCAGGGAGGGGCAGAGAGGCACAGGTGCAAACTGAGATGGGCAACAGGATACTCGAAGCCCTGATGAAGTGATCAAGGTGATGTCAAGGCAGATTTTGGTTCTTCCCTCTCCATCTTCATCTTTCCTGTTGGTTGTATCCAGCTCCCATGTGTCTCCATCTTTTAATCCTCCCCTGGGCTGAAATTCCACATGTGCACCATTACCCTTTCCCAGGTGGTAACAGCTAAAGCTTTAGCATCAGGGACATCTTCTGCAAGGTGGCAGCGAGGGCTGGCAGAGGTCCCACCCATGGGACACATTGGCCCACAATGCTGTGCCTCACCAAAACCAGCAAGGGAAGGTCTAATGGGAAGTGCAGGGACAAGACAGGATTCAGAAGGGCACCCCCTGAGCCAGGCTCTTACCTAGTGTTGATGGGGATGGTGCTCTCTCTGAAGAACTCATAGGTCACCTGTGTTGCATACAACGACACGGCAGCCAGTGTGCACAGACCTGGGCACAGAATCATGGAATCACAGAATGTTTTGGGTTGGAAGGGACTGTTAAAGATCACCTAGTCCAAAGCCCCTGCTTTGAGAGGGTTGTCTAGCTTTTCCACTAGACATAAAATATTGACTGTCAGTGACATCCAGCCCTCACCAAACTTCTCCCCTTCCTCTATCAGTGTTGAAAGGAGTTTGAGGATTCCTGTACCACTGATGTATGAAGGCTAGAGCTGCCTTACCAGAGAGAACGAAGAGAACACCTCCACCAACAGCTATGCGGCTTTTGGTGACAGGATCCTCCTCCCAAACTTTAGTGCATTTCATGCCCATCACGCTCACGATGATGCCAAAGAAGCCCAGGAGGAGAGAAATGACCATGAGAGCCCGGGATGTCTGGAAGTGAACTGCAAGGGGAAAAGAAAAACTGCTCCCAGCAGGTGCCTTTGGCCACAGCCGGGCACTGGAAGCAAGGTCACTGTGTTCCATGCTGGTGATGGATCTGTCCTTAACCCTGTCCTTGCTGTGTAGCTCCTGTGTCATACCCTCCCCACTTGACAGATATGGGGACCTCAGCTCAGCTCAAGATACTGCTCCCAATGCCTTCCCTGACCTTCCTCCCTGCCACCCTCATCCTGGTCATGACCAGGTTGGGCTAGGAAACACCTTGCCAGGACCAGCACCACAGTCACCAAATGCCAAAAGGGTGATGAACATTCATGGAGTGGGAGGGTTTTGATGTCCCCTTGGGGCACTATTGGTATCTATATGTGATGCCCATACTGGAGCTCAAACCTACTGGGGCCAGGAGCATCCCAGCCACACAAAGGGGCTCAAACTCACGGGGCCAAGAGAGGCTCAGTCCGGGGATGGGGAGGTTGCAGCCCAAGATTCACAGATGGAGAGGGAAGCTAGGACCCGCATCGAGGCTCAGCTCAGTGGATGAGTGGACTCAGACCCTTCTGAGGAGGGTCAGACCTACAACAGGGGTGCGGACAAGAAGGACTTGGACCTGAAGGTGACTCAGGCTCCAGGAAGAGCCAGGGGAGCTCAGATGCATAAGGAAAGGGGGCATCCAGATATGAAGAGGGTACAGCCTGTTGGGGATGTGTTCAAACTCATACAGGTGGGTTCAAACACAGAGAAGGGCTCAGAGCCATATGGGGAAGGGTCAAACCCACAGCGGGGCACAGACTTACAAAGGGGCAAGGGCAGCTCAGGATCGCAGGGGAGCTCAGACCGAAGGCGGAGACAGAGAGGGGGTTGTGCATGCAGGAAAGAAAGCGGGGCTCATCCTACGGGGCCCCGGGCCCCCGTACCCACCTTCGAGGGAGAGCAGCGAGTCGTGCAGGCGACACTGCACCTGCCCGGTGCTCTGGGCAGCGCAACTCATCCACAGCCCCTCGTGGAGCCCCACGGCAGTGATGATGGCGTCCCCGGCGTACGAGCTCTGCCGCCACTGCGGCAGCACGGCGGCCGCCAGGGCCGCCCCCCAGCCGGCCAGCGCCGCCAGGTACCCGGCCAGCTGCCGCGCGCCGCCGCCCATCGCCGCCGCGCCGCGCCCGCCCCGCCCCGGCCGAGGGACGGCGCCGCGGGAGGACGGGAAAGGCCGCAGAGGGGGAAGGCGGCTGGGGAGTGGGGGAGGATTTTAGGTGAAGGGAGATATATGGGTCTTGCGCGTCGAGATTTAGGCCCCGGGGGGGATTTTTTGATTCTTCGACCAGGAGAGTTGGGGCCAAGGGGGTGGGTTACTTGGAGTCCAGAGAGAATTTGGTACCGGGAGGCAGGAATTAGAGGTCTGAAGGGGGAGCACTGGGGCCCAGGGAAGAGCATTAGGTCTGAGGGGGAAAGATTTGAATCTGAGGAGAGTGATTTCGGGTTGGAGGCAAGGGATTTGAATCCTTGAGGGAAGAATGTGGTCTTAGGGGAAATATTTGGGGCATGGAGGATATTTGGGTCCTACAGGAGAGATTTCAGTCCTGAGAGAGACGGAAACCCTCAAAAGACAGTGGAGGGATATGGGAAATGGGGTGCCCCGACAGGATGAGGAAGTGGGTTAATGGGAAGTTACCATCCTTGATCCCCTGCTGTGGGCTGGGAGGCCCAGAGGTCACTCCAGGAATTCAACAGGAAGCAGGGAATTCAGTGAGGGAACTCAGGCACACCATGCCACCATGGCACCAACAAGAGAAGCCATTGTCAGTGCAGGAGAGGGACAGGGGGTGTGGGGAACATGTATCACCACCCTGGGGTCACCAGGCCCATTGCAGCCCCAGGACCTGGCAATCGTTAACTGCCATGGCCTCATCAGCAGTCTGCTCACGCGCTCAGGCAGCTGGGGGTGGACGCTGGGATGGTGGACAGCCTCCACTGGGACCGTATGTTCACCCTGGAGAAAACATCCTCCAGATCCCCCCTTGCCCACCCCTATGCTGAATGGCCCTCCAAGTGAGATTGGGGTGCTGGGTGGCTGCACACATTTGCCCATGTTCCTGCGATGGTTATAGTAATGGCCAGACATCTGTGGGAACAATTCAATGTCCTGGGGGGGGGGGGGCAGGGGTGCCAGGGTGCTCAATGTCCTTATTCAAGGATAGTTCCCTCCTCGCTGGAATGTCCCACTTTATGGAAGCAGGGTCCAGGGCATGCTCAACTGGAGATTGCATTGCCCCTACTGCCCCTGGGGCACCTTGTCTCCCACAAACACTTTGTGAGGCTACAGGGCTACAATACTCCTGGGCAGATGCTTGCCAGGAGGGAAGGCTGCACCCCAATACTGACGACAGCCAAAGGGTGGCACCAGCCTTCAGTCCCCATTTGGAAAGTAACAGCTTAGAAAAAAAATACATTTATTCACTCATTTTCTGCAGAAGGCACTTAAATAGCTGCAAGTTCAGGAAAGGCACACATCTGCACTCGTTGGCAACACGGCCCCACCCCTAACACAGCATCCCTCCCTTGTCCCCATGTCACCCATCCCTGAACCTCCATCACACACTCCACGTCAGCTCCGCAGAGGGATACTGGATGCAGCAGGGGTAGTACCTGGCATTCCCCAAAGCCCCATTCCAACTGGGCTGGGGGCAGAGGGGGTCCCATATGTTACCCTTATGACTGTGCAGCTCAAAGCCACAATGCTGACTTGACTAGTCCCAGCAGAGATGTCCTGGTCCCCATAGGATGTCACAGCTCATCCTTCCCCACCACAATGGCAGCTGATGATTCCTTCTCTGGCTCTGGCTCCAAATCCTCCTCTTCCATACCGAAAAGCATTTTCACCAGGTCATCTGCCTGTACACGCTCCTGTGGGCAGACCCATGGTGGTAAGCATAGCCACTGTCCCACCCAAAAACCCTATGCGCTGCCGGGAGGGAGCTTACTCGCTCACTGTGCCGAGGGTCCAGGGTGAACCAGAGGGCAATAGCGCAGCGCTGACCCTTGGTCACAGCTTTCACCCCATGGGGGTTCTCTGAGCCAGAGGAGAAGCCCACGGCACGGCCACACTGCGGCTGGATCTCTGCCTGTCAAGGGTGGGAGACCAGGAGACCCCCCAGTCAGGGGTGAGTTGGTTCCCCTCAACCCAAGTTCATCTTTTGCAAAGGCTCAGGGGATGTTCCCAGGGGACAGGGCCAACAGGCAGGAGCTGGATTTGGTGCTGCGCATGGATCCTTGGAGCTGAGCTACTCACGGTCTCAGTCTTGGCATCCAGCTTGGTGAAGTAGAAAGCACCTCCTTCAAAGTCCCCATTGAGGTAGAGGATTGCACTAAAGGGAGCAGGGAACAAGCAGAGGTGACAAGTAACCATCACCAGAGCTCCCCAACACCATGGCAAGAGCCAGAAGCAAGAAGCTCAGGTTTGGTGTCCTCTGACCTTGCTCCTCCCAACTCAGGTGCCATGGTAGCCTTAGGTGGGGAAGCTGCAGCTGACAGCCACCACCAGTACCTGTAATCCCGGAAAGTGTAGGCCGGGGGCTCCTTCACACACAACAGTGCCTCTGCATTGAGAATACAGTTGTCCACATGCACCTCGTGGCTGTTGTCACTCCGGCCTTCTTGCTTCTCTAGGGTAGAACAGGACATGTCAGGACCCCTCTGTGCAAGAACAGGGTCCATCCCCAAGTATCTTGTGCTTGCAGATGACAAAAGTCATATGTTAGCCTCAAGCACTTCCACTTGCTGGAGTGTGGATCATGCAAGGCCATTTGGGTGGCATGAAACACTGTTGACTTGTCCCATGGCATTTCCATAGCCTTCCAGGCACAACCTCTCTCAGCACCCATCCCAAAATGCCTCAGTGATGAAATCCTGTATGGCATGAAGCCATCTGCCCTGTTAGAGGTAACCAGCAGAGCTGCTTCTCATCTTCCCTAACTGTGCTTAGGGACAAGCCTCCTACACCCTCCTGGGAAGAGGAGTGGGTTAGGGACCAGCAAGGAGGTCTCCAAAGAAAGGTCAAAGACTACACCACTCTAGTTGTTAGAGGAGATCCAGACAAGACTTGTTCCTCTGGGCCACACTCACCATCAATGGCTGTGCGACACACTAGATGGGAGTAGGAGAAGTGGAGTGGGACCTCCAAGCGGAAATAGGACTCAATCATGTGCCGCACCTTCTCTGTCACATTGTAGTACAAGTAGGCACTGTGCAGGGGCACCTTGCCCTCCTGGCCCAGCTGTGGCGGACAGACAGAACAGGGACTCAGCCCCAGATGGGCATGGGCAACCATCTCCCCCAAAACTACCCTCCCTTGTCCCCACAGCCTGTTTCTCCACACAACCACCCCAACCTTGAGGGCCTTGAGGACAGTGACGCCATAGAAAGTCTCGCTGGGAGTGTGAGGAGAGGTCTTCCCCCGATAGCCATCTCCAGCCAAGGCAGCCGCCTGCAAAACCCGACTGGTGTTACTGGTCTGATGTGTGAGCTGCAGGATGGGACCCCTTAGCATCCTCTACCCATCTCTGCCAGCTTCACCCGTTCTTGCACTCACGTTAGTGAGTCTCTGCAGCTCCTGGCACTCCTCAGCAGAAAGGACTCCATCCACCACAACACGCTGGGAGCCATTCAGGGCCTTGGAGTTCATGGTGACACTGGCTCCTTTGTACACCAAAGGGCCACCTGTGGCACAAATGGGATTGGTGGATGTGGGGAGAGATGCCACCAACTCTGCTGTGGTTGGGGGAAGCTGTGGTCCCTCCACCTGCTCCTGCTGCCACCCATGTGTGGAGGGACTGTGAGCTAGCAGCAGGGGTCACAAAGGTCTCCATCCCACCTCCCCTCCTGGCCTTCTCCACCTTCTCGGATGAACTTGCTCATGTCGGCAGACTCTTTGGCCTTCTCCTCCACCAGCGTCTCAATCTCCTTCATGAGGTTGCCGATTTCCTCAGAGATGCGTGCTGCTGTCTCCCGCTCCACCCTGGGCATGCGGCAGCCATCAGCACCACCACCCCACTGTCCCCACATCAGAAATCAGGGCCACTAAGACAAGGTCAGGACAAGTTGTCTCAGGTGCTGGTAACAAAGCTGGCACCTAGACTGGAGGGAGTCACCTCAACGCATCCCTCACTCTGAGGTGCTTGGGGTGACCTACACATGCCCATCATTCCATGGGCTGATGGGAAGTAAAGTTCTGCCCTCCAGCAGCCTCTTCCAGTCCCAACATCAAAACTTCCCCTGGCAGAAGCTCTATGCCATGTCCTTTAGCCCAAAACCCATAGAGGAAGAAGGGTTTGTCCTGCCAGACCCCCATTGGGTGAGCTTGCCTGGGGACAGCACTCACTTCTGTTTCTCTCGCAGTCTTTTTGGTATCACCTCTTCAGGTGTCCATGTGTCCTGCCACCAGAAGAACAACATCAGGAGCTGGACAAAGATCTGGCCAGGACACAGACCCCTCATTTGCATTCCATCTGGCCACTGCATCACCCTGGTCTCACATCACCCACCGGATCCACAAAAGGGATGCCAAAGACATCATAGCTGAAGAAGAGCAGCTCCTTCTCCATCAGACTCTGCTGGTAATATACCTGGATCTCCTGTGGCAAGAGGCAGAGGGATGGGGTGAGGTACAGCAGGAGGATTCTGAAAAACCCTGAGTGTGAGCAGGAAGATGCAGGTTTACACCATTCCTGTGATCCTTGCTCCAGACCAACAGCCTGATTTCCTGCTCCATCTGGCAACAGGGAAGCAAATGGCATTCCCATCCTGTCTGAACTTTCCTGTGGACAAGCCCTGGGGAGGTGACAGTTGAGCAGAGGCACATGTGTGTCTCTTCTACAGGAAGCTCTTTAGTAGTTTCCCTTCCCCTACTCCAACTGGTGTGGGGCAGAGACTCCCATCATGCCTATCACATCCCAGGCAGAACCTGGCCATCCAAATTTGGCTATTTTGAAGACAAATCCTCTGCTTTTTAAGCAATTTCACTTCAGTTGTGGAAAAGTGCAACAGAGGTGGCCTCAGATCCTCCTAAAAAGATTGTTCACCTGCCTCTCACAGCCCCTTCTCTCAGGAATGGGTCCATGTGTGCCAATCAATCAGCTTCACTTGGCCTAAGACATTTTGCCAGTGATGTTTTTCAGCTTTCCAACTACTCTCCATCTTGTCTGACCTTAAATCCACCCATTCCTGTCCACCTTTGGTAGCTGGCACAGAGGAGACCCTACAGCTTCTGCAAAGGTCCCCAGTGAGGAGAGAAGACATCCCTCACTGAGCAATCGTCCTATCTGATTGCTCACCTCTCGTGGTTGGATGGGTCTGGCTAGGTTTTCCCCCAGGACAGTGGTGTAATAGGCCAAATTTTGGTTCATCACCTCGTCATGTGGGAAGAAGAGCAAATAGGTTTTGGCACATTCAATGGCTTTTTCATAATTCCCATCTGCAATGAGAAATGGGGCTGTTAATGGCATGTCCAAGGACACTGGAGGCAGAAAAAAGACAGACATGGAAAAGAGATGAAGTTCCAAGCAGTGTCATGAGTAGGACAGATCCCCTGGAGCAAGGATAACTGCTGCCACAAAGGCAAAATTCAGACTCTGTGGTGCTTTCCTGTCTCCAGAAACCATCACAACAGAAACCAGGGGTACTTGTATAACTTGGGTACTTTTCTTACTTGGAAAACATTACAAAGCCAATTTAGAGGTAGCCAGACCCAACCATTTACTGGCAAACCTGCAGTTTCCAGCCATTGAAGCATCCTACCCCACTTTCATATGGTCTTTCACAGAATCAGTCAGATTGGAAGGGACCACAGTGGGTCATCTGGTCCACCTCTCTACTTGAGCAGGATCCTCCGAGAGCATACAGCACAGGACTGTCTCCAGATTGCCTGGAATATCCCCAGTGAGACAACCTCTCTGGACAACCATTTCAGTGCTCAGTCGCTGCATACATCCTCATATCCAGGTGGAACTTCCTAGCCATGAGTTTCCGCCTCTTGTCCTATTGTTCAGCACCACAGAGCAGAGCCTGACTCCATCCTTCAGCAGTACCCTGCAAATACTGACAAACACTGAAGAGGTCCCCTCACAGCTGTCTCTTCTTGAGGATTTCCATACTCCTGGACTTCATATTTTTTCTCCTCCTTTTGAAGAAATTCACACAGAAACATTTTATACTTTTCTAAACAAGTAAATAAAAAATGAAATCAAATCAGATATATCTTCCTGGGTTGTAACTCTTCTGTGGTGGGAGTGTGCTGCTATGATTTGAGGCAAGAGGTGGACAGGTGGCAAGGAGGAAAAAAAAAAGCTTCTGTCGGCTGTTGTTTCACTTGAAAAGTGAAGCTGCCCAGTAATAAAGCAACATGGAGAGTGACTGCAGCCAAGCACAGAGAGATCCAAGCTCCTGGAGAATGTTTCAGGCAGGAGGAACATGCCTGTATGAACCTCATGAAGTACAAGGCCTATTGGAAGGCTCTCCATCAGCATCAGTGAAGATGGGGGGGTGGCTGGGAATAGAGCACCCCATGGAGGAGGATATGGACATAACAGTGGATAAAAAATTGCACAGGACCCATGTGTGCACTAGCAGCTCAGAAGCACCTCCTCACCCAGGCTGATCCCTGACAGCATGGGCAACAGGTGAGGGAGGGATTCTGCCCCTCTGCTCCACTCTGGTGACATGCCACTTGCAGTGCTGTGTCCAGCTCTGGGTTCCCCGGCATAATGATATAGACTCATTAGAGTGGGTCCAGAGGAGGCCATAAAAATGGTCAGAGGACTGGAGTCCCTCTGTGAAGAAAGACTGAGAGAATTTGGCTTGTTGAACCTGGACATGAGAAAGGTCCTGAGAGATCTTGATGGCCCTCCCATAACAAGAGGGGCCACAAGAGAGATGAAGGCAACTTTTTATAGTTTATAAGGTTTATAGTGACAGGACAAGGGGAATTGTTGTTGTGGTTTGACATGGAAAAAGAATCTTCTTGGAAGGAAGAGGTCAGTTTGGATGTTGACACTTGTAGTGACCAATTGAGGGTGGACACACCTCTGAGAACACAGAGGGGTTAAAAGCAGCATTCCCAGGGGAACTCGCTCTCTCTGGTTCAGGTCAGGGTCAGGGGGCAGTGCAGGACTCTCCCCTGCCCGGCCCGTGGCGGCTGGGCGGGGGAGGGGAAGGCCCACGTAAGGCCGAAGGGTAGAGGGACTGGAACGGGGCTGGCCCCCTGCAGATGGAAGGGCGGAGAAATCTGCGATATCTGGGCAGAGAGCCAGCCAAGGAGTCAGGAATTTTAACCCTTCCTTGAGAAATGAAAGCTTTGTGAAATTGTACTCCTCGGTTTGAAAGAGAGGAAGAGAGACAGCCTGGGACCTGAGATGTTAGAAGGAGAAATTCTGGGTGGAAGGAGATGATGGAGTGGCTTTTGGCTGGGCTTTTTCTTATTAGCCATAAACTGAATCGATTTTCTCCTGCAAGAGAGAGACTGTATTTTAGGAGGATGCCGGTGAGCCAAGAGACCTGCTTCAGCAGCTGAGGAAAGACAGGAGTGGAGCGAACAGAGAAAAGTTGGGGAGGTTTGTGGTGGTGCCCCCTGTCTTCAGAGAAGAAGAAGAGAAGAAGATCTCTGTTCCTGAGACTCTCAGCCCCAAGGGAGGAAGAAAACGGGGGGGACTGTGGTCCCAAAAAATGAAAAACTGAACTGTTGTTTCTCCCCTCTTGGCAGAGCATCCTTGAAAGGAAAAAGCCTAAAAGCAGTCTGTCCATCCATGCACTGGTGGTGAGAGCACTGTGCATGGAAAGGTGAGGGTCACACTGGCAAACTTTTTTCTCCGGGTGGTGCCATGTGTGACATGGAAACACAAGGAGTGGCAGCTGTGTTTCCTGGGGGTCTATGGTGAAAGGGAGACTCCTCTCTCCCCTGATGGACTTAATATTGATTTTATATTGAAAGGTGAATACTTGATTAAGGGTCCAAATGTGTCTCACTGGTTTGTTGGAGTTAGGTGGTGGGAGGAGGAATGTTTTGAAAGGTTTTCATTTTGGATTTTGTGTGTGTTTTTTCTTTCTTTTTTCTTTTATAGTAGTATAGTAGTAGTAGCTTAATAAAGTTCTTTACCTTTTTGTGATTAAGTCTGGCTTGCTTTGCTCTGTTCACGATCGCATTTTGCAGCATTCAATTGAGAGGTTGCATTTTCATGGGGGCACTGGCATTGTGCCAGTGTCAAACCATGACAATTGTCTCAAACTGAAGAAGGGCAGCATTAGGTTGGCCATAAGGAAGGAATTTTCTCTGATGAGAGTGGTGAGGCCCTGGCACAGACTGCCCAGAGTGTTAAAGACCAGGTTGGTTGGGAGATCTGAGTGACCAGTGCTAGATGTCCCTTCATCTTTGGTTGGACTGATGAGATTATTTTTGTAGGTCCTTTCCCCACCCAAACCACTCTGAGCATCCATAATATCAGGCAGACTGCCCAGTGCTGACAACCACAGAGGATGAGGTGAGGAACTGCTTACTGCTGTAGTAGGCAAATTGCAGGTAGTTGAAGTGCGAGGGCAGGAAATCCTCCAGAGGCTTCTCCTGGCCGGGCTGTGAAGCCAGCTCTGTGACGCAGCCCTGCTTGCAGCTTAGCACTTGCATGGAGTGATCTGGCAGAGAAAAACACCATGTCACTGCTCACAGTCGCCCATGGGCTGATGGGCAGGACACTGGCAGGGGTATCCAATCTCCTGCTCATACTGGGGTTGTTGAAAGCTTTTTGATAGTGGAAAACCCTCAGGGATGGGGGTTGTCCACCTCTGAGATGATCAATGTGGGGTTGTGATGCTCTCTCAGGACACACTAGCCATCCTCATCCTCCCATGACATCCTGGTGACCCTCTCTTGGTCTCTATTCTGTCTTTCCATGTTCCTCTGGAATTTGGAGAATTCCTCAGCATCAGCGCTAGTGCTAAATTAGGTAAACACTTCCTGCCACTTACTGGCCACTTTCCCTAGTGAAAGCTAGGATGGGGTTTCCACTCTTCAGGGACCCCCTACCTCCACCCCAGGTCTTTGTGGACCAACCCCTGGAGAATTGTACTCAGCTCTTGTGACAGGACACAAGAAGGCATGGCTCCCACCTGTAATGGCCTGGAAAAGGTCTGCATTGTACTCAAGGTAGTTGTAGCCCTCGTAGTCATACGGTCCCTCGCAGAGAGCACGGCACTCGGTGTCTGCCACAAAATACTCCTCCAGTGCTTTCTCCAGGTGCAGGATGGCAGCAGCTGGCTGCTCCTCCGTGTAAAACCGGATACCCAGCTGAAACTCGCTCTGTGGAAGGATGAGAAATGATGAGGGGATCTCAATGCTTCACTCCCCATGATGGATCACAATGCCATAATGGCATCTCGAGCTCTCTGAGCTAGCAGCTGTGGTGTGATTGCCCTGGGTTGCACATCGGAGAGGTACTTTGGGAGGGCAGGGTCTTACCAGGTGGGGTTTGGCCTCCAGGTCAGTGAAGTCATCCTCGTGGACTCCCACCATAGCCTGGTAGTACTCCAGGTTCTGCTTCATCTCCTGGTGCCCAGGGTTGGCCACGAAGAAGGTGTGAGCAGCTGCCGCTGCCTGCGCCGGCCGGTTCATCTGGGTGGGACAGGGGTGAGACAGCGCGGATCCCATGCAGCGCGGAGAGGACACCCGCCCCCGGGGCATCCCGGCAGCCGGGGCGGAGGGCGGTGACAGGGGCGGCTCCGGCGAGCTCCGACGTGGCACTGGTGGGGGCGGGGGGAGCGCGAAGGCGGGGGGGGCAAGGCCGGGACAGCCGGCCGGCAACCCCATTCCGCCGGGGCAGACAGCGAACCCTTCCGGCGTCCCGGGACCGGGATCGCTGCCGGCCCGTTCACTCGGATCCACCCATGCATCCTCTCACCTGATTCCGGGATCCTCCGCACATCTCGCCCATCCCAAAACCCGTCGTAGCGGGACACCCCTTCCCTTCCCTTCCCTTCCCTTCCCTTCCCTTCCCTTCCCTTCCCTTCCCTTCCCTTCCCCGCCGCTGGTGCCGCACCTTAAAATAGGCGACCTGGAGGTAGTTGTAGGGGCTGCGCCGGCCGAACTCCCGGTCCAGCTCCTCCCCCAGACGGTACCGAGAAGGCGCAGCGGGCCCGCAGCCCCGAAGGCAGGCGGCGCGGCGAAGCAGCGCCCGAAAGAACCACAAGTCCCGAAGCACCGGGTCGGTTTGGGACTCGGTCCCCTCCGCCGGCCCCGCTGTGGCGTTGGCGCATCGCAGGCGGCACTGCACCAGGCGGGAGCGCACGGCGGCCCTCGCTCGCAGCGCCCTCTCCATGTGCAGCACTACGGTGGGCCAGTCTCCCCGTGCGTACGCCTCAGCACCGGCAGCGAACAGCGCGTCCGGGGACTGGGCGGGCAACGGCGGGTCTCCCGGTGTTAGGGTCGGTACCGAGTCCGGTTCCGGCGGCGTGGCCGCCCGCGCCAGCAGCACCAGCAGCAGCAACAGCAGAAGAAGCAGCGGCGACACCGCCATGTCCGAACACCGGCCGAAGCGCGGTACTGCCCATCCCAGGCACCGGCGCGGCGCTAACTCCGCCTCCTCCGCCCCGCCCAGCGGCCAATCAGAGACGGCAGAGCCCCGCCATGGCCGCACCCCTCACTGTGCGTGCTGTCGCCTCGGCGGAAGCCTCTCCGCCGGGCGGAAGCGGTTGGTCGTGGCTGCCGATGGCGGAGGGCGGCGCGGAGCCTGGGGACGAGGGCCCCGGCCCCGGCCCCGGCCCCGGCCCCGGCCCCGGTCCCGGCCCCGGCCCCGGTCCCGGGCTGGCACTGGTCGAGGGCAGCGCCGGCCGCGCCGGCCGCGTCGGGGAGCCCGGGGACCTAGTGGCCCTGGCCCAGCAAGTGCAGCAGGTGAGGGCCGGGTCTCAGCGGCGGGGCTGCGGGGGCAGGGCTGGGCTCGCTGTCCGCTGCCTCCCGGACGTCTCCGGGGCCTTCTTAGGCGGCAGCGGCGGCCTTGGTGCCTCCCAGCGTGTCCCGCTGCTCTTCGGTGGCCCTGGCGGCCTCCTGTTGTGTCCTATGCTGTTTCCCACCATTTCCCACTGTCCCCTCCCAGTATGTTGCAGTGCCCTGCCAATATCTTCCCGAGTTCCCACGTTGTTGGTGTCTCCAGAACCTCCCATTACATTTCAGTACTTCCCACTGTGCCTTGCTGCCCCACGGTGACTCGTAGAGCATCTCACTGAAGTCCCATCCCAGTATGCCCTGCTGCCTCCCAGTATGTCCCATTATATATAGTTCACAGCAGCATGTACAGATGCCTCCCACTGCCATCCTCCTAGTCCATCCTAGCACCCCTGATATATCCTATGACTGCTTCAGTGAGTCCCAGTCCATCCTGCCTCAGAGTCCACCCCAGTTTTTCCTGATATGTTCTACTGGTCCTCCCAGTGCGCTCCAGTATGTTATACTATCCTCCCAGTGCCTCAGAGTCCGTCCTACTGACCTCCAGTGATGTACCCCAGAGCTTCTCAGTTCATCTAGATGCTCAGTGTATGTCCTACTGCCTCCTCCCTGTGTATCGCACTACCTCCCAGTCCAACCTGTTGCCTCCCAATATGTCCTGCTACTCCTTCTCACTGGCCCTCAGCCTATCCAGACAGCTCCTGGTCCTTGCTCCTGCCTGGGGGTGCCAGGACAGCTCCTGTGCCCCCCAACTGTTGATGCCTTGAGCTTGACCATAGCTGGCTCAGCACAGTCCAAAGGGCTGTGGTCCTTCCTGTTCTGACCAGCCCTGATTTTCTCTCCCAGGCCAATGACTTTATCCGAGCAAATGCCTGCAGCAAACTGACAGTCATTGCTGAGCAGATCCGGCACCTGCAGGAGCAGGCGCGAAAGGTGAGTAAGGATTGGCAGAAGGCTCATTGCCTTGCCTTGGGAGATGAGCATCTGCTGCTGCTACTGAGCATTTGGGGAGAGCTGTGGCCTACGTGCAAGCTGGGGCCAGGAGCTGAGCAGAGATTTAGTGGAAAAATAAGGAGGTTTATTGTCCAGTGTCAAGGGGGATGGGGGAGGTTTGATTTTGTGCTTTCCCTGCATCTTCAGCAAACCAGGAAGGACTTTGTGAATAAAGTAGGGGGGCAAGGGTGGCTGGTCCAAAGCAGCTTGCAGGTATCAGGACAGAGAGAGATGACTCTGGTTTGGGGGCCGGTGATTTGCGTGTGCACTGTGCTCTTAGAAGGATCTGATGATGATGTGGCCCTAGCTGGATCTGAGGCCCTGGGATAAAGTGGTGTGCTTCAATGGGTGCCACTGTGAGCAACTAGCACTTTTGGGGCCTGGAGCACGCTCGCTATGATAGCTGACAATGGAGGCAAAGGATGGGTCTTTGTAGGGAAATCCAGGGATGGTTTATTCCCTCAAATGGAATCCAGGGACAAAGACAAACTTGGACTGAGGGGAAAGGGTTTTATATGGTGAAAAAGGGGTGGATCTGAAGGTCAAGGTCCAATGGGAACAGATGAAAATGGTGCAGAGGAGGGGCAGCTGACTAGGGGAACCAGTAGAGTAACAGAGGTGGAAGATGGCCTTAAACTGGGACCAGTGGGATTGGGAGAGAGGAGAACATTCTAGGAAATACGGTGAACAGGTGTCTGAACTGGGGTGGAGCAACTGTATGAACCAACGGAACTTAAGACATTAATATGTGCCTGCAAAGGCCTATGGGAGTGAGGTACTTCTCACCCTAATCTAAGAGGGGTCTTTCTCCTTGCCTGCTTTTGCGTCCCCAAACTTAAAGGGACTGGTTGGCTTTCAGGCTTCCATACTGGGAAAGATGAGTTCTCTTATCTAATGAGAAGCTTGGTTTTCATGTTTATTCTGATTCATTTGCTGGAGTGGGTGGTCCCAGGAGTACACAGCAGGGCTTGGCTGTGTTCATCAGTCCAGCCTTCCACACTTAGGAGTAAAATCAGGAGCCAGAGTGAGGAAGGATCTGCCAGTCATTGCAGCTGACCCACTGCCATTGAGGCCATTATATCATGTAATCATTAACTGGTGGAGCTGGAGCAGTCAGGTGGTGGAACGGGGGAGATGAATTCTTTGTTTGCTGCCCCTTCCCTTGCAGGGTACAGCAAGAAGGCCTGTCTTAGGTTACAAATGCAAGTTGTGGCTGGAGGTGTGTATTCTATTGCCATCTGTTAGAGGTGGGACAGTTATCTGCTATTAATGTTAAAACCAGGTGGGGCAGTTTTCTTTATCTCTTCTATGAACCATCCTCCCTCTGGGGAGATATCTTCTGTCAATGGGCCATTGAGTGTCACTGCATGAGTGATAAAATTACATCATCCCATTGGGAGATGCTCTGCCCAGGCGGAACAGCCAAGCATTCCTACCTGGATATAATCTGACATTGGAAGACCACAGTCAGCCTTTTCCCACTCGATTCCCAGAGAAGCAGCTTTGTTTTCCACTGGATTCCCAGTGGAAGACTAGGCCCATCTACACCATCATTGAACCTTCAGAGGAAAACTACATCCTTCTACAGGATCCCTGCTCCACCAGAACCACATTTGTCACTCCAGGAGGACTGCAGCCATTATTTAATCAGGCAGCTACCAACAGCCTGACCAACAGGGTGTCAGGTCATATTTCTGACTCTGTCAGTGTTGTTTTGTATTACTGCATTTTTTTTTCTAATAAAGAACTGTTGTTCTTACTCCCATATCTTTGCCTGAGAACCCTCTTAATTTCAAAATTATAATAATTTGGAGGGAGGAGATTTACATTTTCCATTTCAAGAGAGGCTCCTACCTTCCTTAGCAGATTTCTGTCTTTTCAAACCAAGACAAGGCCCCAGTCCAGCAGCTGTGTGTGGAGATGAGGAATAAGCCCAGCATGTGGTGGTGTCAAGTGCAGAAGTGAATCTGGGATGAGATGCAGAGGTATCTCCACCTCTGTTGAGAGGTTCTCTGAAGTCCTACAGACAGGAAAGAATTGGAAAAAACTTCATCTCTTTGGAAAGCGTCTCCTTCCTGTGTGCCGGGGAGATCAAGGCCTCGTGACCTATAGGTCAAGTGATGTGCCTTGGGCTATGGCTGAGAGGCAATAGCATGTTGTCATTTTATTTCAAGTGTAAAGATGTTAAGTTTTGTGTATTCCAGGTCTTGGATGAAGCTAACAGGGATGCTGATCTGAACCACGTGGCCTGCAACCTTGTGAAGAAGCCAGGAAATATTTACTACATGTACATGCGGGAGAGTGGGCAGCGGTATTTCTCCATCCTGTCTCCTCAGGTGGGTGGTTACACGCCACGAAGAAGCAGAGAGGGGGAAAAAAGTAATGTTTCTGGTGCTTGGGAACATATGGAGCTCAGACAAAAGCACCAGCTTAATGGGGACATTTGTTTGTCCCTACTCAGGTTTGGTGTTTGCCCTTGCTCTTGGTTAGTCTGCTGGGGCCAGAGCCATTTTATGGAGTTCTCTGGCTCTTGATGGAGAATAGCAAGAAGCCCTCTGGGGCATGGACCTGAATTTTGTCTTTTGGTACTGCGGTTCTTTGCCTGAAAATAAAGAACTGACAGCATGCCCTGAGCCTTCCCTTGCTGGTGTGGCTGCCTGGCAGGATGGTCTCTTCAGGTACTTCAGCCCAGGAACTGAGTTTGCCTGCAGCTGAAGAGATGATCTTGGAGATCTCCTCCTCCCAGAATACCTGTTTTCTTACTTGCAGGGTGGAAGCTTCAGGGCAAGTCAGGGAGATCTTGTGTCCACAAGCCTTCCTCTCTCAGCAGTGCTGGAGCTCGACCTGATCTTGGACTTGGGGTATCTGAGCCTATTTTTAGGTTAGGAAATGGTATGGTCATGTAGCTGAGACTGCTTCGAAGGTAGTAGGACTGAGAGACAGCACAGCCAACCTCCAAGGAAACCTGAACACTGATGGAATCTCTCTTTTCTCCACTAGGAATGGGGTACCACTCCCCATGAATTTCTTGGTGCCTATAAGCTCCAGCATGACATGTCCTGGACTCCGTTTGAGGACATAGAGAGACGAGATGCTGAAATAACTGTCCTGGAGAAGCTGCTGAGCCAGCCGGCAGCACTACCCCTGTGCATGGAGCCCAACTTCCTGACCAAGTGACCGCACAGGACCCCCTGAGCAGAATCCCTGAGTGAGGGGACACAGTACCTGTACGCTGCCAAAGGCAGGGTGGAAAGAGACCAAGAAACAAAAATGCTGATTGCTTTTGTTCTTTAAGGAGATTAATTCTGCATTCAGTCTTACTGGATTTTCTAGTAATTGAATAATTTACTTCATTGACCTATGGCAAGCTGTAGCAAGAGGCAGATGATACCAGGAGGTGTGAGTTCCAAGAGTGGAGCAAAAAGCAGAAATGCTTGGGGCAGATGTGCTAATGTTGTAAAATTATATCTCCTATCTGCCTGGCTCTGGTGTACCTCGCTGTGAATGTGTCAGGTAATGATCTCAGGGCTGGATTTTCCCCCTTATTAAAATGCACATGTTTAGAGAGCTCTGTGGTCTGGGAAGAGTGGTCAAAAGCCTGTGCAAAGGGTCTGTTGTGGTGAGTCTTCTGGTCTCTGTCCTAGCTGGTCTGAATCCTTGAGCTGGGAACATGAAATTTTTCTCTGGAAAGAGTATCCTCAAAAGTGCCATGCAGGCTTTGCAGGCTTCAGGTGTTCTTCAGATGATATGTGTTTCACATCCTCATGCATTCCCCCTTGGATTTGAGTGCATGAGCTGCTAGGTAGAGGCAGGATACTGGATGACTTTATGCCAGAGCAGTGGGGAGAGTAAAATAAACCGTGATCTCACAGGTACCACCAAGACAGGCCCTGTGTTCTTCCTGCGTGGCAAAAATACCTTTAGCTTTGCCAGGAAGACTTAGTGGCATGTGGAGCTGGTAGGATACCCCCAGCATATTTTTTCCATCTAGGGAAACTAGGGAGAAGTAAAGATCAGAGCTGCTGAGGAGATATCCTCCCTCTGCCAAGCCACACAGGGCTTCTTTAGGAACTTGCCTGCTTTTCTCTGAGGAGCCAAAGTTGGAATTTATTGACAGAGAGGATGTCCAGGTTGGATCCTGGTATGTAACATTAGATCTGGTTGGATTCTCCCATGACTTGCTCACTTTTCTGACATGACAAGATGATCTTACATGCTACTCCAGGCATTGCATGTACACAATCGCCTTGCCACCTCCATGGGCAACATAGGAGTGTTGGGGACCACTTGTAGGAGCTGAATTCTGACTTGGGGTCTGGTCCAGCTATGGATGGAGTTTGTGCTTCTTGGTGAAGCTTGACTGTGAGCGCATCTGCCAAAACGAGACCCTTGGGGACCAGCACTGTCACTGTGTTTTGCCATTGCTGGAGTTTATTCCCCCTTTGCAGGACACAGCCTTACCTCAATTCTCTAGCATCCCTCTGTCCTCATCCCCATGCACTGGGGGTTGCCTTCGGGGATGCTCAAGGCTGCTGGCAGTGACAGTTCCTCATGGGAAGAGCTGTTTCCTGCTGGTGTTACAGAGGATTGGAAGGTTTGGGGCAGCTCCCTAGCCCAGGATTTTTTGTCCCAGATTTTCTTCTCCTAGCTCTGTCCAGTGCAGTAGCTCACCTACATCCCTGCATCGCTGAGCCTCTGTTTGGCAGAAACCTGTTCCTTGGATTCAATATGGGGCATTTTTTTCAATAGTTTTCCTCACTTGGAGCACAAGGTCATATTAACAGGAATTTGTTATTAGTAGTAGTAGTATTAGACCAGGTTATAATTAATTCCTTAACAAGTTACAGGTGCTGAATTTGATAGGGTTTTTCTCTGCTTGTTTCACTGCCTTGAGTCTGATTTTACTGCATGCTATTATATCTTAACTTGGAAGGGAGAAAGTTAATTATTGCATGGACTTTGTGTGGTGCTAATTACAACAACACCAGATCTTCACGTGTGTTGATTTAAGCTCCTCTGGGAAGTGAGGATTCCTGCCCTGGTTTTATGTTTCCATCATTAATATCTGTACCATGGCACGCACAAGAGGTTTGGGGAGTGGTGGTTGTGGACCTCTGTAGCCTTTGGTGGGATGTCATGTGTGTCTAGCAGACACGCTTGGCCCTCCATACCCCAGTCACCAGTGTTCTGCAGTTCCTCTAGGCACTGTCAAGTCTTTCTCTTGGATTTGCCCCCAAATGGCAAAACCACTATGGCTTTGTATGAAAAGACAAAAGAGGCCTCAAGAGACGGGACATGGAGGTGATGAGCTCATAGTCATCCTCAGTGTTCTTGGCACTGTGGGAAGTGGGGAATGAGGCTGGTGCAGGGAGCAGTTAATGGAAAGGGGGAACCATTCCCTCAATATTGCTTATGCACTGTTGCAATGTAATTAAAGCCAAAAAACTGAGGCATCATCAGAAATACTGGAAAGTGCTCTAGAGCCAAAGCAACATGTAATCTGGAACACCGACAAGGATGAAGCTGGTTGAGGTGGAGCCGCATGTGATGCTTGCATCAAGGATGAGTTTCTGGAGGAATGATGAGATGGTGCCTTGTGTGAGACTCCAGGGTCTCTCCAGGTTCTTGATCTCATCCACTCGGCTCAGCCTCTACCGGGCTGGTACCTTTGTGCTTGTCAGGGCAGGGATTTCATCGAAAATCATCTGGAAGAGACAGTGAGACACTGATATCCATTCATGATTTCATCTTGAAAATTCTTTTGAAAATGTTCCTCTTCCTTTGCTCTTTTGTGAGTGCTCAGGGCAGCAGTGAACATATTTGGAAGGCAGTGGCTCTTTCCAAAATCTCCAGGGATGTAGAATATTTGCAGAAGGCACAGATATGCTTCTGACACCATTACATTGGGCAGAGTGGATTGTGTTCTGTCTTTGGCCATGCAGATGGACCAGGGCTCATTTAAGAGGTCCAACACAAAGATGGTTTGAGGGTTTGACCCATTCCATGTGTTTTCCAGAGCCAGTGTTTGGTGACTTGAAGCTGCTGGCATAGGTACTTGCAGCTTTTTTCAGCTTTTAATATTTGAATTACTCTGGAGTTTTCTGTTTCAGGCCAGACTTTTGTTTTGCTCCTCAAAGTAGTCGTGCCTGGAGATTTTCTTTCTGGCCTCTTGTTCCTGAACGATGGGAGTGGTTAGGGGGATTTAACTTGCCATAAGTGCCCTCTGCTCTGGGGTGTCATCTCCCAGCCACAAGGAGTGTCCCATGAACTGTGGATCTTTGGCCCTTCTTATGTCAGCTTCAGGTCCAGGGAGAAAAGACAAAAAACCAAAAAAAAACCACGAAAAAACCAAGAAAACAAAAAACCAAAAAGCAAAGCAAACCAAACCTAGAGGCAGTTTGGGTGCTGTGCCGGCGAGCCCCGCATCCGGCAGGCTGTGCCCGCGCGCGCCCCCTGCCGGTCCGCGCGGCGCGCTGCGAGCCGCGGCGCATGGCCGGCAGGGGTCGTCGTAGCTGGCACGCCCCTCCCAGCGCGCTGCGCGGTGACGTCAATCGACTGCCCCTGTGCCTGCGCCGAGTAGACCCCGCAGTGAGCTGCCAACGCCCGGCGGAGCGTCCGAGGTGAGAGTGGGGGGGCGGGGGAGGGGGGCGGAGACGGGACTGGGACCCCCGGCCGAGCTCCGGGACCACCGACCGGTCCTGCTTTCCGCGCGCACCCACCAATGGAGCCCTGGCCTTCACCTCGGCCGGGGCGCCCGCTATGCGGGAGCCGCCCTGCCGGGCCGGCTGTGCGTGCGGGGCCTCCCCGGCAGCCGCCTGCCGGGGGGAAGGGCGGCCTCGTCCCGGCGGGTCCCGGTGGCTGCTGGCGGGCGCTTGCCTTTGTGGGCTTGCTCTGTTGAGACGGTCGGCGTGGCCGCCGCTTCTCCTGCCCACCCTTCCCCCGCTCCTGGACGGCCGTCGGACTAGACCCTCGGAACGGCGCAGGAAGCGTTCTCGCAGCCATGGCGCCCCCCCCCCCCCCCCCCCGCACTCCCTCGGCCCTGCCCGTCCCAGCCCCGCCCTGCACGTCCCGGCCTCAGTCGCGGCTCTCCACACTCGGTGCAGCCCGGCTGCCCCCCAGGCTGTGGGAGAAGCCTCGAGGGGCTGCGGGCACGGGAGCCCTGACCCGCAGCGGGGTGCGCGCATGGCGAGTAGTTGAGCTCTAGCTATGTGCCTGCGCAGACAGCGCTCAGTCGAGAAGTCGCAGACTCTTCTAGGCATTTGCCTCACGAGCTGCAGTGCTGTGGGTTACCCAAAGCTGTTCCACCGCTCTCATTACACCGTGATGCCGCTGGCTGTAGCTGGGCCAGGAGCTAGCACTGCTTCGAAGGTTGGTGTTGACATGTGTTTTTCATTCTCCTTGGAAATCTCATAAAAATGTACATACTGCAGCAGCATACCCCTGTCTCTGTTTTAAAGGTCTGTTTTTGTGATCTAAATTTCAGTTGTGTATCTGTAAGTAGATAGAACTTGCAGCTGGTGACAGCAGTAGGAGACAGTCGCAGAGCTAGGTAGCTGTGAAGATCTAGCATTGGAAACCTGTGCTTAACAAAGAATGGTCGGGATTCCTGGTGTCCTTTCTGTGTGGATGCTGTGGCCAGGGCAGCCAGAGATCCTGTCTTGACAGCAGCATGAGGAAGACAAGCTCTGGCAAAGAGGCCATGTTAGATGGCAACTGAGTGATCAGACATGGCAACTGGGTGATCAGAACTGGCTTACTTGGTCTGGCCATCTGTGATTATCTTTGTGCTTCTCTCCCAGGAAAGGAGGTGTGGGCTGTTCAAAGTATTGAGTTGCAGTGCCCCAAACACTTTTTTTTTTCCGGAAGGGGCATTTAAAACCTGCACCACGCTCTTTGTATTGCTGATTACGATAACTCAGTAAAGCATTACAGCTTCTGTTTTTCTGTAAGCAAATTATATTCAGCTGGCTGAATGTGAGGAAGCTGTATGTGAAGAAGCTGTTGTAAATTTCCCTTCTGTTGTAAACTTCTGCTATCCAGTTTTGTTGACAGTGTAAGGTTCTGAGGAAGATAATATAGGCAACTATATTTGAGTCAGGTCTTAGGCACATAAGGTTTGAATGAGTATATTGCCGGCTGTAAAAATGGTTTGGTGTTTAAACTGTTCTCATTTATGCTTCAGTAACAAAAAAAAAAAAAAAAGGATTTTTAAGTCTTGGCAAGGAATAAAAAAATACTGTGGTGCAAGATAAAACATGTTTTCACTTTGGTAACATATCCTAAGCAGAAATTTTAATCATTAAATTTGCATACTTTGAACTTGGTTATTCATGACCTGCAACTGATGCTCTGAATCATTAAGTGCTCTGCTTTAGGGTTGTTTGCCTAAAACTGATAACTGGGAAGTTCATTATGTTTTTACTGTTTAAATAGAAAAGCTCTGGAAGCTCTGGAGTGTGAAGTACCTAAAACTGAAACTGTCGTTCTGCTAAAAGCCAACAGTAAACATAAATGGAGCCCCTGTGAAGCTCCCAGGGATTTCTCTTAAAAGTGTTCTGTGGGCTTTCATTGCTGTAAATCCTGTGTGAGGCTGATGGAAAGTGCAGCATGAAGCTGGCCACTAATCTTGATGTGAAGTTTCTTTTTGATTAAAATGCAGCTGTACTACTAAAGTAATTTTCCAAGTTTTATGAGCATAGATAGCTGGACCTTACAATTAAAACCTTTTCAGCAGCTCTCTTGTTACCATGGGGGTTGGTGTACTTGGGTTCCAGCTCTGCTGTTAGCTCCGGAAGACTCGGACAATAAATGAACATGCTACACTACAGCTGAGGTTTGTGTAAGATGTTGCAGGTGAGATGTGTATAATCTGCTTGATGCCCATGTGAGTGCTCACAGCTTTTGAAAGTTGTCTGTGGGCTTGTGTGTTTGATCCTGCTCATTCCTCTGCCTGCCCTTTGTGGTCAGGAGAGCTGAGCTCTCCTGCTGTCATTTGGCTCCATCATGAATTTATGATGCGAGTTTCTGAAGGAAGAGACAGTTAGGAGGAATTGTAGGGGGTTTTGTTATCCTTGCCCTTTAGGAAAAGATTCTTTGCTGAGGAAAGAATGACATCTTTTGCATTTTAGAAGATGAAAGTTCTGTCAAATCAAATGGAAGTGAAATTGGTTTCTGGTGCTGCAGGTAGCAAGAAGCTCTCTAACCACTTAGTCTTCGTCCTTGGCTCCTTTCAATCCCTTACGTTAAATGTAGGTGAAAGCACCCTATATTCAGTAGTTAATATACGTCAAATAAAACAACTTATTGACCAGATAAGCTTTTATGCAAAGTTTTAAAAGAAATTTAAAGTATCTTTACATTTCTGCAGCCTGTGACCATTTAATTATCTGGCTTCTCCCAGACGCTACACTTTATTATGGTTTTACACTATACAAGCTAAGTATATATCCCTCAGGAAGGACTGCCATTAGGAGTGGTAGGTAAAGAAATCCCTTTCTCCAGAGTTTCTGCAAGGGCTGAAGCTTGGCACAAAACTTCTCCCTCCCTGAGGATGTCTGGCCACCCCAACATAGTGGTCAGCTGCCCCTTGCAGCCCATGGTGTATATGTTAATACCTGAGGTGAGTGACAGGAATGGCATTAAGGCAGGCAATTCCCAGCTTCTGGTGGGGGATCCTTTAGGTTGCTTTTGAGTGGATGAACTGGATTTGATTACCTGGCCCTGGGTGTGCAGAAAACTGCAAACAGAGCTAGAAGCAGAGTTTGTGTAATTTATCTTTGTAATCTCCCCTTGGAGTTGCAGAGAATGACTCTGACTTAAAGAGTTGTAAAACTTCATAATACTAACTGGCCTGTTTTCAGTAGAGTGGTGTTGAGAGTGTTGATTTTCATTCTAAACAAGTGATATTTTATAAATAGAAAACAAAGAATTTCTTTTCAAAAGCTTTTAAAAGCTCTTATTCTGTTTTAAGCTCTTGTGCTCCCAGTTCACTCCATTACTTTAGAGTGTTGTGGCATAATTCCTACCAGGAGATTTGGTCCATGCACCATTTTCTTGTCTCATGAAAAACCAATACAGAAGCTTTTTAAGTAACACGGGGGCTTCCTTGGGACCTTTGTCTGGAGAGGGTGTGTAGGTACTTCCAGCTACATTTTTGCCAAGTTGTCCATGCCTATGATCAAATTGTGTGGGATCAGCATGTGTTTTCCAGCATAGAGCGAACACTGGCGGGTGAAGGTTTTCACCAAGCTGAGGTGGTGTTAGAGCAAGCCTTAGGCTGCTGTGGATTGGGACCAGTAGAGACCCTGGGGGAATTGCAGAGGATTGCTGTGGCATGCGTTGTTAGACTTACAGCAGTAGCTGAGGCTGCCAGAATTGTCTTGCTTTGGAACAAGCTGGTTTGAATTGCTCAGCTCTTCTCAAGTTGAAGGATGCTGTGCTGTGTTTCTGGCCAATGAGTATTCTGTTTGGGAAAATAATGACAAAAGTGCTCCTGCAGCTTTGTATGCAAGTCAGGAAGGCCTCTGCCACTCGATGAGCTGGGTGACTGTGCATGCCAAAGAGTGGCTGGGGAACAGCTGAGTGCAGAGGGGCTTGTGTGGGGCTTGGATCTGACTGCATCAGTGTATTTGAACTGTTGTCTTGAGTTCAGTGGTACTTCAGGGTTTAGTGCATATGAAGTGTTGCTGAGTCTCCCATGTCCTGGAGTGCTGTTACTTTTTTGTGGGCCTCTTGTGCATGTGGCCATGGCTGAATAACTGCCAGTTGCCCAGCAGGCTCTTGGTCTTGAGAAGGGGGCTGCTATGGCTCATCTTGGGCTGGGCAAAGTGGGATGGTTCCAGCTGCTCTGTTTCCTTCTTTTGGTTAGGTGAATGAAGGGCAGCTCCCCTGCTGCTCTCATGGCGCTGGTGAGCCTTCCAGCTACTTTCTTTTAACAGTGATCCAGGATAGCTCAGTATCTGAAAAAAGTTGCTTTTGCAGCGCTTTTTAACCAAGCTTTATCTTTGGAGTCTTCAAACAGCATGTTGGTACACAGCCTGAGCTATTCTCCCTGAACACAGTGCACCTTCCCAGGAACTTTCTGTTTGTGTGGACGGAGGACCTGCAGCTGTCCTGTTCCCTGAGCATAACAGGAGTAAGCAGGATCTGCTGCAGTGTGCAAGATAGGGTGCTTCTCATGAAGGAAAAATCATGCCTCAAAATAGAGGAACTTCTGCCAATACCTTTTCTACCTCTAAGGGATGCTTGAGGACCTCAGACACATGCTTTACCACCCAGCAAGGATTCCCGTGATGATAGCAAACTCTGTGGATTTCAAGAACAACAGGAACCTGTGAGATAAATCAGGGCTGTCATGATATTGATCCAGCTCTATTGGTGATGGTGATCCTGTGGCTCTTCCCACTCCTTGTTTTTGTATACCTACCCACAAATTTCTCATGCTGACATCCAACACTAGCTTGAGACTGTTGATGTGAGCAGGCATGTGGGATGGAGCCCAGCAGTATGCTCTGCTACTGTTGGTCTCTTCAACCTCAGATAAAAAACCCACCCACTGCAGATCAGAGGTCTTTATCTGAATTCTTGTGTTTATCTTGACAAAGCTTCTAGTGCAACTGAACTTTTGTGGCTCTGTCTGATAATTAGACACGCTTATAAAGTAAAACAGCAACACTTGGTTTTTGGAGACAGAATTTGTACTCTGCAAGGAGAGCTGGTACTATTTAAAGGATCATGTCTGATCTGTTAGTGACAGTTAACCCCAAAACAATGCTTAAAGCAGGATAGCCTTTTCAAGATCCTGAACTGATGGAGTACAGTATTGTGTCTCAAGTCCATCCCTTGTGCTTTTGCAGGTTTTAGCTTAGATTTCATGATTTGCCTTGCTCTAGAGGAGTGGAACTCCAATACTGTGCTGGTTGTAGTGCAACAGCCAATTTAAGCCTCACCTAAGAGACTAAAGACCCAGGCAGTAAGCTTGGCTTGGAACCTCTGGGAAGAAGTGTGTTTGTGTATAGAGATTAAGTGTCTGCAGCAGCCTAAGCTCTGGGCAGGATGGGCAGTTAAGCTTGGGTACCAGGTAGCTTACAACCTAATATATTCTTTTATGTGTCATTTATCACCTTACTAGTGTAGAACTGGCAGATGTGTTTAGTTCTGGGGTGAGATCTTCATGAAGAAGATTATTCTTAGCAAGCTGGAAGGTGGGCTTTGGGCTGGAGGATTTTCATTGTGTCTGTAGATTGTTGCTGCAGATGTGCAGAGGAGAATTCTGGCCATGGTTGATACTGTTTTGCTTTCTGTGCCAGTTCATCCTTCTGTAGTTAACTCTTAATCAGAGAGTGGCTTCTGTTTGTGTTCTGCATCACAGGTTTGTGACCGTACCAGGAGGTCCAAGGTCTTCTCCCTTTGTGGTTGGCAGCTGAGCTCATGCGGTCCCTTCGTTAGTGGCTTGGGATCTCTGCAGATAAACAGTGTGTTGTTGTGGTGAGCTTTGTCATGTAGTGTTTGTAATATAGGTGTAGAGTACCTCCTCCATGTAATGCTGGTAGGTATCTCTGGTGAGGCAAATCATGTTGTTTGGGTTGTAGCAGCCAAGTACCTCTCCTTGATGCCCTTGTGACTGGAGAGATTTGTCACTTGGAAAAGCAAAAATGTTAGTTTTTAGTAGGGTAGAAGAGGTGTCTGAGGGTAAGGACCTTGAAATTGATTGGATTAATTTGGGAAGCAATTATCAAGTACAAAGCAGTACTTTATTTAGAACTGTGTGGTTTTATAGGATATGAAATGAAACTACCATGGAAGGGCAAAATTAGTTACCAGAGCTCATGAATAAAATCCTGTGAATATTGTTCCTGTCAGTGTGGACTCCTGAGTGCTTTGAGTTGGATGAATAAACTGTTAACTGTAAAATGCCATTGGATGGGGAAAAAAAAATCTTAGTTTTCAGAAATGGCTGCTTGTTTTCTTGGAATGGGGAGCAGGTGCTCAAACAGGATCTGGAAGCTGTGATGGACTGGTTAAGGTTCAACTCTTATGCTAATGGTGTATCCCATAGAACCAACAAATTGGTTCTTGGTCAGCAGTACCTTGCAGTGAGCCAAGGTAGCTGATCCTAGTGATGAAATGGCAGCAGTTTCAGTCCTGCCTGATAGAGGAAGTGGTGGAGCTGCCGAGGCAGGAAGCGAGTTCACGACATGAAGACAGATCTGACGGCACAGTTTCCTTTGGCTGAGAGAATGTGCACATTTTAACCTGAAAACAAACTTCACTAGCTTAAAAGTTAGGGAAATCTTAATAAACTTGAAGGCTTGTGATTTCTCCTTCAGATTACATGTGAAGCAAGGTGAGATTGTGCAGATTCTGGTAGGGAACACTGTGTAGAAAACCCCACAACATTTCATTTTAATTCTCTAGTTAATAGTGCACGTGGGTACTGGAACAGATTGGAGCTACTCTTAAGTTACAAAAAGTTTGTGAAAGCCAAGTGCTCCTGTAGTACTACCATATTTCATATGCTTGCCGTGCCTTTAGGGTGGGAAAGTCAGACTTGCACAGGAGGTGCAAGTGTGTTTGGGATGGTATGGCTTGTGCTTAGTCAGTGGGAACCCACCAGAGGTACTGTGGATTTCTTCAGCCTCTTGTGATTGGTCAGTGTCTTGGTGCTTGAACAGTCCTGTGTGACCAAACTGCATCACTTCTGAATTTCCTTTGCGCCAGGAAGGTTTACAAAGCTGTGGAATGTCCTGCTGGAGACTTCAGTTCCTCGTTTGTTGTATTACTCGCATCTCTGTTAACACTTCTGGAATTAATCCTAAATGCAGATCAGCTGTCTTCCACAAAAGTGAAATTGAGCTTTGAAGCAAAATTTTCTAAAATGGGCCTCTGAATTTGACAGAGTTTACATGGCTGTGTAATCCACAGTCTCCAGATACCAGATCCCAGTTCTCCAGGAGAGCATTTGAGTTCTCTGAAATCCTGCTGTTGTGATCACATGCTGAGCAGGTTAAAATCCAGTGAATACTGCAAGTATCATTAGTTAACATGTACTTTACTGAATTGCTGAAGGTTTTGGTTACACTGCAGAGAGGCTTGAGGGATCAAATCAGTGCAATGCTCTGTTTCTTATTTTTTTTGTAATTTTTATTTATGTTTTTAAGAAGTCTTCAGAACTCCTTGAACAGAACTAAGTCATATTGACCTGTGTTGCATTCCCAGTCTTTTATCAGCTCTCCTGTCTGGGCTTGGCCAGATGGCGCACAGTTACATGGCTCAAAATCCACTCGCTGCCCTCCGGCTGGGATGACTTCAGTGCTTTCCAGTCTCTTTCAATTTCTTCAGATACTTAAAACTGCTTGGAGTGGTCTCTCTGCTGGGTGTTGTACACACAGACTCCCTTTTAGTAGGTGGTGACTTCTGAGAGGAGACAAGACCAACGCCTCTGTAACTTCTTTCTTTCTATTTCCCTTGTCATTGCACTCTGAGGATGAGTTATTCTGTGGTTAATCTCGAATTGGATTAAATTACTTTTAAACCACAAGTCAAGGATATAGGTATCCTTAAAGCTATTCTTATGGAAGAGGAGGTCACAGAATAGTGAATCTAAGCTCCTTAGAAATGAGCTTGTTTCCAGCTGTGATCTGTAGACTTCTTACAAGTGCAAATATTAGCTCATCCAGCTAATCTAGAAGGTCTACTAATCCAAGGAAAATAATTTATTCAACAACTCCACTTTGCCGCTGCTAAGACTTTGAAGGCCTGTGCTGAACACTCTAAATCTATATAAAACTTATACCATCTTCAGTATTTAAACATAAATTTATGCATATATTTTTTAAAAAATGGGGAGATCTCTTTACCTAAGAGATGTGCTCCATTTTTTGTTTCTTTTAATGTGTAATTTTGAAGTGTCTATTTGTGGGGGGCAACCAGAATTGAACAACTTGTGTGAGAGCAGTGGTACTTGCTTGTTTCGTAGAGAATTCCAGTGATCCAGTTCAATGGTTTTCATGGTAAATGCTGTTAGTTTTATGTTTTAGAGAAGAGGAAAAAAAAAAGAAAGAAAACAACCCTGCCTGGGCTTTTCCAGAACATTGTTGTGCCATTCAGATTCTGATTTAGGCTCCAATGCAAGGCCTTGGGTTATTTGCTCTTTGTTTTGTTCCCACTGCCAGAAAACTGAAAGGATGAGGTCGCCTGGTAGAAAAAGATAAGTGTGTGCTGTCTCACCCAGTGCAGTGGTGTGTTGTTTGAGTCATTGATCTGCACCACATCAGTGCTTCACTTCAGGATGGAATTGGAGTTGCAGAGAGAATCAATGAGCAGTGCTCCTGTAGATGCTCTTGATTTGGTGTTCTCTGCAAGAGAAAACTGTGTGCATAGGGCTGATAGCTTACTGCCAGAGTCAGAGATGTGGCAGGCATAATGAGATGTGTGCAGCTGGTGCTGTGTCAGCCCCAGTCTCTGACCTGAGCCCTTGCCAGAGAACAGCAGCTTCTTGCCCAGTGTCAACGTGGGGACTTGGCTGTGTCCAAGGACAGGGAAGAAGTGAAGGCTTGCGGCACACTCTGTGACCTTAGACACTTTCTAGTACTGTGGCTTGCTTGGTGCTCTCTGGAGTAATAAGCTTTAAAGAGTAATACTAAACCTATGTTTTTTTCTTTTTACAAAGGTGTATGTGAGTTTTTTTGGTAATATACAAAATCTGGGCTTATGGAGAGTAATGGATTGGTCTGTTGTAGTGAGCACAGGGAATGCTTCAGAGCCAGGATTTTATCTCTAGTGTGCTTTCTGGGCTCTGGACAGAAGGTGATCTGAAGCAGATGTGTAACCTGCAAATTACAGGTAGAACAGGAAGGGAGGATTACAGCATGGAGGAATTCTGGTCTGCCAAGGGAAGAGCTGTGTGGAAAGAGTGCTTCTCTAAAGGTTTGACTGTAAGTGCTGTTACGTGGGAGGGATGTTCCTCCACTTATGCCAGCCCTGAGGTGAGCAAGGACAGTTGGAGCAGAGGTTCCAAGGACTCACTGGGCAGTGTAACAAATTTGAGTGGAAATTGGAGAAACATATGAGAAGTGTCTGGGAAGCCCAGTCTGGAGATTTGCTTTATACTTCATTTAGTAACTCTGAGATGAATTCTTGGAGGCGGCATCTTAGCTACACTGAGCAACACCAGAGCTGAATGCTTTGGGCTTTGCCTAAACTGAAAGGTGGATGGTAGAAAGAAAGATGGTAGAATTGTGTTGCCTATGTGAGTAGGGCATACTACTGACTGTGGCTGGGATTAGCTGGAATGCACTTGGATTCATTCTGAGTTTTAGCTTGTTTTGCTTTTGAAATCATCTTAATGAGTGGCTCATCCCTTTTCACCTTTGTTCTGAGCATGAACACTTTCTTAATATGGGCCTGAGCTGTGCTCTTAGACTGCCTGCTTTCTGCCTGGCTGCCTTTTTTTTTTTTTTTGTTGTTGTGAAGTGGGGCTTTCTCTGTGATCAGTCAGTGCCGACGGCATGGCAAGGCAGAGGTGTGGGAGCCCTTCGCAACTGAGGCAATATTGAATAGTAGTACTTGGATTTAAACAGTTGAACTGGCCTGAACACAGAAGATGTCTTGTGAAATGTAAAGTTACTTTTTCCTTCTAAGTAAATATGTGTTTTCTTCAGGGCCAAATTGCAGAGCTTTTTGTTTTATTAATGAAGGGCCTTGTTGATACGTCTGCACAATGCATCCTTCTGGATGTCTGCTGGGAAACTGAGTTCTGCATAAATCAATAGATTCTATTGATATTGAAATGGATCACCAAACAGAGGACTGGTGGCAACACCTGATGCTTACACACATAATTTATTATTTCTGTGCTTGCTAAAAGAAGAATTATAGATGAGGATGGCAATGTGAGTGCTTGGTGTATCAGGTTCTGGCTGATGGCCTGCCCTGAGAATCTTTGCTGCCATTTCCTAAAATTGCTTGTGGTTTTGTCCAGGTCTTGTGGGAATGGCTGTGGCTGGTAGGCTAGTATTCCCCTACAAGTACTGTTCTTAGGAACTTTTGAGGATTATTATGAAGGTGGCTGTCTTTCTTGAAATCCTAGAGCAACCTTGTGATACCTGAAGAAGAGCTGGGGATTGTATGTTTCTTTTGAGTCCCTAGCAATTTCCTTTCCTTGCAGGCATGATGGTGTGATACACTATCAAATCATATTGCTGGCTGTGACTAAAGCCTCAAAAATCTGGATTTGCACTGTACTTTATTTACATTACTGTAAGAAGTGAAATCCCCAGGAAGTGACCAAACACATAGTTAAGGGGAGATTGATCTGGATTTTTGAATACAGTTACTCTGACTTGAAGTTACCCAGACCTGAGAGCCACGGCAGCATCCTTGCTTGCTAAAACTTTGCTGTTCCTGTGATGGCAAATTTGCTGCTTGCAACACCTCCTGCCCCCCATCAGGACTTTACAAAGACTTTGCAGCAAGTCTTTTTTGCTGTAAATAATAGTGTTTTGGATGATATGCTGTCAGTCAGTGAGAGCTTGGCTACTGATTTCCTGGGGTCAGGATTTCACACGTCTATGTGGAAGCATGACCAGATGCCTGGTACACCTCTAATTAAAGTAATACACAAATGAAAGACAGCTGAGCAACACTGGAGATAGCTAGCAGTTTGGAGGAGATATTGGTGATGCATACTGGTTTAGTTCATGTTAGTTTTTGCTGAGACAGTGTTGGAGTAGCTGGGTGTGTTTGGATTTTGTGATGTCTGAAGAGTAATCCCATCCCTTTGGGATCTGAATGCCCTGCTGAGCTCTCAGTACTGTTAACACTTCACAGCAGGCATAAAGGTGTGTGTTAACTAGCAACTCTAACCGGAAAAATGTAAAATGGTGCTTAGGTCTTAAAAAAGGCAGGGAAATTAAAAAATAATCATGTTTATTTCTGTCTGTACATGTTAATTTTTATTCCATGAACACTTCGGGTGTTTCTTACGCTGAGCTGCCCTCCAGAGAGAACTCTGTAGAAGGCAGGTGTGTTCCTGAGCAGCTCTCAAGACCAGAGCTTACATTTCAGCTCCCACTGCATCTGAGGCTAGATGCTTCCATGCATAAAAAATTGAGTCTGGAAAAACCAAAAGGTGTTTTTGCCCACCTTTAGGTAACTAGGCAAAAATTCTTCCACTTATGAATGTGAGCAGCTCTGTGTATGTGGTGGAGGCAAAGGATCTACCAGCTCATTTAGGAATGTCATGTTTCATATCTCAAATGTGCTGTTAGTAGTTTGGGCTCCTGTCAAAGGTGATGTGAATGGCTATCTAGTGCATGCGGGAAACATCTAAATATATGTATCTTTTTTTTTTCTTCTAGGTTCTCTTTGGAGTTGATATTCTAGTAGATTTCAGCAATGCAAACGATCAAGTGTGTAGTAGTGGGTGATGGTGCTGTTGGTAAAACCTGTCTCTTAATTTCTTATACAACAAATAAATTCCCGTCGGAATACGTACCAACGGTAAGTGTGAGAATGGCTGAAGTAGTTCTTTGGGCATGATGGGGTGGGGTAGCATAAGTTCCCTTCTAAACTAACCTTGATGGCATGCATGCCCTAATATTTGTTCTTACAGCCTCTTGGAGACTGACTAATAAAGCATGGAAAAGTGAGAATCAGTCTGATTCTCTACTGCTGCCTTCCATATCACCTGGTAGTGCTAGTCAGTTCACCTGTTTATGGTCAGTTCTTGCTACTTGACTGATGTGCAGAATCTACGTTTTCTTTGTTGATTCTGTGAATGAGATAAGCAGTGCGAGTAACTGCAGACCAGTGGAGAGCAGGCAGTAGGAACACCTGCTGTTCCAATTGTGCTCTCACTTCCTGCTGCATCTTTGTTTTTAGGGAAGGGAGTGTTTCATGTTGCTAGCATAGTCCGTGACTAAGTTAACATTTTTTGAGCCTCATTTTCCTCACTCATTTTTCTCACCTTCACTGTGGAGGGTGATTGGTCACCTTCAGCTAAGTATGAGGAGTGTGTTTGGACGCAGTCACATTCTTGTGTACTTCCAAATATATGCATAGTCCTTAACTGTTGAAGTAACTGTTTTGAGTTTCACAGGCTCAGTTTTTTTAAATACTGAATCCCTTAACTTATTCAAAGTTCAAGTTGAGAGCAGTTTGACTGCCTGTGAGGCATGTGCATGGTCTTCCTATTAGAAAAGTGTTTTTCTACTTAATATTTCATATGCAAGATCAGTGTACTGCCACTGAGGTAGGTCAGTTTTCAGTGAAGTTGCTGCAAGAGACTGACAGCTGGATGCTCTTTATACTAATTTTCTCTGTTATGGACCGAAAAGGCCATCTTCTATTAAAATGCAAGTTGTAGAGTTTATCTATGTATCTCAAACAAATTTGGATGTGGAAATGCATTACAGAGAGCATCTGCCAGTGAAGGGCTTGGTAATATTCTCTGTGTTACAAAGTAACTCAGAAGACCAGGTAGTTCCTCTGAGATGCCAGGTAGCTCTGCCTGATAGTTCTTTTGGAACTTTACAAAAATGTCTTCTCTTTGTGGGGAAGAAGTTGCACTAAACATCATCACGTCTTTTTGAGATATTGGCTTTGTATACTATCCAGAATTTTTCAACTTGCCAAATACGAGGTTTGTTCTGGGTAGGACAGACTTCCACAAAATAAAAATGTTTGTCTTTAGCTGTAGATCGGGAGCTAAAGGTGGAAGGACTCCCAAACCTTGTAGTGTTCAGGGTAGAGGCAGTGGCCACTATTGGGAACTTGTGCATTGTGCAGTAAGCATGGAGACCCAGGATCAGCCTCTCATGGGCTCTGTTATGGATTGGTAGAGAAGTGGCATTTGAAACTGTTTTGCTGTTCTTAAGTTTTTCAGTGGTGTCAGGCATCTTGATGTGATGCTTGTAGGGCAGCCACATTCTGTGCTGAACCTGTGAAAGGCTGCTTGTCCTATTTAAGCTGTTCTTTATAATCAAGGCAAAATGTAATTGATCAGTGAGTTCAGCAGTGGGTGTTTCTATACTTATCCCTTAAGGGAAGTGATTAAGCTGAAAAATGTTATAATCTTAAAATGTATGTTTTGAAAGCCTTCAAGTTGGTCTTCTGTTCTGCACACAGTAGTACTAGCTGTAAATCTCTGCTAGCAAGGAATGTGGAAAACTTGCTAAAAAGTTAATTGCCAGTGAAGTGTGTACTTCAAAGTGTACTAAGGCTTCTGTATAGTTTAAATCTGTTTTAAATCTGCCTCGTGTTTGCAAAATGTTATTTACCTCTGAACTTCATTGCTTGAGGAACTCGCTGTTCTAGAGATATCAGAGGCCTGTTCCTAATTCTGTGAACAGTCTAGAGGCATACTTCAGACTCTGGAAACTGGTATGTAACCTCTGATATTCTAGCTAATGCTTCTAGTAATAAATGGACAAAGAGAACGGATACTTTTGTTCTTCTGCAGTGTCCTGGCCACAGTATGGATGGAGAGCACAGCATTTCAGACTGATAGATAGTTCTGTTCAGTTGACTCTGTGTTTTGCAGTCCTTTCTCTTCATGGAGGATATTTCCCAGTGGAAGATGGGTTTCATGGTGGTTCTGCACATAGTTTGTTACCTGTCTGTTTTTGATGTTGTTGCTGTTCTCAAAAATCAAGGCAGTGAGGGGCACGTCTTTGGAAAGGCACTGGCAAGGTTTGGGTTGTGACAGCTCAAGTGTGAGTCCTGTCCCATGAGACCTTATGCCAGTTGCTGCAATGGGCTGTCTTGCATTGGCAAGAAATGCTTTGGGCTCTGGTTTTTAGCCATTTTGGCACAACTGAGGATGAAATTGTCTGTGAATTGTCCTATGGGACTATAGTTGCCTGGTTCCTGTGATGACCAGCCTTATAACCCTGTCCTTCTTAGGGCTTTACCCCAAACATTTCAGTAGAAGCTGTACCTTAACAAAAATATTGAAATTAAAAAAATCCAATTTTGTAGATAGGGAGCTTTAAAAACAAACAAACAAAAAAAAATCAATGAAAGGAGACATGCTAATTGCCCTGAAAGGGCAGCTACAGGTGTTAGCTGAGCAAAAATGGGAGGATATTGCTGGGGGATTGAGCTGCTGACCATCTTCTGACATGTGGAAGAGGAAATGCTCTAACCTTAATCATTCTGGTTCCTTGTTATGCTCCCAGGAACAGAGGAGTCCTTATCCTGATCTGTCTTTTGAAGTCTGGAAGCAGTACAGTCATGGGATAGTGAATGTGCCCTGTGAATACTTTCCATTTGGAGCTAGACACTTTCTTGTGTGCTCAGTAAGGCAAACCCAGTGCAGTGTGTGATGGATTGGGTTGCAGGTAGTGGGGACGAGTGGTAATGTTTCTTGCAGTGTTATAAAATCTTGAATGTGCTAATTCAAAATAGTGTGGGAAGTGGATTTCTGCTTCTGGATGATGTTCTGGGGATATGCAGTGTGCAGTGGCCGTAGTTGCTTTCTCAGTCATTGTAAGTTGTAAAAAAGCTGAAAAAATTAGCATAGTGTTAGGTCTGTCTTTAACCAGGGCAGTCACATGGGAAGGAGACATCTGAACTCTGGGCAGTACAGCTTTGAAGTACAGTCTCACTGCTCTTACATCAAATTTTGTTGCCTTTATTTTTTTCCAAGGACCTAAGTCATACTATGTTAACACCTGATGCATGCGACTACTTGCTTTCCACATCCCTCCCTGCTCACTTCCATGAAAAGCCTTTGAGGTGGCTGCTGACCTCTTTCCTGTTGGGGTTTACTTCAGCTGTGAGAGCTGCTCAGGCTGCAGTTCTGTGAGGAAGCAGTATTTCCCCATCATTCTTTGGAGATCCTGCCTGGCCCCAAGTGACCATGCAGCAACTTGTGGGGACAGGTGGTGGGTTTTGTTTTTATTTTTCTTTTTGCAGCAAGGATTACCTTTTGCCAAAGGTAGTTTCTGCAATACTGTTTGTTGTGATTCTGAAGATATCATTATTGGAATGAAGGATGCCGACCTCAGACAGTGCTCTCCTGAGTGGGTGGGTGTTGGAGTTGAGCTTTTGGGTAGGCGCATGTGCTCAGTTGTACTGTAAACCACTTAGCATGTGAAACACTGGGTAGTGCTGGTTTTAATCTGTGTAACGTCCTGGAGGGCAGTACTATTGTGCCAGGTGCTGTTGCAGAGGCAGTAGAATTTGGTATCTGGAGCCAGACTGTCCTTTTAGATTGAATTTGACACAGACTGATTTTTTTTACCAGATACTGCTTCCTTTGAAGATGGAAGATGAATCCCTCTTGAAAGGATGGACTCTATAATAGAATTCCCTAGATATTCAGAAATATGGACTTCAGAGGATTTAAATACTGTGAGATGCAGCTCCATCACTGTGTGTCCTTGAAGTGCAGGGCTGACTTTACCTGTTCTATCTTTCTGAGCATGTGTTTACTGTGTCAGACTAAGGTTGAAGTTTGAAATTTCCATGGCACTGTGGGAAACCTCTTTGCAGTAACAGGCAAACACTGTTGTAGGTGTTCTGCTCAGTGGTTTTTACCATGTGTCATTCAGTGGTGTATGTTATATGCCTCTGCTTAAGTATGTCATGGAAACAGCTGGAGTATCCCTATTCCATATGTTAATGGTATTAGTGCTAATAGCGCTGTAAGCCTGATGGTTCTGTTTTCGTGTAGAGGTGTCTCTTGTTCAAATCAGAGGTACTCTGGCAGGGTGGGTAGGATGATGGTTTGAGATATGGCTTAGTCATGTCTCCTTTAAACATGTGTTTCTTTTCTTGCCAGGTTTTTGATAACTATGCTGTAACAGTGATGATTGGAGGAGAGCCTTACACCCTTGGCCTCTTCGATACTGCAGGTGAGAAACCCAAGTGCTTGTATCATTGTACTTGACCAAGATTTACCTGAGGTGATGTTGAGCATGGAGACATACAGTTGCGTTTTTTTGTTGAGATTTTTTTTTTAATAGAAGTGGAAAATCTCTCTTGATTCTGTCAAGACAGAATGGCAAATATTAGAACCTCTTAAATGTGTGTACGTCTCTGCATTCTTAATGCGGATGAAGTAATGGAGTGGATTTGATAAGCCCTCTCAGTGCTTGCTTTTAAAAATTAAAAAATCTGCTGGCCTCTTGTTTAAGCTGCATCTCAGTTTTAGGCTGGAGAAATGTGCAGTGATGAAACAGTTAAACATTGCTTTGCATGTGTGAAAAGTTACCAAGACATGGTAGAAACTGGTTCAGCTGCTGGATACTCAGTCCCTACTGCCTAATAATACTGAAGTGATGTGGCAGCAACTTTTCTTCAAAGAGCCCTTCTAGAGAGCTTAGTTCATAAGCTTTCATCTAAAATTGTCTGATATAATTTAATCTGTTTCCAGCATGTTCTTACATGCATCATTAGCATTTAATTTGATTAATGAAACAATCTTAGGTTCCCTATAGTTAAACCCTATAGCTGTTAAAGGAACTTTCCTTTTTCGCCATCTGGTCACACTTCACCACCTGAGCTGGGAAGCCTGAAGCCTGTTCATAGTGGCAACTCCAGTGACCCAGTGGTGGCGGTGCCTCGCTTGCTTCTCAATGTGCACCACACTTCACAGTCAAATAAAGTCTCCTTACTGCCTCGGACCCAAGTTTCCCATAGATGTCTCAGGCATCCAGAGCCTTAAAATTTGTTTGTGGTGAAAAACCAAAATAACAGCTTGAGCTAGTGCCTCTGGGAAGAGATCCTGAACAGAGCAAACTATGGGCTTTTATATCTCTCACAGTGTGTGTTTGAAAGTCTGGGGGCTTCCAGCTGTGATGCTGTTGAGTAAGAAATGACACAGACTCACCAGAAGGCTGGTTTGCGCAGCATAGCTGCTTTACTTCGAATTTTCTCTTTTTATACATTGTTCCTATACAGATAGACCAGATCGGTCTAGATAGATTGCTTTCACCTAACTGGCTAATTAACAAAATGCCTTTCTTATAAACAATCTTTGAGGAAAACAAAGAGCAGGAAAATAACACCTGCAGATGGTTTATAATAATAAGCTATCATTGTTTAACTCTGTAAAGTCTCACAAGCCGATTCTGGTGAGTCTTACCTAGTTTTCTTGCTCTCTGGCCAGGCTGTCACATCCACACAGCTGAGTCCTTGGCTCCTACTGTATCTCTATGCCACGGGTCCCTGGGCCCTTTGTTGAGCAGAGGGTCAGTGCCAACTCTTCTGGGACTCCAGGACACCCAGAGCTCAACCTGCAGCTGGCACTGCATCTATACCTTGAGCTGTGTGTACTGAGTGTATTCTTCAGCATGGCTTCACTTAGTTCTCCTCCCAAATGTGATTTGTGTTCCTGTTATTGTAAGCTCCCTAGTTCATGGATGAAAAGTTAGGTGGAAAAGAGAGACTCCTTCCTGACACACGTGTGGTCTGCTGTAGGGATCTTGGTGGTCCTACAGCAGTTGTAGCATTGCACAGTCCCTGTGTGGGTTGTGTTGGGTCCTTCTCTTCCTGTTTTCCGGCTGAGGGTTCAGACTTCTGAGAAGTGTTGTGTGTGTAGTTACGCACATTTTCTGTTATCAACATGAGCAGTGATCCAGCTAGTAATTTTAAGAAGTTACCAAATTACTTTAATGCATATGGGTGACTCTGTGCACTTGTAAATGTAAAGGCTTTCTTTGCAGAGCTGGCCTGCTGAGGGGAAAGTATTAGTTCTTAATGATTGCATGCTTTTTCTAGATAGCAGCCAGCACAAGTGACAAAATTTAGCAATGTATGAAACCCCTATTGCTAGTTCTCAGATTAAAACCCAAGTCTTTGTTTTAAGCTTGTACTTGGAAGACAGACTTTTGGAGTAGTCTGTTAATTGCAACAAGATATTTTAGATTTAGATTAGATGCTAGGAAGAAATTCTTCCCTGTGAGGATGGGGAGGTCGTGGCACAGGTTGCCCAGAAAAGCTGTGCCTGCCTCTGCATCCCTGAAGTGTCCAAGGCCATGTTGGCCAGGGCTTGGAGCAACCTGATCTAGTGGAAGGTGTCCCTGCCCATAGCAGGGGGTTGGAATGAGATGATCTTGAAGGTTCTTTCAACCTTACCCCATTCTGAGACTATGATTCTGGTCAGTGCTCACTCTTCTGTGTCCAGCCAAGCACAGTAGACAGGATGGGCTGTCTAGATTTCCATCTTCAAACTGTAGGTCTTCTCCATTGAGGTGTCCCAGCTGTTGTGTCAGTTCCTTCAAGATCTTGTAGGTCTTTGTCCCGTATGATGAGTGAGACAGCATTAGTTGGAATCTGAGACATTTTAAATAAGTGTTTCAGATTTCATTGCTGGTAAGTGCAGCAGCTTCAGTGCCAAATAGAGTTTCTAAAAGCAGTGCTGCTGAATTGGCAGGAGGAGGTTTAGGAATGAAATTGGACAGTCAGGCTGACGGATCAGTGCTATTGGTTCCTTGCACAGACTGTGTGCCCAAAGGGACTCAAAGGGAGGAGGCTGGCTTCTTCCAAAGCACAACCCATGCTGGGACTTTGGTGAGGTTTTAGGGTAATACTGCTGGGTGGCCTGGTCACAGTCATGTGTACCAGCAACATTCTCCTTATGCCTGGAGGCACTTCACTGAGTGCTCCCAGCATAAGTCAGAACATTCTTGTGAACAAAACTATTTTTTTCTCCCCTCCAAAGAGGTGGGTTTTTTTTGTAGGGTAATGAAATTTGATGGGATAATAGTTATAATGAATGGACTAGAGGACCTCATCTATAACTGGATCGACGTTCTGCAACTTTCCTTTATAACTGAACAGAATGTTATGCAGTCCAAGGGTGTTTGATCTCAAAATGTATTGGAGGCTTCCCAGCTTTCCCCTGACTTTGAGCAGCTCACTGTTACATAGCAACTGAATGAATTCTGGATTTGAAATGTAGATTTTTTCAAATGTTTGAGTTCACTGTATGCTTGGCTCTTTGCTTAAGAGTTAGGATTAATCACAGCCATGTTATTGTGATGAAATGTGCATTCTGACTCCCTGTAAAGGGCAGGATTTTGTTGTCTGAGTCTAATACAGTGTTAATTTCCTCCTCTCTAGGTCAGGAAGACTATGATAGATTACGACCCCTCAGCTATCCACAGACAGATGTATTTCTGGTCTGTTTTTCAGTGGTCTCTCCTTCTTCATTTGAAAATGTGAAAGAAAAGGTTGGTTGAACTCTGCATGAAAACAGAGCTGCTGAAGTATGCCAGGAGTTATCTTATGTGGTTAGTAACAAATGCTGTGTCTCTTCTGTCTTTAGTGGGTACCTGAAATTACTCACCACTGTCCAAAGACTCCTTTTCTGCTTGTTGGGACCCAGATTGATTTAAGAGATGATCCTTCAACAATTGAGAAACTTGCCAAGAACAAGCAGAAGCCCATAACTCCAGAGACTGCTGAAAAGCTGGCCCGGGACCTGAAGGCTGTAAAATATGTGGAATGCTCTGCACTTACGCAGGTAAGGGTTGGTCTTTGACCATTTTTGCTTGCTTTTATTCCGTATTTTTTTTTCAGTTCCTGGGAAAAACAACTCAGTGTGGATGTGAAGGGGTGTAAGATCTGTTTCTGCTATTTACAGTGTAGCTTTCTCTTTGTCATGTTGTTCTAAGGCCCAGAGAGTTGGCAGTGGTACAAGGAAAAGCAGCCTGTGTGGTTTAGGCCTAATGTGGGTGATGGAGGAGGGTGTGCTTTACTGTGTTTGCTTCTGTGCTGGAGAAAAATAACTGTTGAAAACTTAGAAGGTACATTATAGACATTAATTGGGTTGGGACACAGAGTACACCTCACTGCTGAAACAAGCAGGCAAAGGAAAAAAAATGCCTCTCATTAAAGTTAATGCTGGTACTTTGAATTCTTCAAAGTACCAGCATTCATAGTTGAGAGCTGCCTTCTCGTGCAGCTGGTGGTGAGCTGTTTCCTGTGTCCTTCCTTCAGATAGAAGTTCTGTTAAAACAGAAAGTAACAGTTAAATAGTTCTTAAGAAAGTTCTTACATGATGTTTATAACTTGTGAATGCGAGTAGAAAGCCAACTAAACTAGCTGATTTAAGAGCAAGAAACTCAATTTCTTTTCCTTTTCAGTTAGGAATACTAGAGTGGGAGCCATTTTCTGGCTAGCTGACTTATTGCCTTGACTTTGGATGCTCTGGGAACTTAATCCTAGGTTCTAACTCTTGCAGAATTGACTATAACACTTTGAACAACTTCCTTAATACTGGTCTGTAAAGAATTTGTTCTTCTCTGATGTGCATGGAACCAGGGGTGCACAGTATCAATCCCCTCACTCTTTCCAGTTAGGTTGTGCATTCATCTCCTTGAGCACAAAACCATGACTAAACTTCACAAATCCTGAAGTTCTACTTATCTTGCCCCTTTTTTCCAGATTGCATGTTTACTCTTCCATTTAAAATCCTCAGGCTTTTTTTGTAACAAAGATTTGCCTCGGTGTCTCCTGTGAAGGAAGCTTTGCTGGAGTTGTGCAGGACACTGGCATTGGAGGTGGTGTGGTGAGGCATGCTGCTGTTCATCCTGGGAATCCCTGATCAAAAGGTGGTCTTCTTGGCCATGCTTCCTAACTGCCCACAGGCGAGCTGAGAGCTGTTTATGCTTGAGCTTTAGTTTTTCTTGGATCTGTTCAACCCCAGAATACTGTTTTAGATAGTGTCTGTCACAGCCTGAATGCTGCTGCTAACTAGGTTTTAGAGCCTGCTAGTTGGGTAGATACCTGCCAGGGCCTTTGTCCTGTATTGCCTTCTGAGACCCTTTCCTCTGTAGCTTTGGACTTGAGCTTGTGTCTGCTCAAATTGCATGGAATCACTCAGAATTACCAGAGCAAGAGTTGATATGACAAAAAATGTCGGTGTTTATCCATTCTTTCTATTTCCAGATAGACTAAGCTATATCTGATGTAGTGACCAACTTCGTGCACTTGGAAGCTCAGCCTGAATTTTCTTCCAGAGCATTAGTACTTGTATACCAAATGATGACTTTAGGAGTCAGGAGTGACTTGGGAGGAGGATTCAGAAGCTTTCTCACCTGGACAACTAGTCGGTTTGCATCTGCTCCATTCTTCTCCCTTCATTTGTTGTTGACTCACAGAACACTTTTTTTCCTGGGTCTGTCACCAGTAGCTGATGAACAGCAGTGTAACTGATCTGCAGAACTTCAGCTTGCTGAACACAGAAGGCAGCTACTTCCCTGGCCGGGAGGGTTATTTTCCTACCTGCAAGGCAATGCTATAGTAGCTGATTTCAGCTGAAGTGAGACTCAACTAGGTGTTCAGTCTCTCTTTGCCTTGGGTGCTGTCTGTGCAGTTCACCTCAGCAGTCTAGGGTGTGTTTTTTCTTCCCAGCTAATCTACAAATTACTTCGACACCACTGTAGAAAATACTCATAGAATCATGGAGCTGGCATTTTTTGGTTTTGTACTATATGAGTCTTGAGAGGCTGAGTTTTTGAGTTTCTTCTGTAAAGATAATCTTCTCCCCAGGTTTGGATAAGTGCTCAATTGGAGAGCAAGATCTATCCCCCTTTCCTCAAATTGTGGAATCCCTTTTTGTGATGAAGGAATTTTCAGTGTCTGCCTCCAGCCTTTCTTTACAAAATGGCCCAGTGTCACTGTGACAAGTAGGTAAGGCTTTGCTGTTAGGAGAGGGTGACTGACAGATTGCAACAACAGCGATTGTTAGTTCTGTTACTCTTGGGTACAAGTGTCTGGACTTTCTGAAGCCCAATCCTAGTATTTAACACCAGAGAGAATGCTGAATTTGGTTTCTTTTTCCTCCTGATGATGGGTTACCAGTTTTGACACAGATATATAAAGTGCCTTTAAGCTGTCCATAGACAGAGGAAGCCCAGTCTCAGCCTTTTTCTAGTGTAACACAAAAGTCATTATTTTAAGAGGCCTGTGTGCCTGTGGTATTGAAAACAGTTTCTTCCCTTCATGTTGTTACTCTTGGTCATCCAGGTTTTTAACCCTGGTCCATTTTCACAACAGTTTTGTCCCAGTCCTTTTTTTAAATCCTCTTCCCTTTTTTGCTAGGTCCTTCGAAACAAATTCCAAATTCTGCACTGCTGAACAAATTTGTAGCAGGCGATACGAAAATAAGATTAGTCCCTGAATATGAGAATTTAAGTAAAATTGTTTTATTAACACTTGCCCTGCCTGCGTTCTTCATCTGTCTAACAGTACATAATTGATTTTATGCTATAGCCTTATTCGCACAGAGAAATTAAATCTAATTACTATTTAGACTACAGAGGCATTATTTATCTGAATTCTTTAGCTCTTTTGTGAGCCTGAGTTGCAACTTGCTTAAAGAAAAATTGCTCGGGAGGATGTACAGAATGTAGATTGTAGTTTCCTTAAACGATTGTTCTTTCAGGTATAATATTGCATGTTATGTGATGGCCTTAAATGCTTCTAGATGGCACTGCCTTAGAGGTCTCCCATGTATGTGCTTCAGTAAAACAAGATTAAAGTTCTTGTAAAAGGGATAACCTGTAAGGGAGAAACCAGTTACATTTGAATGATCTTAAAAGAAGTCTAAGTTTTGCACAGATTGCAGTTGTTTCCAGGATGTAATTGAAGCTTTTCTGGTTGCCTTCAGCTGTCATAAAGCAGTTCTCTTGAATTTTTGAAAGGTGCACTCATGACAGTAGATTTAGGCGAGTCCAGTTAGCCTAAACTGAGCCAGGTTTCACTTCTCATGTGGTGTGTAACTTAGCAGAGTTGGGTGGGAGTGGTAATGCCCTGCACTGTTCCTGTTGTGCTTACAGCAAATGCAGTGCATAGTCCACGCTCCAATGTAACCCCTGCAGAGTCCTGCAGCTCTGCAACTGCTTTTCTGGTGATGGATCCCAGTTGTTGCATTCATAATGCTGTTCCTGTTTTTCTGTGGTTACACTTGCTTTGGCAACTAAACTGAATAACTGAAATGCACCATTTCCATGCTGGCTCCCAGTGTCAGAGTAGCGCTGGTAAGGTATTGCATCACTTCTAAAGACTGAGAGTGACTGCCAGTGATGATGGCTTACCAGAGTGGTCCTGCTTCCATCCCAGAATGTGTGTCCCAGCCATTTGGAGACCTTCAGTTATTCAGGGGCTGAATTCACAAAGCAGAGGAGTTGTTTGGAGCCCTTTGCTCTGGATTTGAGGAGTTGGGAGCAATTGTCTATGCATCCGAGGTGTTCACTTATCCACAGTGGGTGGTGACAAAAGGTTTAACTGACCTTTTAGATCCCCCTGCTGGGACAAGCTGCTGTGTGCTTGATTTGTTCCCCTGTAAACTCCCTCAGTGTAGTACAGCAATGGAGTGGAAACCATCACCATTTGTGTGGCCCCCTCCCCTATGTTCTTGCTGTGTTTGTGCCTCTGCCCTTCTGAATGTTAATTTTGCCTAACTTGGCCTGTCACATGTTCTGTCTGTCTCTGTCATTGACTTCTGGGTTATCTAAATGAGATTTTCTCCTGGGATCTACTTTGTTTTTTTGCAAAGTAAATCTGTTTACTGCCTCTGTGAATTCAGCCTGCTCCTGAATGCTCTTTGTATCTGCTTGTTTTTCTCTAATCCTCTAACCTGGCTGCTGTTTTTTCTCCTCCCCTCTGTCTTGTAGAGAGGTCTGAAGAATGTGTTTGATGAGGCTATCCTAGCTGCCCTCGAGCCTCCGGAAACTCAGCCCAAAAGGAAGTGCTGTATATTCTAAACTTTCTTCTTCCCCTCTTGCTGCTGCTTCCTCTGTCCCACTACTGTAGAAACCCGGTTAAAAATGAATCAAACCACCTTGATTGAAAGCTGTTGTGCCTGCTTGCCATCTTAGAGCAACATCTGTATTAGCTCTTGGACTGAAAACAGTACTTGAGATCTTTAGTAAAATATTGTGACTGTGGAACGTGAACTGGACTCGCTTAATTCCCTGCTGCTTGGGTTGCCAGGTGTGGCTAGCTTTATAATTCAGGCTGTTGGGGAAAGGATCTGGTTACATTGTTATTTAAAGAACGACCAAAAAATAAGAGATGATGTTTGATCTTCCTGAATCCAACTGGAAGAAACAATGCGTGTGTTTTCCATTTCTACTTGTGACTCTTAACTGTATTTGCATGACAAAAGTACCTGAACTGGTGATCTACAAATGATGCTGTAAAGTGAAGGGTTTTCTGGTTCTCCTGTGTGCAGTGAGATATTTGCTGTTGCTTTGACTGTCTGTGCTATAGTGGAGTATCTGTCAGTCCCTGGTGGGAAGGAAATATTGATGTACTTGCTACTGCTTTATGAACTGTTAAAATTTTTGCTTTCACTAACATGGTAGAGCTCTTCATTTCAATAATAGATCCTTAAAGCCTGTTACTGTAAGATGTAAAGCTGCTGCTTACTTTCATGCTTCTGATTTTTATTGTTTTAAGGAAAAAACATCAATTGTAGCTTGTCTTTAAATTTTGAAATTAAAAATTGCAGTTGTTTGTATAAATGACTGATGAAACTTTATTCAAGTTGCATTTCCTGGCTCCAGTTTAATCCTTAACAGAGTGTATGGTACCCCTCTGTACTCCCAGCTTGACTTCTCTGCTACCATGGTAGCTTCTGGGCGCTGCCTGGCCACTTGTAACACTGGGGTGTTTAGGGCTGGATGCCCAACCAGAGCGTATTCTGGGCAAGGTTATAATTGCATACTTACCTTGTCTCTCCTCCACTGACACAGCGGTGTGTGTTGTTGCAGGCATGCTCCAGGTTGAGTTCTTCCATCTGAATGCAGCACTTTCTACTTTGTCATTAGCATGTGAAGTATGAGTAGCTGGTTACTCATAAAAGTGCCTTAAGGAAATTATTTTGATGCACATTTTTCTACTTGTGAAGCACACTGGTCTGCTCTCTGAGGATTAGTTTTCTTGTTCTGAAAATGAGATGCTCTGCTCAGAAGCTGCTGAGAGCAGTGGTACGGAGCCTCACTGGGTGGGCAGGCAGGCTTTGGGGATAGCAAATCTCCATGTGTTCTTAGAGGGATGTGGCTACCACTTGGTTTTCTGGGGTTTTGTTTGTGTGAAAACTCAAAAGTGAGACTGCCCCTTTCTCTCTTTGCCCCTTTTCAGAAAGGCCTAAAGAATGTATTTGACGAAGCGATATTGGCTGCCCTGGAGCCCCCGGAGCCGAAGAAGACTCGCAGGTGTGTGCTGCTATGAACGTCCCTCCACAGCCCCTTCTGCAAAGCTGGTGTTTGATGTCATACTAAAAGCAATGTTAAAATCAAACTAAAGATAGAAATTTTAAAATTTGTTTTTGCAATAATGACGAATGCCCTGCACTCCCATCTCCCCAACACGATCCCTGTGTGAGATGAGAATGTTAGTGTTTATTCCCCAGTGCCCCCTCAATTCACTTAAACTAGTTCATTTTGAGTAATTATGTATTATCAGAAGACACTGATCATTACTAGTTTTTTTAAATTTTGGTTTTTGTTCCTATTTTTTTTTTGTTTAACATCAAGGCATGCTCAATGACTTTTTCTGTAACAGACTAATTTTAGGCTCTTTAACTGAAGTCTTGCCCCTTATGCTGGTGTGGTAAGACTTGGTTCTTGTTTTTAGACCTTGTAGGGTTGTTCTGCAGCCAGCCAGCATCTGGGTATGAGCAGACTTTAGTCAGGAAAGCAAAATGTCCCAGTCTAGTGCTCCTCTAAGAAGGATTGTAGAAAATACATCTTCTCTGAAGTTGCCTTGTATCTTTTTCCCCTGGCTTTTTAACTGTGCAGGTAATAAATTTATACCCCATCCTCTAAGTCACAAAGCCTTAGGAACAGGAAAATGATTTCTCTGGATGCACCATCAGACTTGAGACTAACTTGCTGGTCTCTTCCTTAATCTTTGCCATCATAATCTTTTGGCTCGTGTTGAAGAAATAACCACGCCTTTGGAAACACACCTAGCTGGGTCAGTTGGCTTTTAATGAATCTATCTTCTGCCAATCCTTAATTATTAGAGAAATGCTTACAGTGACCAGCACATACATTGCTGCTTGGACACCCTGAAGGGACCTGGGATATGCTACAGTGGGTTTGGGAGCTGGCTCTGATGGTGCATCTCTTGCTGGATGGCTTAGCATCCTTCAGGGAGAGGTGGAAAGATAGACCTGTGTCAGTTGAAAAGAAGTGTAGGGAGGGGCTTCTGGTGTTTGGTGTGACACCATATTGGGACCAGTTGAAGGAACCCCTTTTTCTGTAACCTTGAACCTGTAAGAATGGCTCCTCCCCTGAGGATCATGTGCAGTGTCTCTACACAGAGCATCTGCAGTATCATAAGGATTTTACCAAAAATGTATTTTGGTTTGAAAATTCAAAAAATTTTAAGATTTAGGGAATTTTCTCCATCTTCCACAACTTCAATTTCTTGTAGACTCATTAGTGTTGAACCAATGCTTTTTCATGTCTAAGTTCTTTGTATATGCATTCTTTTCAGATGTATTAAAGTATCTTCACAAGCCTGCCTGAGGGTAGTTATTTCCTTTGCTTTTCTCCTGAGTGTGAAGGACTTGTAAATATGGCTTTTATCCCTTGTGAGACCCTTCTCCTCCTTGTGAGCTAACTCGAATCTTTCCTTAATGTTTAATCCTTGTCAGCTGGCTTCTGGCCTCAGTCCTGTCAAAATTGCTCTAATCTTTGATGCAGCATCTTTGCTGTCAGACCCCTATGAAGAAGAGGGTTTGGTAGTTCTTAAACAAAGAAATATTCAGTGTACTCCCAAATAGTAAAAGCTGGCTTTTGGGGCTTATTGGGTTCCTGAACCTCTTCTGTCAAGAAATTTCCTGTAGTTCCGTGCTCATGGGCAGATGGCAGAAAGCCTAAAGGGACAAACAATGTCATACCTATCCCAAAACCGCACACACTTCATCACACCTTTTTGTTAATGCTCGAGAAGAATAGTGAAGTCATACACTGTTGATAATAACTTGTATTTATTATTAAAACACGTTAGAAAGAACCTCACTTTTCTTTTAAGAAGCTGATTTTTGGGTACTCTAATCCCAAATCTTATGTAAAATGTGTGGTTTTTCACTTTTCATAGTGGTTAGTGCTGCTGTTCAACTTTGCAATTCAGTTTTAATTGCTGCCTTCTATGGGGAGGTTTGGCTGGAACTCTGGGTTTCTTGGAGAAGGTTATGCTGGTATGTATTGGTGGCTGTTCTTACAGCTTCTTCACCTTGAAACAGCTAATCCTAATTCCTATGTCTAAAGCCAGCAGGACCAAGGAATTGCCTGCAGGAAACGGCCTTTGGAGTGGAGTGGAGCCTTTTCTGTCTTGGATATGTCCTTAAGTGGTTTCTCTGCATATGTCTTCATGGCAATGATCTATGCCAGTCCTTTTGGCCAAGCAATAAAGTCTGTTCTGTTGAATCAAGGCCACAAGGTTAAACTTGGCTCTGGAGGGAATCCAGGAGATGCTAGATGATGGAAATCATACTTTTCCAGGAGTGGTGCTGTTTCCTTCTTCCTAGTGTTGCATTAGCTTTGCAAAAGTCTGATTGCTCCCTGTATCTGCTAGGATATAGCTGTCCCAGGCTTGTGACTGGTTAGACAAGCTCAAACAGCTCTCATGCTGTTTCACACTATGCCTGTTTTTTTCTGGAGTGTGGTGGAGAGGTCTGAGGCTAGGTGTGTGAGATGTGCTCTCTTGCCAGGTTCTCTAATGAGCTCTGTGGTGACTGCCTTCCTGTATGAAAGCATGAAAAATTGTCAAAAGCAGGCAAATCTACCACTTGCTTCCCCTTCTGGAACTGCCCCTTTCAGCTAGGGAATTTGAGAGCACATGGCTTGGAGGCAGGTAGGAGTATGTGGCACTTTTTTCATCCTAGTATGGCAAACCAGTCTGTAGTGTGAGCTGGGATTTCCTCATGTTACTGACAGAGGATTTGCTTCTGCAGATGTACTTGTGGCTAATGGCTGTTGTCCTCTAACCTGTGAGGGCTACTGAGGTACCTGTAGCAGCTCGTGCATACAAATAGGACATGAGGTTTGTACTGGCTGCTTAACCAGCTGCGACATAAAATCCCAGAATCCCAGACTGGTTTGGGTTGGAAGGGACCTGAAAGCCCATCTCATTCCACCTCTGCTGTGGGCAGGTGCATTTTCCACTAGACTTGGTAGCTCCAAGCCCTGTACAGCTTGGCCTTAGATGTGCTTATGCGGTCCTGTGTAAAGGGCCAAATATCTCTGAAGGGAAGATGCCTGAGAATTTTATCCAGCTTGGGCTGAGGGCTGCATGGAGGCTGAAGAGCAGCTTTGTGTTTTATTAGCTTTATTAGGACACTGCAATTTCTTATTAAAATTTTTGGGTTATTCATATAAGTCTTTTACTAAACAGCCACTTCTTCCTGCGCAAGGATTAAGTTTGTGATTTGATGGTTTTGGTTGGCTCTTATTGTGAACCACTAGTTCCTAATATTAATCAGATTCTTTCTTCTGTTGTCCACTCAAAGCAAGTGGCACTTGATCACTTGGTTGTTGTCTCTCAAGCAGGAATCATCTCTTTTCCCTGTCTGGGCTGTATGTTCTCACACATCCTTCACATCAGTTCCATCAGCTCCTGTACAGGGAGACAGTTACATTCACTGCATAGAAATGTGACATCTTGCACAATATTTTCCTGATGAACTAGGGGACCCTGTTTTTCAGGGTCAAGCTGATACCAAAAAGAGTGCAAGGTAGGAGGTAGGAGAGCAAATCTGCTGTAGAGGGTTAGGGAGTAGGTGGGAGCATGCCCACAGTGTGACCACTACAGCTGTATCAGGTAAACTCCTGTGTGCTGTGGTGACAAACAGCATGAACCAGTTTGTTTTCCCACTGTGCTGTTGTCAATGGAGTTGACATATGGGAATCAAGGACTAAATACAGAAGTAGTTAATGTGGAGGAAAACCTTGCCTCTTGTAAGGGATATACTTGCACCTGAAATCCAAACCAAGACACTGGACTCCAAGGTTGATTACTGGTGGGAAGAGTGCTCCAGGGCAGCACTTGCTTTCCTGAGCAGAAGATAATTTTAAGTATACCCTAAGCTTAGTCTCTCCCTTGCAGATTTAGATGTGGGAAATTTTCCACTGTATATAAGATGATTCAGCTAATCCTGCTGTTTCTGTGCCTTCTGGTGCAGACAGACTCTGCATGGCTGCTGTAATGCTGACTGCTGCTAAGATTGTATTAAACTGGTGGCTGTTTCTTCTCTCCAAGCTTTCCTGTGCTCTACTGTCATGTTGGAGTCATGAGCCTTTTCTTGCTCTCCCTTGCTTGTTTCCCTGTGGGGCAATGGGAAACTGTTTTGCCGTGGAAGAAATGGCACTGTTGAACATCAGATGCAGTGAGGGTCATCTTTACTGAAGTGTTTGGGAGATCAGTGAGGCAGGCTGAGCTCTGCAACTTTCCCAGAAGGCAGCTTCTTTGGTCAGCTGTGTTCTTCACTCGTCTCCTCTCTCTCCTTCCCAGTAATCTGCTGAGCATTAGACACAGTGTAGGATTAAGTATGGGGAAAGTATCAAGTAAGGAGAGATGGGCACATTTGATAGGACCTCTGAGAGAAGAACTTTCAGGAGCAATGGCATCTTCCCCAACACAACTGAATCACCCAGGCTTCTGAGCAGTTGGTTTCATGGCATTACACAAACCTGTCATACACCCCCAGTTAGCTGTTAACTGTGGCCTTGAAGGGTTTTCTGAGGATTGTGTTAGTTCCTCTGACCTAAGATGGTTCCCTTTGTGCTTCACTGTCTCTGCCTTGATTATGTGTGTCTGCCCTTCCTCTCCCAAGGGGTTCTCAAAAAGGAGATTTGACAGAATGCAGCTATGGAGCTGCTTTAGTGTTACATTGGATTGATATACAAATCTGAGTGTTCTGTCCTTTATGTGCTCTATTTCACATCCTAGAGTGATTTTGGAGTGTTCTAGTGAGATTTGCACTAGGCAAAATGTAAGTGGGTATTTCCCTTTAGTAGAGAATGGAATTCGGGTCATCGGGGAGGGAGTTTGAATGGCTCCTGAAATCTCAGTGTTGCTGTTGGGTTGGTTTTGCTTGGTGGATCTGCTCCTGCTGCCTCTGCTGCTTGCTGCTGCACACAGCTAAAAACAGGCCAATGATTTTGTCATGTTCCCAAGAGACAGCAGTGTCCTCTGGTACTTGGCCACCATCTAAGGTCTCGATTTGTAGATAGCAGAAACTGCCTCCTTTTAAAACCAGACTCTGCGTGGTATTTGCAAGAGCATTGTCAGCACTGACCTGACCTAGCCTTCCTGCTGCCTTACCTTTTGTTAACCAGCCTCTTCTCTCTCTCCCTGTCTGACTCTTCCATGGGGTGCTTCTGGGGTGCTGTGCTTGGAAGGTGTCTTACTTTGCTTCCCCTGGCTGCCCACGCTCTGCATCCTCTGAAGAACATTCATCAGTATTGTTGCTCTTTAAAAAGATTGAGCATGACAATGGAAATTACTGCTTCAAAAAATACAAAGAATAATCCTGGACTGATTAAACTACAAATAAACAAGTTCTAGCTACTGAAATGCACTCATGGATTTCTGCTAGTTTTGTTACTTTGGTCCCATTGGTGATCTGTCCTTTTCATGGGCTGAATCAATTCCTGAAATTGAGCCTGGGAAAAAAGCAACTATGATCTGGGAATTGGCTGGAGCTCTCTGTGAACTTCTGCCCTAAATGACTAGTCCAGGATTGCACAAGAACCTGGCAGCATTGGTGCAGGCTGGAGCTCAACAACAAGGTTATCATAGCTGGAGATCCTGCTGTTCTGCCACAAATACACCGGCAAGTCCAGGGCTCCTCCCTCTTGTTCCTCTGGAAGCTGATGCTGACTGACCAATTCCTCACTACAGTGAGGTGAGATGAAAATACAGCTTATCATGGGCTTAGGAGAAAAGCCTGAATGCAAAATAAATTGACTGTAGAAGAGGTGGAGGAGCTTGGATGAGGGATAGGGGAAATCCTGATCTGCAGCTAGTCTTCTGTCTCTGTATTTTTTTAGACCCATCCTGATGCTGCTACCATCTGCCTACTGCTCAGCTTTGGAAGAGGGTCAGAGTAAGCAAGGGGGTATATTTATTTGATCACCCCCTAATGCAGTGGTCCCTGGAAGTTAGTAAATTTACTAACTTAAGCCATGGAGGTTTTGGCTTGAATTGTCAGTGTGAACCCTGTGAGTTAAGGACCAGCTGAACATGGACCCAAGCTGGACACAGGCCCTGTGTTCTGTCAGGTCCCTGGCACTTGGCAGAGGGCTTCCCTGAGGCATGGGTGGTGGGCAGCTCCTGGCCCCTGGAGGGCAGTGTGTGTGCTAGGCTCTTTTCAGTTCCTGTGGTGCAGTAGCTGGGCAAAGGGAACGCTCAGCAGTGGAACATTTCACCTTGTGTGCCTGTGGTGCATTTCCAGTTGCCCTCTGGTGGTTTGCAACAGAAGGGCTGATACTGGAATTTGGCCCGTGTTCCTGACGTCACATTCTCATGAGAGCCTCCGCAGCCAATGAGACCTTCCGGAGCTGAGTGATCCTTGGAGCTGGAGTCCGCAGGGTGGGACATGGTAGGCTCCTGGGACCTGCAGTGATGCTAATGAAGCCTGATGAGGTGCTAAACGAATCTACTCTAAGGATCATACCGGTTGGTTCCTGCATGGGAGTTGGCCTCATGTTCCAAGATGAGGGTTCTGAAGCAGGAAAATGAAGACTAAAGTCTCTACAGGAGCCATCTTCATGGACTCTGGTGAGAAATGGTCTTGAGCTCTGAAGCACAGATTTGCCATCACCTTTGATCTCTTGCCTTCAGTATTAGTGCTGGAATAAACTACATAAAATTAAAGTAGATATATACTGAGTTCCTGACCTTTCGTTTTCATGTATGTGTGAAAATACTTCTGTTAGTTTTGAATTTCCAGCTCTTCCTTGGTTTTGAAGAAATCAGGACCCTGCTGAGGGTTGTGTAGGGCAGCCCGGGGTGACTGCCTGCACACATGGGAAGTGTATGTGCATCTGCTCACCCCCCTGTGCCTCTCTGTGCTGCAGCTCTCAGCCTGAAGTGGCTATGTAGATGGTGTTTTCAGTGTGTGAGGGAGAAGCCTAAAACCCATAATACAAGTGATGTACTAGTCCTGTCTGTACAGTCCCTGGAAGTCTTATCCAGACTTGGACATGTACGGTATAGGGTTAGCGTCGCTTATTTTGGGGTGATGGTGCTCGCCTAAGTCTAGCTGTAATTGCATGGGGAGGAGAGAGGATTTCTTTCCACAGAGTGGAAAGGTTGGTTACTTAATCCACTCTGGAAGGATGGGGGTGTCAGAAGCAGTGCTGCATATATCTGCCTTGAATTTAGTATAGGACCTAGGTCTAGGCTGCTGTCCCATGCATAGCTGTAACAACGTCCCTTTGCTCCCAACTACATAGTTGGAGCTGGAGGGAGCTTACCCCAGGAGAAACACACCTCTTGGCCCTTCCTGAGTGTTTTGGGAGGATCAGATTGGAGCAAAGGTTCTCTTGCCAGATGCTGTGGCAGTAGTGAAGCCCATGGGTTTCTTGCCCCCTCCTTCATAGTTCTCTGCTGGTTTGGTGGTATTCTTCCCATCAGATGGGAACCTTCAAAAAGCTCCTGATCTATAGCTAGTCCTGGCTTGGATCATGTGCTTCTCAAATCTCCTCCCTCCTACCTTTCACTGTTGGCTATCCAAGGGGAACTGGAGATGCGAGCACAATGCTGCAACACTTCCCAGAGCTTGTAGCGATGCGGGCTTGAAACCTTGATGGTTTCTGAGTTGTTGGCTGGCTGTCACCTGCCTGTGCCATTCTGGGCTGTGGACCTTCCTCATATCCCAGGGTCAGCATAGGGTGAGAAGCAATTTCCTTTAAATGCAGCTGAGGCTGGTGGGGGCCAAATTCAAATGATTGGCAGCCCACTCTGGAGCACAGTATCTCTGGCTTCATTCCTAGTGGTGACAGTGCTGGGATATGTAGGTGGCTGGTGAAGTCGCTGTTTATGGCAGGGGATACTCAGGAACTGAGGGGGTTGTTATGGCAGATCATAGAATCCTAAAACTGAGTTTGAAGAAGCCTTAAAGATAATTTAGTTCCAGTCCTCTGCCATGGACAGGAATACCTTCAACTAGACCAGGTTTCTCTTGTCCAACCTGGCCTTGAACACTTCCAGGAATGGGGCAGCCTGTCCAGATCCCTGGAGGCATTTAGCCTTACTTCAGAGCTGGAGTCTCTTGAGCCAGCAAAGGGTGAGGTAATGAATGTTGATTCAGCCATGACTGACTGGGGTTGGATCCTGGTGGAAGATAAAGTCTGCTCAGTTTTCCAGTATTGGTGTATGACAGGAACTGGAGCTCAGTGACTCCTGTAGAGTGAACCAGAGATTTGTGAGCACAACTGGTATGACATGGGACCCTTTACTTGCTGTTGGGGTTTACTGTGGGTTGGACAGTCTTGTCCTATGTTGGCTCCATTCAGCTCAGCTCACAGAAGTGTGCACCAGTAACTTGCAGCTTTCCAGGGATCTGCCTCTGAAGCACAAGGAAAAAGCCTTTTCCATGAAGCTGCATTTCCCAGCTCATCTTCTGCACCAGGAGCAGACCTCCAGCAGTAAACCAGGTAGGTATTGGTACATGCATGGTATTTGCAGGGCTGGGGTGTTTTTTTTTGGATTTCAGGACAAAGAAATGAGCCCACCAAGCCCTAGTGGGGCTGGCTGGCTGTATGTTTTACCTTGGGCTGATAAATCTGGGCTTCTGCACAGATTCTGGTGGTGGTACCCAAGCTCTAGGGATGCTATGAGACTGCAGACCCTTTTTTACTTCTTTTGAAATAATGAAAAGAAAAAGGGAAAATTGAAGAAATATAAGTCTCCTATGGCAAACGAGGGCAAACAAAAAGGTGCTAGCTGATAGCTAAAGCCTGTTTAAAATAAACCTGAAAATGTTCTGCACAGCATTTTCTTCTTTCCTTGTTTGATTTACTGATCACTGATTTGGGATGTGTTTGGATAACATAAGAATTTGTCACTTGTGCAGTGGGTGAACAGGTGGAGATGGAGTTGGCTGCAGGAAATAATCTGGAATTTCTCACTGCTGCTCGGCATGTGCGTTGCTGGGGTCTGTGCAGACAACCTCATCATTGGGTCCCCTCCTCTGGTCATGGGGCTTTACCTGCGATCAAATCCAGCATTTGGGTTGGTAGTTTTCCATTTTCCTGTCATGTGCCACCCCTGAGCTCCTTTCCTCCAGGCTGAGGCCCTCCAGCTCCCACAGCTGCTCCTGGTGCCCCACACCCTTTCCCAGCTCCCTTCCCTTCTCTGGAGATGCTCCAGCCTCTCAATGTCTTTCCTATCATGAGGAGCCCAGACTGACCCCAGGATTTGAGGCGGGCCCTCACCAGCGCCCAGCACAGAGGAACAATCACTACCCTGGTCCTGCTTTTCCATTGGCCTCTTGCCCACCTGAGCACACACTGGCTAACGTTCAGCACCCTCAGGTCCTTTTCTGCCCAGCAGCTTTCCAGACTTTTCTGCATGCCTGGAGCACTGCCTGGGTTTGGTGTGTCCCGAGTTCAGGACCTGGCACTTGGCCTCACGCAGTTGACCTCGGCCCATCAATCCACCCTGTCCTGATACCTTTGCAGAGCCTTCCTGCCCTTCAGCAGATGCACACTCCCACCCCGCTTGTGGTGTTGGCTGTGACAGCATCACCCTGGCTGCCTGCAGTAGATTTTTGGTCTCTTACCACATAAGCACAGCCACCTTGCCCTGGATGGGTGCTGTCCCCAGCCATGTTCTCACAGAGTTGGGTGTTCATTGGCAGGATGCTTTGCAAGGTGCTGGTCCACCTCACTGTTGTGTCTGCACCACAGAGCATCAGGGGGTTGAACTGGGACACCACCATGCCCCAGGCAGAGGTGAGTTCCAGCTGTCTCAGGACAGTCCACGTCAGGTTGTTCCCAGCCCACTAGATGGCAAACATGTAAAGGCTTTGCTCGTTCCTGGCCAGCCCGGTCCTTGGCTCCAGTGCCAAGAGGAGGAGTTGGATTTCTTTTCGTTGGTGCCGTCTTCACCAGCAGCCACTGGCTGTGAGTCCAGTGCAATAATTTACATTTCCAACTCCTTTGTGTAACATCAGTACTGGAGTGTGCACTAACTGCTGAGCTGTTTACAGCTGTGCTGGAGCTGCAGCATTGGCCGAGCAAGCCACATCCAGCCGTACTCCCATTGCTGCTGGTGTTGGTTTTGGCTTCCTCTGGATGAACCCAGCCCTGGTTAACAGAGGACCAGGAGGAAGAGGACAGAGGCTTGGTGGTTTAGTGGGATAGATTATTCCACTGACTATACTGAGCAGTTTAGGTTTCCCTGAATCTCCTTGGCTGCTAAGCAAGCATATCCTCAGTGATTGCCCTAATACTGTGTCCCCTTTGAGTTTTATGGGCACAAGTCCCCCTTGGGTACCCCGATCCAAGACTTTTTTGCAGTCCACAGCTTCCTCACAAGGGGCAGTGGAGGAGCAAGTGCTGATTTCTGCTCTCTGGTGACCAGTAATAGGTCCTGAAGGAATGGCATGAAGCTCTGTCAGGGGAGATTAAGGCTGGATGTTAGGAAAAGTTTCTTCCTCCAGAGGGTGGTGGGGCACTGAAGAGGCTTGCCAGGGAATGGTCATGGCCCCGAGGCTGCCAGAGCTCCAGGAGTGTTTGAACAATTTTCAGTCACAGGGTGGGATTGTTGGAGATGTCCGGTGTAGACCCAGGGGCTGAATTCAATCCTTGTGGATGCCTTCCTGCTTAGGGTGTTCCATGGTCCAGGGTGGGTAGAATACTTCCCAGACACCCTGTCTATCTCTGTAGTTATATCTTCAGTGCTATCCCTATCTTCAGTCTGTCCCCTGCTGTCTTTAGCCCTGGTGAACCTGGGGTGGTTTGACCTCTTTGTTCAAAGAAAGTGCTGTAAGTTGGATGGGACAACCTATCCGAGGGAGTACACTGCCAGCAGACCAGTTCTTCTCTCCAGGTTTGGCTTCTGGGCCTTTTGCCTTTCTTGTGTGAACAGAAGGTGCCACTTGAGTTTCCAGGCTGGGACTTTTCCTTTGTGGTTGAGCAAAAGAGTGGGAGCATCTTCTGTTCGCTGAGAGTGATGAAGCTGGAGTCTGCCAAGGTTTTATGGGACATGTAAGAGCTGCTACCAGTTACAGATACTGGCCAGGGAACGTGGGGACATGGCTGTTGCTGCAGCAGAGCAGGATGCTTTTGAGATGCCTTAATAATTCAGGAACTTGATGGATGCATGTACTAAGGTGCCTCTGAAAATCCCTCCAGATTTTAATCTGTATGATGAGGAACTGAAATACCTTTGAAAACCTGGCTGTGGTATCTGGCTGGATCTCAGCTGCCATGATTAGAGAGCAGTATTACTTTGAAGATGAGATTAGGTTGCTTGATGGGCTTATAGAAGTATGAGCTTTGACCTCGTGCTGTGATCAAGCCTGTCCTGTCCCTCAGCCCTGTATAGAGACCGAATAGGGCATAGTTTGCCTGACTGACCTGATCTGACTGAGGTGTATGTTCAGATATGTTATGGGCATCTACTTTTTCACAGTAATCCAGACTAATTTGGACTGGAAGGGGCCTTAAAGCTCATCTTGTTCCATTCCCCTGCCATGGGCAGGGACACCTTCCACTAGGCCAGGTTGCTCCAATCCCTGTCCAACCCAGCCTTGAGCATTTCCAGGGATGGGACCAGCCACAGCTTCTCTGGGCAGCCTGTGCCAGGGCGTCACCACCCTCATGGGGAAGAATTTCTTGCTAATGCCTTACCTAAACCTACTGTCTTTCTGTTTAGAGCCATTTTGCCCTGATCCTTCCTGGGGTCCCTGCCCACTGCATGGTGCAGGGTCTGCCTCTGCAGTTTGATTCCTGGCTTAACCTCCCCTCATTCAGCTGTCTTCCTGTTACTCTGCTCTCCTCTAGTTTCATCCTGCCTTGGCTTCAGCCTAGCTCCAGCATGGGTAATCTGTCAAACTGTATCTTAACAAACCCACCCAGACAATGGATAATCATGGATCTCTGCCTTCTCTTCCCTCCTGTGACCTACAGCAGTTTAGGTTAGAAAACAATAATCCTGGTCTAACAGACCTGATCTCATTCTCAGGAAGATTGCAGTTTTGATTGTAAAGATAACCAAGTTTGCATAGTGGGCTCCAGATCTGCAAAAGGTGCAGTTTTCTCTTGTGATACTTAAAACTTCTCAAAACACACTGTCAGCCTGCTGCTCCTGTCCTGTGGGGGGCCAACCTGATGAAGAGAGCAGGAAATTGTAGACACCCCTGCTGTGTTACTGAGGGTTAGCAGAGGCTGTGGCCTCCCTTCCCAAAGCACAGAGACTCAGGACACTGCCTCTAAGGCAGAGTTTTAGGGTCAGAAGGGGATGGAGCACTGACCATCTCTGTTGATGAAGTTCCAGGGTGATGGCAGCTGCTGAAAACATTTTGAGCCAACTACAATGCCATTACAGCCAAGGAAGATGTCCAGTGCCCTATCCCATCTTTAAATCTGGGGAAGTACTTGTTTGTGTACTTAGAGGTTCATTGTTAATGCAGTAATGCCAGGATGGTGGTTGTGTTGGAGGTGGAGATAAGTCTGACTCCCACCTTTGCCTTGACTGGCAGAATCACAGCCCTGGTTTTATTCCAGGTGTGCTCTCCATAGGTGTTATGGGTGAAGCCATATTTCCATGCTGTTTCTTGCCTGTCCCTTGCTTCTGAGGAGGGACATCCATTTGCGTACTGATAATGGAGCCTCTGAGCTACAGCCATGTCATTCCTTGTCTTTGTGTCCTGGTTTTGGCTGGGTTGGAGCTAACTGTCCTCCTAGCAGCTGATGTGGGGCTGTGTTTTGAATTGTGCTGAACACAGGGTTGATAATATAGAGGTGTTTTTGTTATTATACAGGGGCTTACACAGGGCCAGAGCCTGTTCTGCTTTTCTTAAGGCCATGCTGAGAAAGAAGTTGGGGGTGCATGGGAGGCTGGGAGGAGGCACAGCCAGGACAGGTGACCCAAACTGACCAAAGGGATATTCCAGACCACATGACATCATGTTCAATATATAAAGCTGGAGGGAAGAAGGAGGAAAGGGGGGGATATTTGGAGTTATGGCGCTTGTCTTCCTAAGTTGCTGTTCCATGGGATGGGGCCCTGTTCTCCTGGGAGTGTTGAATACCTGCCTGCTCATGGGAAGCAGGGAATTAATTCTGTTTTTCTTTGCTTGTGTGTGTAGCTTTCAGTTTCCTTGTTGAACTGTCTTTATCTCAACCCATGAGTTCTCCAGCTTTTACCCTTCAAATTCTCTCCTTGATACCACTGGTGGGGGAGTGAGCGAGTGGCTGCGAGGGGTTTGGCTGCTGGCTGGGGTTAAACCGGGACAATGTGCCAGATGCCTTTTATTACTGTCTTGGGTGGAGTTAGGAACTGCTGGAAAAGCAATCTAGGAAGTGCTGGAAAGCGTGGTGCACCCTGCAGGTCCTGCCACAGCTGGAGCTGTAGGGGAGACTCCATGTGCTGTGTGTTCATTGCCGGACCCCCTTGTCTCTCAGCACCAATCCCCAAGGCACACCAAGAAAGCTGGGGTGGACCTAGGCTCCCTTGTGGGAGCCTGACCAATCCTGCAGCTTTGCATCAGTGATGCATTTATCCAAAGACCAACACTGGGTCCTGGAGTCTTGGAAAATGAGGATGAATAAGAGGGGAACACAAATGCAAGTGACACTGGAGGAGCTACTGCTGACTCCAGTGACCCATAGGCATGTCTTGGGACCAGGGTGCTGATTTGGGAAGGTCTGTGTTGTATTTCCATTCCGGGGAACAGCTCAGGGAAACAGAGCTCTAGTATGCAGCTGGGTCTGTCAGTCTTTTGACACTGTCCCATCCAAAAAGCCCCTGAACCTGCTTGCTGAGCTTGCCAGCTCTGGCTACTTGCATACTTCCCTCCTGAGGACTGGTTGGAAGGCATGGGTATGGGCAGAAGCAATCTGTCTTGATGTCACTGCAGTGACAACAAGGATCATTTTGGTCATTGGAGGGGCTATCAAAGCTTGAAGGACTAGACACTCCCAACACAGCCAACACCAGAGGTTGACACCCAGCTGGCTGGTTGGCTGCGTATTGGTGTTTCTGGCTGGGAGGTTCTCCTCTGTTTTGGGGAGGAGCTGGCATCTGGGGAACCAAGACAAAACAGAAACATTGTTTTTTCTAGGCTTTGACGAGCCCTAGCAGTGGTTGCAGCAGGGCCCTAATTCCAAGGGAATCATTCTGTCTGCAATTGTGGCAATGCTGGGTTGGCCTACTCTGTGGCACCACTACTGCCATGGTGTGCTGGGTCAGTCCCAGCTGGCCTGGAGTTTGGGGCAGACTCTGTTGGAGATTTATTCCTCTGCATGCTTGGGTTTTTCCTTGTCTTTGAAGACCTTGCATGGGAAGGGTGGGAATCTGAAAGGTAGATGTCCTAGGAGTTCAGCTGCCTGCACAACATTCCCAAAAGAAGCTGCCACTGCTGTGGCATTTGTATAGACAGTCTCCAGCCATGTTTTCTACTTATAGCTTCCTTCATACTTCTGTCCACCCTGCTGAGGATAAGACCCTGGGGATATGGCAGCAGCCATTGGGCACACTGGAATACACTGAAAAGACACTGAACCACAGAATCAGTTAGAAAGACCTCCAAGATCATTGAGTCCAACCTATGAACACCATCATGTCAACTGGACCACGGCACTGAGTGCCTTAAACACCTCCAGATACAGTGACTCCACCACCTCCCTGGGCTGGTTGCCTGGAAGCAAAGCCTGACCCTCCATCTGGCTACGCCTTCCTGTCAGGGAGTTGTAGAGAGCAAGAAGAGCCTCTCTGAGCTTCCTTTTCTCCAGGTTGAGCCCTGCCAGATCCCTCAGCAGCTCCTCACAGGACATATGCTCTAGACCCTTCACCATCTTTGCTGCTCTTCTGTGGACCTGATCCAGCACCCCAATGTCCTTTCTGAATTGAGGTACCCAGAACCGGACACAGCACTTGAGGTTTGGCTTCCCAGTGCCCAGTACAGGGGGAGAATCACTTCCCTGGTCCTCCTGGCCACACTATTCCTAATACAGGCCAGGATGTCACTGGCTTTCTTGGCCACCATGGCCTTCTTGGGCACATGCTGGCTCACATTCAGCTGCTGCTGACCAGAAACTTCATGTCCTATTCCACTGGGCCACTTTCCAGCCATTTTGCCTGCTGCATGTGGTTATTGTGGCCAAGGTGCAGGACCCAGCACTTGGCCTCATGGCAGTGATCTCAGCCCATTTATCCAGCATGTCCAGGTCCCTCTGCAGGGCCTTCCTACCCTCCAGTAGATAAACACTCTGACCCAGCTTGATGTTGTCTGTGAATTTACTGAGGGTACACTTGATCACCTCATCCAGATCATCAGTAAATATATTAAACAGGGCTGGGCCCAGCACTGATCCCTGGGGGACACCATTAGTGACTGGCCACCAACTGGATGCAGCACCATTCACCACCACTCTCTGAGCCCGGCTGTCAGCCAGTTCACCTTCCCCCAGTGAAAATGTACCTGTCCAAGCTGTGGGCTGCCAGGTTTTCCTGAAGTATGCCATTGAAGACTATGTCAAAGGCTTTGCTGAAGTCCAGATAGACATCTACAGCCTTCCCCTCATTCTCTAGGTGGGTCACCTGGTCATAAAAGGAAAAAAGGTTGGTTAAGCAGGACCTCCCCTTCCTAAACCCCTACTGGCAGGGTCTGATCCCTTGCTTGTCCTGTATGTGCTGTGTGATAGCACCCAAGATTATTTGCTCCATGGTCAGACTGGCAGGCCAGTCATTTTCCAGATCGTCTTTCTGGCTCTTCTTCCCAGACCAGCTGCCTGGGGTAAGTGCTCAGGAAGAGCTTGATCCTGCCACGTATAGTGGTCTGGCTCTCCCGCTGTCAAACCTCCAACCCATTATCCATCTGCCAGGTTATGCCTTGGTTGCCTCACATTTTCCTCTTCTGTGTCTTTGCAGATGTATTATGGGGCTGTAAGCTTCTGGGTACCCACAGGTACCATAGGAGGGAGCCCAAGGGCTAGGCAAGAATGATAAAGGGGCTGCTTTGTGCCTGTTGGCAGCCTTTGGGCCCTCCTGGTGCTAGAAGCCCCCAGTCTTTGGGATGCTTGCACTAAGGCACGGTTTGCTGAATGCCACCAGCTGCTCCAGCATGGGGATTCCTTGCCAGGATGACAGGACAGCTTAATACTCCACACAGACAGGAACTTAACAGCTTGACTATGGGACCTCTCCATTACCCCCTTGGGGCAGCAGCTGTGATTTTACAGTGTGGGTGGAGATGTCTCCTGAGTAAAGCTGGACACTGGAGTGAATTCCTGGCCGTATGCTGCAACAGGAGCTGGACAGGCCCCAGCTCATGGCAGAGAACTGAGTGCCTGTGGGCCAAGGGCTTGTGTGTGCACTGTGACCCCGAGACACAGCAGTAGATTGTCCAGATGGGCTGTCTGAATCCATCTTTTCAGGGTGTCATGGTTACTCCATTGTTTGGTCATGGAGCTGGTTGGGAGGATGGGCAGCAAGCCCCTGCCTATCCAAGTGTACTTGAAGGGACCCCGCAGAAGGAGAGGTTTGTCCCTGGCCATACATGAGGAAAGTGAATTGGAGGACACTCCTTGATGACACAGCTCTCATCTCTCCTCCAGCAGATGACTGCAGCATGATCCCAGCTGTGTTCTGGCATGGATGCTGGCTGGGCTAAGTACAGCTCCAATATAGTGAAGGGTGAGGAGGATGGCACACTGGGATCACAGCTTCTCTGATGCCATCTGGGATCCCCAGTACCTGCTGGTCCCAGGCAATACACAGTTCTCAGCGTCACCATAAGCCCACCGACTTCTCTCCCACACTGCTCCCAGCACATCTCCTGATGTGTCAGCTCTGGTGTGTGCTGGCTGCTACTGTGAGGCTGTCTCAGCACACTTGATCAGACAGGCAGCTCTGACCTGCTGGGGATGCCTGAGTGGCATCTTGGCCTGGCAGCAGCTGCACAGTGCCTGGTGCCAAATGCCTCCAGGCAGAGCTGGCCTGATGCAGGCTGGCATGCCAAGGGGCAGGGTTTGCTGCCATTGTGCCTCCTATCCTCAGCTGTCAGTCTCCTGGAGAGCAGCCTGGGTCTCTTCGTTGTCACATGATGTCCCTGGAGAGGAGGGGCCTGATTTTAACCTTTTTTGCATCCAAAATCGTGATGTGCCTCAGAAAAGTCTGTCCACCCTGCTTGCGCTGCTGCATCGAGTGATCCTAACATGAGCAGGAGGTCTTGGCTGAGTCCCCAAACCCTGCCAGGGACTGTCACCAAGCCCAGGAACATCCCTGGCTCCAGAGAGGATGGGTTGATCTTTGTGGTGACCCACTGGCCTGCATCCCAGCAGTGCCTAGCCAAGCAGGGCTGGGGCAAGGGGGCCCAGCAGTGTTTTGTCCCTTTCCCCAGGTTGTTATTTCAGCTGCTGGAGCCTTGGCAGAGCTGATAAACACCCTGCAGGTGCCATTTGCAAGTACCTTGTCCATGAAATTACCTCCATGCCCTGGCTCAGGGTTCCCTCACTGCCTGCCCCCTGCCCTCATGCCTCTTCCCCAGACCCCTGAGAGGCAGTGCATACACAGACCCTTGTACTTGCCTCCCTCCTGACCCACTGGTTAACACAGGCTGCTTTTCTGTGGGCATAGAAGCCGGCAGCAGAGTTCAGCTTCAGCCATCGTGCTCCAGTCCTCCAGGGCTGCTTCTTAACCTGGAGAAGCAGTGGGTTATTTGTGTTGCTCTTGGCAGGCACACCCAGGCCCTCAAAAATGCATGGAGGTGTGGGGCATGGGCCAGCCTGTGCTGTTTGTGTTGGACCCAGCATGCTAGGAATTAATTCAATTCAGCTGCTAATTGCTTCAGAAGTGTAGGACTGTGTCAAACAGATGCATGGAAGGTTCAGCAAGCATGGCTGGGGAGGAAGGCTGGCCCCATGCTGTTTTGCTCAGTGCTCTCAGAATTTGGTATCTCACATCTGGCTGCACCAGCCCCAGTGAATCTGCAGGGAGTGGAGGTGTTTTGGCTGTGACCCTCTTTCTCAGGAGCTTCACTATGGAGATGTGATGCTCTGTTTCTGGTGGAGAGAGAGCAACCCCCTTTCCCTGCTGCACATCATCTCTTCTAGGATGGAGAGGAGAACTGGTGGGCAAGAGGCTTTCCCAGCCCCAAATCCTCATAAGCCCTGCTGGTTCTTCCTGCATTGGCTTACCCAGGTTTGCTCTCATGCTTGTTTGTAAGTTCTACAGTCTTCTCACTAGGGGGAATGGAGGATTCTTCCCCACAGAAGGGCTTCTCCCTTGCTCAAGCATAAGCTGACCCCCTCCATTCCTGTCCTTCCATTGTACCTGGTCCTTGACATAGTGCTGGGGTGGTGATAGAGTTTACTCACCTTGATGTGAGCACAGATAAGGGCAAGGAGGAGTGGAGAGGCCTTGAAAGCAAAACCCTGTGCGTTGTACAGTGCGTTTCTGGGACCTCCAGACATGCTAGCACCCAAATCCTGGATGCTGGTGGGCTGCTGAGTGTTTACCATTGCAGGCTGGACACACCATCCTTCCACTTTGAGGAGGTCCACTTCACCACTGTTTCCTGCACCATCAGCTGTCCATCCAAGTGGGAGGGGATGTCCTTTCCCAGAGCTCAGTGGGATCTAGGGCAGGAGGTGCTATCCTGGCCTTGGGAAGAGGCCACTAACCCTACCACCATCTTTCATGCAGCCATGACCATGCTGCTGATCCAAGGCATGTTGACCGCAGGGCATTGTGCAGGGAGAGGGCTCTGTGCCAGGTCAAGGACTGAAAACCCCAGGCAGACTTGGGTCTCTGGGGTGGGCATGGTCCATTGGTCCTCATGCCTCTGAGATTTAGCATTGACTGTTGCTTTTGAGCCTCTGTGGGCTAAACCAGGATGCCTGTCCTGTGGTTTCATCCCTCCTGGATGCTTAGCCCTGCCTGGCTTGCTTCCCTGCTGGCCTGCACCCTGTCATCCTGCCTGTGCCCTCTCCCACCCTTCTCTCCCTGCCCCTGCTTTCCTTCAGTAATTGTCCTTTAAAAGTCCAAACACCTATTATCCAAACGGGGATTAAGCACCATCTGTACAAACTTTGAGGCCATTTTCAGTGACTGGAAGGAAACAGATGACTCAGATAGGCATTGTGACACAGATCATCAGGGACCCTGGCTGAGCCTGAGGATCTCAGTGGAGCAGCCTTGTTAACCCAGGCACCTCCCAGCAGCCAGCAGCAGTTTTCAGTTTATGAGCTGTTTCCAGACAGCCCTCCCTCATGGCACAGCTGTAGTCCATCTGGTCCTACTGTTAGACCCTGAGATCTGATTTGGAGTGGTGCTGGTGAGAAGGTGATGCAGTGTGTGGGCTTCATGGCAGAGCACTCAGGCCAGGAGGTCCATGGTTAGTGTGGGACCTCCCAAGACCTTCATACTGTGGTCTTTTTCCTCAAAATAGTGACCAAAGATCAGTGAAGGTAGCCCTGGAAGAAGGTGACAGCATCCACTGATAGATGTCAGGAGATGTCTTCTCATGGGAGCAGAAAAGTTGTGCTGAAGTCCCTTCTCTCCACATCACCTCACCTGCTTTGTACGTGACATGTTTTTGTAGCCCCTTGGGACTGAGATGGCATCCAAACTGAGGACATGGTAGTAGTGCATGGGAGACAGAGGACCAGGCTGCTGGCTGTGGTGGCCCAGCAGTGAGGAGCATTTGGTCAAAGTAGGATATGCAGCAGGATGTTTTGCAGGCAAAAGCAAAACCCTGCTTTAGCAAAGTCCAACAAAAACCCCTTTGATCCTGTGTCCTGAAGGAAGTTAGGGGAAACAAAACAGATTAAGGTTGGGAAGACTGAGTGGATTAGCTGTTTTGAAGGATTTGAGATGATTTAGCTGATCCCACGCTTACAGGAGGTGGATCTGGTTCCTGAGGAGTGCAGGCACAACTAAGCCTAAGGAACTGAACAGGGATCCCTGAGTGATGGATGTGAGGATGAGGAGTGAAGTACTCCTGTTTTTTGTTTGTAGAGGAACTGTAGCTTGCAACTTTTTTCCTTTACTTGCTGTGTTTGTTGTTCTCCAGCTTCATCTTGGCTTGTTTCTGACTTGCCCGAACTCTTCTGATTTGCACAATGTGATGCTGGAACATCTTTGAGCTCAGATCCAACAGCAAGGGTGAGGCAGGTCTGGACTTTGGATGATGGCAGTGGTGTGGGAGGAACATCAGGAAAATGCTCCTAATTTGGGAGTGTTTTGCTCAGCTCCTGCTCATGGTGCTGTCCATGCTCACTGCATTGGGATGGGAAACTGGTGTGAGATATACTGGGGGTGTGCACGTATCTGAATCTCGTATCCTGTGCACAGCTCAATGCCTTCACAACCTGAGAGGTGATGGCTGGGACAAGAATTAAGTAGGTCTCAGCAAGGAGCTGTGATTAAGAGAGCTTTACTACCACAAGTGAGGCCTAGACAGATACAACAGGGTGAGAAGTTGGTAAAACTATCAGAGTTTAAGTAAAATGATCGGAAGACAGTTGTAAGGCAAGTAAGATTTTGCTTGGCTTAACACACAAAACAGATAAGAAAAGGAGAAGAAAGCATTTCCCCTGTGAAAGTCTCAGCTGGTTCAATTTCTAGTGACAGTCGAAGAGTTAAACTGATACATTGGGAGTTATGAATGTTTATCTAAAAGAAAAGTGGCAGGTGAAAAGGATAAAATAACACAGTTTGTAAAGCAATGCAATATGTTTGAATTATCCAAGGATCAGAATAGGAATTTGGAAGGTAATATTGGATAGAAGGAAATGAGAGATAGAGACAGAAATAGGATGTGGCAAAACCAGCCTGAGGTGCCTTTCCCATTGGTTACTGCAAAGGACAAAAAAGGGGTTGGTATCATTAGGACCATTGTGAATTTGCCTGTTAGAGAGGCTTTTTATTGTACTTTCAGAGTTAAGCTCAGGGCCTCTGCTGTATCAGGATGTAGAACAGACCCTCCTGAGCTGGGTTTGGCTGGAAAAACATGTGCAGAGTCTGTTGCTGTGCTCAGAACGTCCCTGGACGGCCCTTGTGCTCAGATGACCTGTAGAACACCCAGTGCCGTTCCTGACTGTGTGCTGCATCCTTTGCTTTCTCCTCAGTGCTGTGAGTGCTCAGCCCCATGGCAGAATTGCATTTCCCCCAAATCTCTGGTGGGCTCAGCACTTTTTCAGCAGTGCTGAAACAACTGCTTTCCATCTGCCCAACCAGGTGCTTCTGCTCTTGCCTCCATAGTACTAGGAGGTTTTCTTCATGGGGAAGCATGTGGGCGAAAGGGAGTTGGCACCACGGGAAGATGCATGGGATGCAGCTGGGAAACTGCTCTGCTGGGAGAGCTTGGGCTCTTCCAAAGGGCTGCTCTTGAACTGTGGCAGAGCCATGCAGGAAGATTTAAACGAGATGTATCCCACTGCCCTCACTCCTAATTGACTTATATAACCTTGTCTTCACCTGCTGTCCAGGTACCATCCCCACTAGTCCAGAGATCAACTTTTCCTGGGCTCTTTACTTGGTTCTGGGGCATTTCCACCTCATGCTGGCTGAGAAACTCAGAGAGTGCCTGGGGAAGTTGCAATACCTCTACCATTGCCTCTGTCTGAAGCCTTCTGCCTGGACAGCTCTGAAATCTCTGCATCCTCAGCCACATCTTCATCCTCACTTGTGCTCCCCTAAATGGTATACTGTTCCTTCCAGCACCTTCATCTGACAAAGTCCTTGGATGGCAGCTCACAGCTGTGATGTTGGAAGATGCTTTCCCATTCCATGAGTGCCTTTTCTTATCATGGTTTTTGTGCCTTTGGCACTCACCAAGGAGACCAGGAATGTGTTCCAACCTTTGTGAGGTTTACAGGTACAATGACAGACACCAGCCTTCTCTAACCAAGAGAAGGTTAAGGAAAAAATTTAAGGCCAATGAGTAATTGATGCCTTGACTTCCTGAACCTGCAGGCTCCCCAGAGGGAGGGGCTCCAAGATCACCATAACCCCAGTGACATTACCAGCCTGACATTTCCTAACTGTGTCACATGGAAAATAGAGATGATGAAGTGACTTTATTGAGAAAAAATATCACAAAGGACTGATTTAATTTGCATGTAACTCAGCACTGAAGCCCTCCCAGATATGCTAGGTTTCTTGGTGGAAATTAAATGGTGGTATATTTTTCAGCTAGTCAGGTAGCCGAGTACTCACCCCAGGCCAGGTCTCAGATGAGCTATCTGCAGGGCTTCCACTACTGCTTCTTTACTTTGGTTGTTCTGCCTTTTCCCATGGTCATCTCAAAGTTTACTTTTCTTCACAGCATCCTGGAGATCTGGTCTGTCCCACTCTTCCCTTGTGGTCCCAGACCCCTTAAGAGTGTAACCATTCTGCAGTGGCTCTCCAGAGAAAGGCTGTCCCATCCCTGGAAATGCCAGGTTGGATGGGGCTTGGAGCGACTTGGTGTAGTGAAAGGTGTCCCTGCCCATGGCAGGGGGTGGAACTGGATGAGCTTTAAGGCCCCTTCCTGCCCAAACCACGCTGTGATTCTGTGATCTTCATGATGTTGTTGAAAGTGCCTGCAGGCAGACCATCACTTTGTATTGGCCTCATGGAAGTTGTCTGTGCAAGGCCTGTTACCCCTGGTAATTCTGAGATGCCGCATGAATACTGATGTTCCTTTTTATTTTTCCCCCAGAATTCCATGGTTTTTCACATTTCAAACTAAGCTACATAGTAACCACAGTGCCTAGACCCTCTGCTCTGTTCTGAACATATTCAGTATTTCTCTGGTCATTCTTGTACATCTTGTTTTACAGCCAAGGCCTCTATAACCCTGGTGCATTAAATTTTCTGCAACAACTTCCTTCCTGGAGAGTAGCTTAACAAGAAATTCTGCAGTACAACAGGATGCCTGGACTGTATTTTTTCAGAAGCAGCCTGAAAACTCCCTTTTGAAAGTTCTAATTCTTGGGTTCATGATAAACTGATAAACTTCTATACACCATCTTTCCTTCAGAAAAGTGGAGAACTTTGAAGCTATAAATTTGATGCTGTCAGGTGGTGATCTCTTGGGTGTCATTGGTGGAAGCTGTAGATATGAGGGAAGATGCAGCAGCACTGCTGGTTCCTACATTCTTTCCTGGCCACAGCAATTTTTCTGACAGTTCCTTGGCATGTTATGGGGTCATGCATCTCTTGTTTCTTAACCAGCAAAACAATAATGTACATGAAATCATCTTGCAGACCAAAGGATGCAAGCTGGAGAAGCTAATGGCTTCTTAGATTATGGTGTAGGGAAGAAGTCAGTCCATTGTGCTCTGATTTGGTGAGCAAATGGCAAGTACATTGTTCTGGCAGTAGTTTCTGTAGCTCTATGAGATCACCTATAGGTACCTAGGGATGATAAGATAGGCGAGAGGTGACCAGCCATCATAGTTTCAGTTCCTACACTACAGAATAGTCACCAATGAAGTCAAATTACCTACCTGCTGGTTGGCTGCTTTGCCACCCTGCTTGATAGTCTTCCTTTGGAAAGGGCTTTAGGTGGTGGTGAGACTTACTCATGGACTGCATTTGGCTACTCCCAGCTCAGGAAGCTGAGACATCTGAAGAGACAGGCTATTGCATTTTCCCAACTCTTCTTATTAAGCTTGCTGTAATAGCCTCACAACCCTCTGGGTAAAGAATTCCTTCCTTACACCAAATCTAATTTTACCTCTTTTAGCTTAAAATAGTTTCCCAGGACCCATCAGTATCTGCCCATGTAAATTATGGGAGCAAAGCTGTGATAATACAACAGCTGTCCTAGACCAGGGCCAAGAGGGACAAGTAGGCTCAATGGCCACTGAGGTGTTTGGGGTAGATTATTTTTTTTGCACTGCTGAGCAAAGGACTCTAATTAAGGCTTGCAATTAATGCTTTTATTTGTGATGATGAAGAGCTGGAAGGAGAGGATCGTGGTGGATCATTTAGCTCTTTTGGACCAAATATCTAGTGTTGAGTCACTGCCAAGAGCAGTTTGGGGATCCACAGTGTTATGGAGCTCACCTAGGCAACGCTCCTTGCACATGCACTTGAGAAAATACTGATGGTCAGATCTAGGATGCGAGAAGGAATGTGTTGCCAGGTCTGGAAGCCGGCCTAGGAGAGATCATAGCTCCTGAGGACTGAACACAGGCACAAGGATGGGACTTGCCTGTAGCTGCGTCTCTGGATTCATGGTAAGGAGCTTGGTGGCTGCAGAAACACCCTGGGCACACATGTGAGCGGTGAGAAGGGCAGAGCCTGGTGCAGATGCTGCTTGAGCTCCAGGTATTAATGTGGTCCAGCCTAAATACTGTGATGTAGGACCTGATCTTCAGCCCAGATCCTGCCCTCCTCTCCCCTCCACCCACACTGAGTGTTACAATGCAGTCCAAGGTAGGTTGCACAATTTATTTTCCTGTGATTAAAGTAGGATTTTGGCAGCCAGGGTCAGGAGGCCTCTCTGAGGAGCACTGGCTGGATGCCCTCCTGTTGTCATGGTATCATGCTGCTGTCAAAAGCTCTGCTTCTGCTGCATGTCTGTCCTTCAGCATGGCCTTGGGCTGCAGCCTAGTGCTGCTGAAGGACCCACTGCATGGCCAAGGCACCCCTGACATCTTCAGCAAGTACAGGTGGAAGTGATGGTCACCCCAGCATGGGTTCTCCTGTGCCAGACTGACCTGACGCCTGTCATGCCCAGTTACAGGTGGCATGACGTGTGGTGTGGCAACTCTAAGGAGAACTGAGCCTCTTCTTTACCTGCCCATGCAGTGAGACACCATTCTGTCCTTGAAGTATCTCTTTGGTAGTCCTAGACACTTTCCTACTGTCTCTGTCACTTTGCTTCCCTACAGCCAGCTCGTAAAATCATGTGGATAAAGGGAGAGAAGGAGATGCAGGAGAGTTACTGTGCTCATTGCTGAAGAATATTCAAAGGGATTTGCTGTAATGTTCACTGATGGTGTGAGGGAGGGAAAGGATGTGAGTACTAATTTATGCTCCATCAGCATCATTAATGTCACCCACAGTGATTTAATTGCTTTGCAAGGAGCAGTGGGTGAGGCTGAACATGCCCAGGGAGGGAGAATGAGATAGTTGCGAGTGATGGAAGGTGTCCTTGCCTAATAAAGGGCACGAGGGTGATGTGGTCAAAACAGCTGGAGAAAAATACCAGCTCTGCACATGTGTTTGGCTGTGCCGGGCTTGGACTGGATTTGGGATGGAGAGTTGGGAAATGTGAAGCCCAGAGTTTGAAATAGCTGAGACCAAAGGTACGTGACACTTAGGGGCATTTTCTAGTAGAAAAGGCAAAGAAAACAGAAGAAGCAGATCATGGTGGTAAAGTTTTGTATTTGGGGAATGGGAAAAAAATAATGAATTTACCCTTTGGAGCAGGGTGGAGAGGACTTGGAAGTGATGTCCTATTTTTGCTGTGATGATGTTGAGTTGGCAGTGGGACATCCAGGAAGTTTTATGAGGGGGAGAGACTGGGTGGAGATGTCAGCCTGTGAGTTCTCAGAGGAAGGATGAGCTTACTAAGCTTACTAAGGAGAAGGTGTTGGGGGACTGAGGATGAGGACCTAGTCCTGGGCCTGTGGGGCTGGAATGGGGCTGAGCATGTGGCAGGATGCAGTGGTGGGGAGAAGCATAGTGTGATGTGGTCTGATGTGTGTGGAATGTAGGGGACAGGTGGAGTAGGCTGAGGGCATTGGAAGAGGAGTACACAAAAATCTTGATCTGTCTGTGGTCACAGAGAAGCTAGTGTCGCCATACACCTTGTTGCAGGAGAAGTGAGGCATCTTTTTCTTTCACTGTAGACAATTCCTTACCTGAGGCTGAAGCTGGAGTGGGGAAAAGAAGTGCTGAAAGAGTGTGATCCACCAGGAGAAGAGAGAAGCTGTTGGAAGTGAGGGTTTTTGGGAGGCTCAGGCATAATTTTCTCCCATCCTACCATGCTCTTTCTGCAACAAGTTAAATTTAACAAAATATCCCTCAAGCCCTGCCACCACAGAGGCCAGAGGGAGAGAAGACATTGGTTTTACCATGAGCCTATGCAAAGGTGAGCTCTGAGAGCATGCAAATGGAGAGCTACAGCTAAAGAGAGGAGATGAGGCAGGGTGTACAGCTGGACCCAGCAGCAACCCCTGCTGAAGCAAGAAGCTCCAGACTGTAGGGAACAGTGTGAAAAGTATACAGCTTCTGGCTTGGGGGAAGGACAAGGGACAAGCAAAACACACTGTGGGCGGCTTGGAGCATATCTGTGTATCAGGCACTGCATCTGCTCCAAATCCAGCAAACTGCATCACAGTGATGGAGGCAAAAGGCAGCAGATCCCTGTCTTGGCATCTATGGGCAGTTTTTGCCCCCTCACTGCTCAAATGCACCTTGAGCCCACTGGCAGGATGCTTCCAGCAGCACACAAGGTAGCTGTGGCTCCTTGGCTGTGGGCAGGACAGGGGAGCACTGTTCTAAGCAGATGGATATTGATGCCCTCTCCACAGGAGGAAGTCACAGACTTACTGAGATCTATAATAAGTTGCCTTTTAAGCCAGTGGTGTGTCAAGTGGTTAAGGCAGAAGCAAGCTGTACTTGCACTGATGGGAAAGGAGGGATGCTGTCTGTGATCCAAATACCAGCATCTCCTGAGGAGAGACTGGAGGAGGGACAACTTTAGTGTTCTCTTTGCATTGTCAGAAGGCATCATATGGGCACCTCTCTTCCCAGCTAAGGACTCTTTGGAGGAGACCAGCAACCATGAGGTCTCTGCAGCACATTATGGTTTTACACAGCCCAGTGGAGCTGATTTCAGGACAGGAAAACCCCATGGCTTGTTCAGCACAAACGTATTATTTAATAGACAAAATAAATATGAAAACACATTTCTAAACCCCTCCTGTGGTGTTGAAACTTACAGTTATGAGAAGAACCAGAGTGCTGCAGAGCCAAACTAACCCTGGGTGGCATTTGCAGGGCTTAGCTTTCATTGCAGCCTGAAAAAATCCCAGGTACAGAGATTATCTCCATGCTGATTTGTCTTGTTCAGCTTTGGCCCTCATCCTAGATGGACAAGGTGCAGATGACTTGGCCAATGGCCTGAGAGTTGTGACCTCCTCTGCAAGAGCTGGAAAGGGAAGAAGTGTCTCTAAGGTATTTGAGGATTTGCAGCCTTGGGTGGCTGATGAGATTGAACCACGGGAGGCAAAGCTCAGATCTCACCACCTGCCCCCCCTGAAACCCCCCCAACCCCCCCCCACCCCACCCGGGGATTTAATGCTGCACCCTTGGCCATCTGAGAGAGGCAAACCTTGCTCTGGTGAGGAGATCTCTGGTTTGCACTGAAATGGATCAACCCATGGAGCTCCACCTCAGGACTCACCTAGGGTGTCCCTCACCACCATCTGGCATATTTTGCTGGAGGTTTATTGAAACTGGTGCTGAGCAGGCAAGAGAGAGGCAGCTAGGGTGTGCTGGGGTTTGCCCTAATGCAAACCTCCCACACCCTGCACTGCTTCAAGTCATTAGTAATTTGTCAGCAGATGGTGTCTGGAGACCTTCCAGTGGTCACAGGCTCTCCCCCAGCCCATCATTGCTATGGCACAGATGGGTTTTCACATATGCCCGTGCATTCCCCCAACCTTTTCCCTCTCAAGGAAGAGCAAGAATACTGGAGGTTGTGCAGGGGCCCCCTATTTCAGCTGGGAAGGCGATGGCCACAGCTTTGGGCTTTCCTGGACCATGCAGGGAGCTCCCTCCTACACAGGAGGGCTCAGCAATGCTGAGCCTCACCTGTTGGCTTGAGGTGTCATTTTGAGGTTTTTCTCTGTTTTCTTTTTACTTCTTGACTCATAGACCAGTGGATGAGGGAGAGAGGAATTGGTTCACTTTCCACCTTCCCTCACAGTGCCCCTCTGCTTATTTCTCCAAATATTTCGTACTGCACCCCCACAGCAAGGATTCTGCACTAACCCAGTCCTAGGGAGAGGGAAGCCAGAGCAGGCAGGACAGCACCTTACCCTCATGACAGTGTCCCAGGGAGCAGGACAGGATACCTGGGGCCCTGTTGCACTAAGTCTCTGTGACCAGGACACACATGGCAGCATTCCTCTGGCTGAGTCCTTCTCTTGTGGCTTTTTAAGGGTGATACAGCAGTAGTAACAGAGCACCAGCATTCCTCCTTATACTTTTGCTTTTCTCAGCATTCATCAGGATAGGGACTGTCCCCCAGTGTCTTCCTGAGTGAGGAGAACAGGCACATGGAGGAGAAAGAGGGATGTTGTGGGATGCCTGTGAGGTGGGGGCAATTATGGGACAGAGGAGAAGAAATCAACCTGGTTTTCTCCCATTTGCTCTCAGCTCCATTATGTGTCAGTGGATTGCAGGTATCACTGCCCTTCACTGTCTCCAGTGGAACCAAGTACTGGAGAAGAGATGAGGGAAAGGGAGCATGATGGGACCATCGTGTTCTCCAATAGCCTTAGGCAGCCACTGAAGAGCTTCTATAAATCACAGCAGTCCCTGGAGCTGCTCCAAAATCCATCCATTCCCAGAAGGCCTTCGAGCATGCTACAACAAGGAGGTACAGGAGTGCCTCACATTGCCCTCATGATCACCCTGGCTGGGCTCCACGTGGAACTTAACTCTTGGAGGACAGTGCCACCCTGTCACCACCTGCCTGTCCCTTGCAATGCATCTGGCTGCATAGGCTGGCTGTGCTCCTTCCCTTCCTGAGGCTTAGCCAGGTCAGTGGCTCTCCAGGATGCTCAGCACGTGCTTTTAAACAAACCAGAATAACTATAATACAAGATTTCAAATGCTATACTGCCCTTGCCTTAAACACTTGTCTGCAGCACTCCAAAAGCAGCAGGAGCCCATCCGATGGGAGCTGGCATCACACAGGTTCCTGGACAGCCAGAGAGCAAATGTTTGTGCTGGCATAGGACACCAAGGACCTCTGGCTTCAGCAATACATACAGCAAAGCAGACAAAATAAAATAAAAAAAAAAACAACAATGATCAGTTTTCTTAAACTTTAAATATTTTTTTCTTTTAAATCTGTTTTTCTCTGTGGTTCTGTCTCTGTAAAGAGCTGTGCTCTCCCTGCAGCATCTGGGTTACTTCCTCAGTCCTGGCTGTGGGGCAAGGGAGAAGCAGGGTCGATTAAAGAAGATACAAGTGGGTGCCCTCCCCCGTGCATCACCGGCATGTGTGGATCTCTACCACCCGATGGCAGGGTTTGCACTTGACGGAGCAGCACCAGTGGAATTTGCAGCTGCACCTTTCCACAACCTCCACTTCGTCTGTGTGAAAACCACGACCACAACACATCAGCTCACAGCCATCGATGGCCTTGGAGGTCTTGTTGCACTGCCGCCCACTGGTGCCCAGGACCCCATTCTTGAGGTCGTGGTCACAGAAGTCGGGACTGGAGTCTAGGTAGACGAGGTCCTCATCTGTGTGTGGCTTGAACTGGGAGTTTTTGGGTACCAGCACTTTGGTGGATCCAATCTCGCTCTGTTCGACCTCTGTGGCACCGTCAAATTTCTCCTTCAGGACATTGCCCACTTTGCGGAAGGGGGGCATGGCTTTCCAGCATGTCTTGAACTCACATGAGCCTGACACACCATGACACTTACATTCCACCCGCATGTTGTTCAGGATCGCCTGGGGGAACAGACACAAGGAACAAGATGGGATGATCAGTGCGGGATGGACATAGCAGGAAGGGTGCAATGGATAGGGCCTGGGAGGGCTGTGCAGAAAATGCTGCTGGGTGGGTATGGGATTAAAAGAAGCCTAAATGGCTCAAACTGTGGCTGCAAAGCCTGGCTACGATGCTGCAGAGCTGTGCCAACTGTCTAGGTTTTTTTCTCCTTTCTATTACCTTTCTCCCTGCCTCGTTGTTGTGGAGGTTCATTAATGCTCTGTTGGAAGAGGCCCCTTTGCTTCTCTCACGGATGTCGACGAAGGACTGCGAGAAGGCCACACCATAGGCGATGTTATCGGAGCAGCCCGACCACTGGAAGCCTGAGGCAGAGAGCACAGATGAGACAGGTACTGCCACCCTGTAGTGCTTGCACTCTCCAGCCCTGCTCTTCCCAAAATTCAGCTGCCCTGCCCTCTCTCTGTCTTGCTTCCTACTAGTCTGCACCACATGGGAACAGGGGAATCTAGGGAGTGTGGCCCTGGGGAACACATGGACAAAATGTTTTCAGTCCAGTGGGTGATGCATCCAGGTGTCTTTTTAAGGCAGTCACATGGACTAACCATCGTTTTGGTTTTTTTTAAACTTTTTCCTTTTTTCTGGATGGCTCCAGAGAGTGAATTTGAATTGCGGGTATTTTGGCTACTTTGCATCCCCCTGCAGCTGCAGCTGCTCCCTGTTCAGACACTCACCCTGTGGGCTGCCCCCCTGCACTGTGCGGTCACATCCACACTTGTCCAGCTCGCCACTGCTGCAGGCACGGGTCACGGCGAAGGCCACTCCTGCTGAAGAGATGGCATAGACGAATGCTGCCTCTCGTGTCCCTGCAATGGCACAAACCATGGTGGGAAAGGTGGCAGAAAGTCTGAGGCAACACAAGCAGGAATGCTGAAGGCAATGCATCCTGGTGGCCAAAAGCAGGTAGACTGCCACATGTGTCTCTTCTCCTCTCCCCTCTTAACTCTGGTGTAGCATATAAACTCCCCTAAAAAAAATTATCTGAAAGACAGCTCTTGGCAAACATGCTATACAGAGCTATCAAGCTAAATCCTTTGTTCTGTCACTTCCTCCTAAGATAGAGGCAGCACATGCAGGACCCTCATTGTCCCCACCCCCTGTTGCTTAGTGCCAAGCCTGGACCTGACTCATCAGAGACCCCTGGGTGCTGGGAGATGTTTTGCAGAAGTGAGGGCCCATTCTTGCAATAGTGAAGAAGCAGGCAACTGCTCCACAACATTAAAAACATGAATGACAGGTGAATGATAAAACCTGGCAATAGGAGAGACAGAGGCTGCACTGCCAATGTGGGCAGAGCTCTCCAGAGCTTATATGGAAGACTGTCTTGCCTTGTGCTTGCAGGGTAGCTCTGCCATGAAATCTGTCTTGCATCCAAAATAGCTATCTGTTTTCCACATCCAGGAACATTCCCTGGAGCTGCAGATCCTTGTCATCCTATTTCACAGGGTCATGTAGCTCGCAGTGCCTCCCAAACTACCCTGTAAAACCCTGTTCTGCTCCCAAAGCACCACACACAACCCCACCGGTGTCCAGGCTGCAGTGCAGTCCCAGCTTTTGTGTCTACCTATGTGGTGCCACATAGTTGAGAAAAACTTGTTTGGGAAGTTGGGTGCATCCTTGGGCATGAACATAGAGTAGCAGGGCAGGGATTCGCTTTAGCAACACACAATCCCCACTATCCTCCTAGGCTGGTGGAGGGCACAAAACCTCCATTTTTGAGCAAGGAGGGCTGGTATTTGGGGTGGTCCCATGTTTGGTACAGAGGGGCAATGGCTTGTGAGGAGGCATCACTCAGGTTGCTGGTCAGAGAGAGGGCAGCTACTTTGGTGGTCGCATCCCAGACTTTGGTGGCTCAGCTGGCAGTGTCTGGGGAGGATCCAGCCAGTGTGGGACTGAACCGCCTCCAAGTTAATCAAGGTTAATAGTAGGATCATGTTGGCCGGTTTGTGCTGTGGCTGCCTAAAAAGAGACGACTTTTAGTTTCTGGTATTTCTGGTATTTCCAGTCTCTGAACCTTCACAAGAAGAGCTCTTCACCCTGGCATTGAGGGAAAGAAAGCCAAATAAGGAACCAGGGGGATGCTTTGGTCTAGGGGTCCTGGGATGGGAGGTGAGATAGTACCTCAGGGGAGGCAAGGGATGCTTCAGTGATCTTAAGGGGTTGCAGAGGGGCTTTCCCCTCTATATTCTCACTCCAGCTCTCTGGTTTGATTACAGTCCTGTGCTTCTGGGAAGTCAGGGTGCAGCTGAGATCAGAGGGGCTGAGGGCTGCCCTGGCCATATCCAGCCCTGAAGGCTGGTGGCGGGGGATGATGCTGCCACATGTTCTTCCCATGCCAGGTGGCACTGAGCCATCCTCCTGATGGTGCCCCCATTGATGCTTTGCTCAAGAGTGGCCAGGTGCCAGCCTGGCAGCAAACACTGCTTCAGCACTGCCCAGAGAGAGACTGAGTAAATGCACCCATGGCTTTATGGAGTGGAGCTCCTGGGTTTGCTGGGGGAGAGATGAGACCAGGGTGAATTTAGGACCTTTGTTCAAACTTGGCATGTCCTTGTCAATGGGTGTGGAAAAGGTTCAGAAGAGCTGAGGCGCAGCAGGAGTCTGAATATGCTGTACCAAACATACTGAATAGAGCCCCACTGAAATGCACAGAGACCCATCCACCCCAAGATCCAACACTGGATGGGCTATTCCTGACCCTTTCCAAGCCATCAGTTCAGGGGCAAGCAGGCAAAACCCCACCTGCAGCCCACAAGACTGCTTTTATAGCCATTCTCCCAGCAGCATCACCCCAGACACATGTCCTTCCAGCTCACCTTGCGTCACCACCTTGCCAAAGACAGGCAAGGTGTCCAGTGTGGAGCAGTTCCAGCGGCGGTTGCGGAATTGGTACTGGCATTCCTCAATGGCCAGCTGGGCTCCACGTCGCACCGAGTCCATCACCTCCAGGTTCCTCTTGCACATCTGCACCTGGCGCTGGATCAAGCCCTTCAGCTTCTCGCAGGTCTCCTCCTCGGAGATGCTCCCCACTGAAGACAGCTTTGCCAGGTACCTGCCATGACACCAGCACAACAGGTTAGGAGGCAAGGGCTGGGGGAGCCCATATTCAGCTGGGATACATGTTCAACCTTCCAGAAAGCAAGGAGCCTGAACCTCTTACCCCCTCCATAGCTGAGACCTGCTGCCCATCTGGGGTCACCTTTAAATGTACAGCAGTGGCTCTGCAGGATGCATTTCCGGCTGACAGAGAATAAGCCCAAGCAAAAAACCATCCCTCTGCAGTCTAGTTCCTGTCTCTTGGGGAGTCCAGCTGTTGGCTCCCCTTTGCCTCTGTTGCCTGCAAGGAAGATATTTTCAGCGCTGTCTGAAAGTGCCTGGTCAGGTCTCCTGAGTATCGGCATATCCAAGTGCTACTAGAAAAAGCCAGAGGTCTCCAAAGTCAGCCAAAACAAGCAGGACAGGCATTTGGCTGCCAGCTCAATCTGCCACAGTGCTCCCACAGCATGGCTGTGTGCTCATAACCAGCAAACATTGCCCCCCAAACCACTTCCCTCCTGGAGGCTGCTTTTAGCTGCCCCAGACCCCAGCAGGCAGGGATGGCCTCTGGGAGCTGCCAGGTTTCTTGTCACTTGGGATTCAAGCAGGATTTGAAGCAGGGAAGCAGAATCAGGAGCCTGGCAGGGCAAAATTGCACAGGCTGGGCACCTCCTCCAAGAGCCCAGCTTATGAATAGGGCCATGAGGTCTTTGCTGATTTGGAAAAGACTGGCCATGTGTGGAGACAACCATGTGTTCTGCCTTCCATAGCACCATCCTCAGCAGTAAGAGTCACAGAGCTGCTCTTGGGTGTCAATATTAGGGGAATGAGGGAGCAAACACCTTGAAGAGCAAGCATCTCAAAAGCTCTCAGCATTTCCTTGTCCAATGTGTGGGCATAATGGTCCCTGCTGCACATCCTAGTAACTCAACCTCCCACCCCTTCTTGTGTTGTGGGCATGGTGTCCATGCTTGCCCATTTCCCAGTTCTGTCCTCTTGCCCCAACCTCTGGAACACAGAAGGAGCTTAAGATTGACCCAGTCAGATTTTCCAATGAAGCTGTGTGATAATCCAATATCCTCTACAACTATTAGTGACTGTGTTGGCAGCTGTGTATATGAGATGTCCTCCTTCCTGTGGCTGCAGGTAGCCACTTCAGATGACACTGCCGTAGTGGAGCCTTGACATGTTGTAGACATGGAGGGTCCCCTGCATGGGACAGGTGTAACTCACACTTGTACCCATCCATTAACCACACTAAGCTTTACAGTCCTTGGGAATTGCCAGCATTATCTCACACTGCTACCTTGTCTGCACCAAGAGCTGCAAGTACTGAGCTTTTTGGAAACTTCGTTCATTGGCTCTGCATTTCCCAGCCCTACAGAACTTGTGGGTTTTTTTGTTTGTGTGTTTTTTTTAACTCCTCCTCCCAAGTTGCAACATCCTGCAAAGGATTTTTCTTTTGAAGCCCTGCTTGTCTCCAAGAAGTGACTGTGCAAAAGCAGCTCCTGCTCCCTGCCTGTTCCTATGTGTCCCAGGAGCCAGATCTGCTGACTTCAGCCACAAAATCAAGTTGCCACAGCCTCTTCCTCCCATTAACCCTGCCAGTCTGCCCCAGGAGGAGAGAACAAGATTTTCTCTTCTGTGGATCAGCAGAATTATTCACCAGCTTGGTTTCATGCTCACAACTGGGGGGGGTGGGGTGGGGGTGGGGGGGCATGGGAGCCAGGGAGAAAGCTGTCTTGGCTCATGGTGTCCGTGGGGAGTTTGCATGGCGAGATGTTAAAAGTATTCAGTTTTCCCTGTGTGTGATCATTGAGGCAATGCTTCTCTGACAGCAGGAAGAGAGGCTGCTGGGGTTTCAGAGCCAAGTGCTGTCAGAGCCTTTATACCAGCAAATCATCTTTATCCAAGGCTTCCTGCTCCTCCAAGGGGACAGCCCAGTTTGCAGAAGACAGGACCTGATGCACACTGGTGGCTTGAAAAACCCACTGTGGCCAAACTCATGACTGTCACCTTTCTACTGGCCTCCACACCACACAATAGGTGTCCCCAACCCTGCGGTGCAGTCCCAGACACTGAGTGCAAAAATTGCTGCTCTCCCAGCTTGCTGCACTTGGCTGACCAGGGGTGAAGGCACCAAACCACCTCTGGGAGCTTTGAAGATACTGAGCACACACAGAGTGCCTGAAACAGCTGTCTCCTCCCAGGTCCAGCCAGTTTGGGCATGGGGAAGATTCAGCTCAAGACAATGTGGGTTATTGATCAGCTTTGAGCCTGGAAGTCAAGAAAATCAGACTCTATCTCCAGTATCAACCCCTTGTGCTGATTTGGCTTCCCCCTCTGCCTGGCATTTATCATGCCAGGCAAGCAGCTCTTTCAAAGCGGTGAGACTGGCCCTACAGATGAGTCAGTGCCTCTTTTGAGTGCAGACACATTGGTGGAAGAATTCTGTGACACAGATGTAGCACCCACATTATTATCAGCTCTGCTCAGGATGGGGCATCATCTCCTTTTCTAATATATTTCCCTGCTTGAGATTCTCTGGGCAATGTGGAGTAATAAATTCAAAGCACTCATAAAGGAAAGCGTGACAAAAGCCTTTCAAGCTTTTCCAAGGAGATGCACCTGATAAGGTGCCTTCTCAACTCACATTTAATGCTATTTAGGATTATAAAACAAAGACCAAGGATCCTTCAAAGACAGGTACAGCTCGGCAAGAACACATCTGGTAATTTGTTTTGCAATGCAGACAAATAAGATGAAACTATCCAGAACAGTGCTCTGGCCTCTCTCCCCCTTGACAGGTCCTGTGTCCTGTCACCCCTCCTCAGCCTATGTTTGCCAGCCCCACTGTGGAGATGGAGGCAACTGTGCCTAAAATGCTGTGGCCCCATCATGCTACTAGTTTATTACTCATCGAGGAGAACCATCACTGCTTTCCAAAAGACAAGGTTTTTAATGGGGGAGGAAGCTCCCATCCTGATCTCTGGTTCAGGATCCAGAGGTTGAGGCAAGGATTTAAGGAAGGACCTTTGCTGCAGGACCTCAGCTTTGAGGCTTTCACATGGCATCTCATCACACCACATTAGGGAGCACCAGGTAGGAACTTCTCATCCCCTTCCTCTGTCTGGGGCAGATGAAGAGTTAGGTAAGAACTGGGAAATAGGCTCTGCTTCTTGTCAGCACTCAGAGGTGTTTCCATCTCATGTTTCTCAGGGCTGTGAAGCACCAAAGCTGTCAGGAACCAAACACATCTGCAGCATCCCACAGTCCCCATAGAAACCTGATTCTAGTGCTTTGTCTGGTCGTTAACAAGAACTTTGCTCCAAACTTTGTTTCCCTGGGCTGAAGTGGTGGAATCTGCAGGCAAAGCCTTTGTCTACCTGCACAGACAGCTAGACAGAGATAGCAGGAGGAATGCAACAAACAGCTCCTGCCCTCTACAAAGCCTCAAAGCATATCCTCCATCATGACATCACATCTTGATTGCTATGCAGAGCTCTCGATTATAATTTAAGTCTCACATGCAGCCTCAAAACAGCCCAGTTTGTGGAAAACAAACCCAGACAATGGCATATCTTCTTCCTTTTCCAAGACTGGGCAAAAAAATGTTTCAAGAGGAGTGCTGCTGCCCACATCATTTTTTTTTAAGTTCTCTCTTATTGCTTCATCATGGCCTTGTATATTTCTTTTCTCCTGCCTTTAAATCCAGGCAAGTCGCTTGCATAACAGACTCCCTCTTAAGAGTCATTGATTTAGGAGAAAACTGACCGAAAGCCCTTCTTTTTTTCCAATCAGAAGTACTGAGATCAGGATTGAAGCCCCATAATTTAAGCAGCTGCAGCTGATGCACTCTGCAAGGTGGCAAGTAAGTAAATCTCAAATCCAGGGAGCTTTGGAAAGATGGGGCATGTCAGAAAGCTCTGCTGAAATAAAAATTATGATAATACTTTCATGAGGAAGAATAATTGGTGAAATGACAGGGAGACATTGAAAGAGCTATAGCATCTCGTAGATAGAGCCAGGAGGAGAGGGGAGAAGATTCTCTGCCGTGGAAAGGTGTGGAAATTTCAGTCATTCACAAATACTCAATTGAGGTGGATCAGAGAAGATACCTTGGGGAAAGCAGAGATCTGTGGTGTTTCTTTTTTTTTTCAAACAAATAAGTTTCAAGTGTGAACTCTTTGTATTGTCTCATTTTAGGAATATTTTCCTGAAGATAATAACTTTCAGACCCAAGCCAGTGCTCTCCCTGATAAACCACTCAATAGATGTTCTCAAATCAGGCTCAGAAGCTTTACCCTGCTCAGCAAATACTCAACCTTCCCACAAGGTTGAGTGGCCAAGGCCACAAAAGGCTTGTCCAAGCCTTGAACTGTGAAGATGATGCAGCTCTGCTCCTGTCTGAGAGGCAGCAAACATCCCCCTGCTTGTGGAGGGGTCAGTAAGCAATCTCTGTGCCTCCTGAGGGTGCAGGGACAGTCAGCAGTCAGCACTTGGGATTGTCCTAAGGATTGAGACAGCTCATGCAGGCAAGTTTCTTCTGGGGAAGAACTAAAGGCTTGTTTATAATGTGAAAAATCCACAGAAAAACCCCATGCATCTCTCTGTCTCCATAGATATATCCATGCAGGGAGAGGTACTGCCTAGTGTTGTGGCTCCTTACAAGAAACCATCCTGCAGGTATGGAGAAGTGTTTTATCTTTGCCTTATTGCTTTCTCCTACCAAGCAGTGAAGCCATGGAAAGATGTCTCAGTCTGGCAGGCTAGGTGATGCTCCATACAGCTCCCACAATTTCTCATGGTGTCCTACACTGGGCTTAGTTCCAGTCTCCTTCTTTCAACAGCTCCAGGCTAGTAGGGCCCACCATATCCATGGTTCCTCAAGCCTGCCAGCTTGGGCATGTTCCTGTCAGGATTTGCGGGAGATCTGCAAGGTTGCCCTTGTCCAGTTACTAGCTCTGTAGCAGACTTGGCCCTCCCAGGGACCAGGCATCACCTTCCTGGGATTAGACATCCCGTTTTTCTAAGTGTAAACTATGATTTACAAGTCATCACCTGCGAACCTGTCTGGTCTCTTTCTTGGAAGAAATACAGCTGTCTGCCTCAGTCCATCCTGTCACAGCTAAGGCACCATCTCTTGGCTGAAACCTGCTTTTCACACCTACTCTTCATTTCCAATTAATAGCTGCCAAGATAGTCGCCCAGGAGGAGGTAGTGCTATGCCTATACCTCCACCTCTCAGCTCAAGGGTGAGCCTACACTTCCAATCCTGTCTCCTATCCCTTGGACCCTGCATCTAACACCATATACACCCAGCAAAAACCATGCCCCAGCCACTGGTGGTGGCTTACCTCCCCCATCACAAGTCTTTGGGGACAGCGAGATGGACAGCTGCTGGTCCTGAGCCAGTGCTGCTTTTGGCTTTCTGAGCATGCAGGGGCAAAATTTCCACTTTTTAATGGGGGAGAGCAGGATGGAAGCTAGGAAGAGCCTGAACAGCATCTGTTTTGGAAATCTGCTTTAAATGTCTAGGAAATTTCCTTTACTTCCTTTATAAGACAATAGAAGCTACTCCTGGATTCAGGTACAACACCTAGGCCTTGTTGCAAGGGGACCCAAGTGCAGGCCAACTCCTGCAGTGCTTCAGGCTAGACCTTATTGCAGAAAATCTGATGAGTTTTAAGTTTTGATCAGAATTTGCAAATACGTGGCAAAAAAAAAGCCTTCTACAGGATTAGTTTGATCTCACCCAACTTTCAACAGACCCCAGGCCGCTCTCCATTGGCCAAGAGACTCAATTACTTTTCCCCAAGCAATTTCATGAAAGCACAACACTGGCTCTAGTTCTGCTGAGCCAGCCAGATCCTGAAAGGCAGCTTCCTGGCTGTGAAGTGCAACAGCCCATAGCAGCATCTCAAGAGAGCCTGAAGGATGCTGCCAGGGGTCACCCATAGGTGTCAGGGACAGACATCCCTGGGTAGGCAAGGCAGAGGTTACCTGCACTGAATATGCAGAGCAGAGTCTACCATTCACGCAGCCTTGGATGACTGCAAGTTTTCAAGGTTTAAGAAAAAATCACCAATTATTGTCATTCCACTTGTAAGGAAATACAGAAGAATCTCCTAGAAACTGTTAACCTCCACGATTGCTCAGCAATTTCATCATTTTAAGAAAGTGGCTGTAATGCATTTCTCTACATCTACAAGGATAAATTAATCAAGCAGACAGTAGCTCTCAGCAGAGTAACATAAACACTTTTTTACTTCAGTGCAAAAGTCCAGTCTTGATTCATGGAGTCACATCAAGCCATTGCAAAAGAGAAACCTGCCTCTTGCTGTTGCTCGTATTTGGAGCTTATCCAGTTCTTCACAGCCTGGCATGCAGAGTGGTTTTATCTCCCTCCTGTCCATCCTCCCTAGAGATAGGTTCTGCTATGAAAGACAGGGGTGTAATTTCACTTGAGGCTTTCTTAGGAAAGGAAAGAAATGCCCATCACCACTAAGGAGTTAGAGAACATGGGGCCCTCCTACACCCTTGCAAATGCAGCCCTGAAGGGTGTCTGCCAGACAGGACCATTGCTCAGAGACAAGCCAAACTTGTTTGGAAGTCCAGTGCTAGGACCACTGGGTGCAACCTGCAGGGTGCAACCCACAACCAATCCATTTTCATCACTGAGCTAAAATTAGCTGATACTGTTAGAAGTGGCAAGACCTACAAATAAATAAAAATATATTTCCATCAGTTTCAATTTCCCATGTCACAGGCTTGGGAACAAGTTCCATTGGTTCATGCACCAACCTTGTGGATCTGACAGGATCCCCAGAGCAATGCAAAGGAGCCCTGAGCATCCCAGAAGTGGAAAGCCATTCATCCAACCCACCACACCTCTCAAAATAAGGAAATCCCTCATCAAACCCAAATGGTGCAACCCACCACTCCAGCTGCTGGGACCAGATAGATGTGACCAGGGAACCTTCCTGACACTGTCCTCACAGCAAGAACCAGGAGCATGGAGAAGGGAGTGGAGCTTGGCAAGAACAGCTCTGTGTTAGAGCTAGCAGCATCTGCTAAATCTGTGCCACAGCAACATGGCATCTGAAGGGAAAATGCTGGACTGGTTCCTCTCCAGGTGGAAGATGGAAGATTGCAATGACAATGCAGAGAATGTTGTACAAAATTTAACTATGCCAGGCTCCAGTGATCTCTCCCCACTATCAAAGCTATGGAGACTCGCCTGAAAAAAAATAAAGCTTGGTTTAAAACCGGAAGGATGCAAATGCAGGACCCAGGCATGCTTCCTCTCCAATCCTCTGCATTGCATAATGACCCAAACAAAATGAGCCTTCCAGCTGCTCTTGCAACAACATCCCCACTCCTAAGCTGGCAGAGATGGGCACAGAGAATTGGGCCTCCTGTATGGAAGCACCTTGTAATGTTCAGATGAAAGGAGGCCAGGGAAATCCAAACTCCTTTTATCCCTTCCTCACCAGCCTTTGAGACTGGTTAGAGAGCAGCTGCTTAGCCAGGCTTCTTGTGACCTTCAAGCTCTCCCATAGCACTCATATTAAACTTTTTTTTTTTAAGGTTTTAAAAGCCCATCTGTGCTCCTGGCCCTTTAAGCCAAGTTCCAAGCCCATATGGAAATTTTAAATCCCTGTAAAGAATGGGTAGACAGAGCTGCTGGTGGTACACCCTTCTCTAAAACAGCATGAGCACATCTCAGACCAAGCATGTCCATATGGAGAGCTTCCTTCAGAGCCAGTTTTAACTGCAAGAAAATGGAGAGAGGCTGTGATGATTCCCAGATAGTTTGATAACCAGGGGTTTCACCCCTAAAGGACCCTACCCTGTTGTATCTGATGTTTCCTGTTTCTGTTCTCACATCATTCAAACCCTCTGAGCAGCTAGAGAGCAAGGCTGTGGGCCCCAGTGCCTCATGCATTTAGTGGCTGCTTACCATCCATAACCCACTTTGCACATTTTCTAGTTCACTTTTTCACATGGACTTCCTTCTCTCCAAAACAGGTAAATAAATGAATAACTAACTAACTAACTAACAACTGGACTGAAACCAAAGCCTGGCACTCCTGTGCCAGCTGTGGAATGATGCTTGTTTGGCTAGAAGTCTCAATGAAACACTCTCAGCATCAGGATGAGTTTGGAGCAGAAGAGGGCTTGCTTCCAAATCACTGCACATACGGGTTCAAGAGTGTACAAAGTGCAAGTCACTTTCAAAAAGTAACTCATCTGCTTCCCCTGTAAAAAGCACGGCCCTGGACTCCTTCAGAGATAAAGCAGAAGCCAGAGGGACCTTTCTGTGCACAGCCAACAAACAAGATGTAAAAGGCTGTATCTACAGCCCTTTATTTAATTTACAAACCTCTGCCTGAAGAGGCAGGAGGCAAATCAGAGCCTCCAGAAGGAAGAGCAAGCTTGAGGCTTTCACAAGAAGTGGGAACAGAGTATCTCTTCAGATTTGGAGAACAGAGGCTTTCTAGATAGGGAACACAAGGCAAGCAGCAACTCCCCAAACTCAAAACACTGAGAAAAAAACACCTGAGGTTTGCTTCCTAACCAGGGAGAAAGTAGGTTGGTTTGTTTAATGAAAAGATTTGGAAAATCCCTTCCAGCTCAACGGCCACTGTAGCAGGGTGATCTCTTTGAGAGATCCCTACATCATCTCCTTTTTATACTGGATGGGACAGCTCATTGCCAAAATGAGCACTTTCCCCACAAAACCAGGCTTAAAGAAGCCCTTAGCTCAAGCACTGCAAGCAGGATATCTCCAAAGCACTGGGGGATGCGAGTCTGTACAGGTCGAAAGAAGCTTTAGGGGGAGAGAACTTAATCTCTAATCCAGCAGGTTTCTGGAAAAGCAAACTTCAGCACACGCTGCCATTCCATGCACACACCTCTGTGCAGAACTATGTGCCTGGTGAGGCTGGATCCATCCCGGGCACAAGCTGGCAGCGCCCTGGGATAACACCGAGCATGCCGAGCCCACACATGTGAAGACATACGAGGCACACTCATTCCTCGAATATCTGATAATTCCTGGGATCCTTCTAACTCTGTTTATTGCCTCCGGCAGCCTTTGTTTCTGATGTGAGAAGATAAACAATGGGAATTGTCTTAATCCTAAAGGCAAAGAATAAAAAGCCCGGGGGGGGGGGGGGGGGGAAACACGACGACGACGACGATCCTTTTGTCATGATACATTTGCAACATCAAAAAAAGCTGACCCCCTTCCTTTGAAACGCACTGAAATGTATCTGCTTTTCCTCCCCTGTTGGCAGGAATGAGCCCTCCGCGCCCACCCTTGCTCTGCCAGCACGGACGGCTGCACACAGCCCTCCCTGACTAGTGCGGCGAATCACCACTCCGCCTCGCCTCCCAAATCCTATTCCAGCTGCGTGCGGCGCAGGGGACCGAGGGGAGTCCCACCTCTGCACATCCGTGCGGGGCAGCTTGCTGACCTCACTCATTAAATCCCTACTTTCCGCCATGCCCGTCCCAGGACAGCCGAAGCTGCTCCTCTCCAGAGATCTACCATCATCTCACAGAGCTACCTTAGCAGGACTTTCTTCCTGCAGGAAAAACACTCCCACAGTTCCCAATATATCTTCACCAGAAGCATGACAGTTTCTTAAAAGACCACCTTGATAGCTGCTATGATCCACCCACCAGTTGCTAGAGACGTGTGATATGCAAGTCTCTCCATCTGGCAAAGAAGGAGGGGAGAAGGACTAAGTACTAACGCATGCCAGGCAGCCACCTTTTCCCACAGGCAGGACACTCGGAGAGTGCCGCTGACCTGGCACTTTCTCTAGGCATTGGGGAGCATCCTCCAAAAACCACCCATATCCCACAGTCTCCAGCGAGTCAAAATGTAAAGGCAGGAGCTGTATCTGGATGCAGAGAGGACTCCTTGCTCAGGGGATGTGTGCCCACCTGAGCACCTGTGTTAGGATACACGACACTCAGGATCTTTCATGCTGACAACCCCGGGAACTCCTCATCCTGTGTGGTGTACTTGCCCCTGCCGAGAGAAGTCCATGAAGGGGAGATGGAGGCAGCCCACGCTCCTAGCCGGAGAGTGGGTCTGCTGGGTGCGTGAACGGGAACTAATTAGTTCCCGTGAGCCGGCAACACGGGCAGCAGGGGAAGCACTATCTCCCACCAAAGCATATTTATTAGGAAGAAACGACGCCTTCGTTCAAAGTTAGGTGGGAAAGTGCTGTCCTGCTCCATCCCCTCTGACCCGGTAAGGGGGAAGGGGGGGTGTCCTCTTCAGAAAGTAGTCCCACCACCTTGGCAAACACGTAGGAATTTTCCAGAACGATTTCCGCCCCTGTTTACCTTACACATTATTTCAGTGTTTGTTCAGCGGGTTCCCGGTGTCATCGGGCTCCTCTGCGGCGTGCAACAGCCCCCCGACACCCATCCTCCTACCGGGAATTGAGGGCCGAGGCGTGGGCAGCTCTGCTCACTGCAGATCCCCGGGTCCAGCACGTTTGGATGCCCCAGCTCTGCTAAATTCTATCCTGGACTGCTGGCCCTCGCATGGCATCTCGCTAACACCCAGGCCCCACTCCGACCCGATGCCCCGACCTCCACCCGTGATCCCGGTGTGATCCGATTCATAACTTAAGGACAAAAAGTGGGACAGGAGCTGGATAACAAGCCCCATTCCCATCAGCCAAAATAACACACCGACACTGAGCGGCTGGGGAGAGTCGGCATCCCCTGCCGCCCACCTGTCTGCGGATGAGGGCTGCAACCCCACCGTCACGGCGGCAAGGGTCAGCGGGGACAGGGGACGGACGCGATGGCGACGGGCGCCCTATGCCCCGCCGGGGACCGAGTAGCATCGCGCAGGGGGTCGCGCCCGGTGCTGCCCAATCCCGCGGCACCTGCTCCGCGTCCCCGGCGCTACCAACAAGTTGCGGCGTGTCCGTATTCCCCCTCTCGCCCCGCGGCTACTCACAGCCAGTTGCTGGCGTTGGCCGAGAAGGTGGCGAGGATGACGAGCAGCAAGGAGCGCAGAAAATACTCCGGGCTCATCCTGGAGGACAGGCGGGGTGGGACTGCGCGGAGCCGGCGGCGGCAGCGCCCCCGCCGCCCCGCGCCCAGGGCAGCCGCCGCCGCAGGTGGGCGCGGGCAGGAGCGGCGGGCGCTGCCCTGCTGATGCTCTCCCGGCGGCCGCTCAGCCCGACTGTCAGCGCGGCCGACCCGTCCCGGGATGGAGCGGCGGGGCCGGAGGCGGGCCGGGGGCGGAGGCAGCCCCGGAGGCCGCCCCGACTCCGCCGCTCCCTGGGCGGGACTCATTGCGAGGACACCCCCGGGGCGGGCCAGCGGCGGGGAGGGCACTGCAGAGAGCATTGGGGGCTCCGAAGGCAGGGAGGGCTTTGGGAGTTTCTCCAGTGACGTGGAGGGCAGCGGGGAATCCGCTAGCATGCCCCGCGTTGCTGCTGCAGTTCTGGGTGGGTTCTCTGGGTGCGGGGAGAGACGGGGGACCTTCGCAGAGGGGAAGGGCGGGGATTTCCGTATTTGATGTTTTTGGGGTAATTTCTTGGTGGCTTGTGAAGAAGCTGAACCCTGAGATGTCCTGGCGCTGCCTGGAGTGCATTGCCCAGGCTGCCTTCTTCAATAAGCACCCCTCTGACTTGGAGTGATTTCCGAGATTCCAGTTTCTGAGGATTCACTGTAAATACCAAAGTGCATTTGAAAATTTGCAGCTAAGGAGAGGGGTCTGGGTGGGTTCCATCTGGGGTATCTCTCTGGGGGTTCTGTCAGGAAAAGAGCATTTGGAGATGGAACAGGGATGAGTTTGCAAACCCTCTTGGCATCTCAGTAAGGGCTTCCCCATGGAGAGCTGCCAGACCCAGCAGAGGGTGGCAGGCTCTAGAATGCACAGATGGAGGGTGATGCTTGAACAAATATCAAGGCTTAAATTAAACTCTGGAAAAGTCAACTCTTGGGAAATCCAAAGAATTCCTCACACTGGCTTAACCACCTTGAAGTCAGGAGATGTGGTGGGGATCCCTATCTCTGCTCCATCCACCATGCCTCTGTCTATCCATATGGCTTAATTTAAAGCCAGGAGCAACATGAGCTGGCTGCTTGGTCTGAAATCCAAGTTTCCAGGCAGCCACAACTGTGCACCAAATCTCCTCTTGACAATGTTGTTACTTAGGTCCATTACTAAAACCTGTTGCTACCATCTCTAAAATCTTGCCAAGCTGGTTTGGAGCTATTCAAGATTCCCTTTGTCTTTTCAGCTCTGTTTTCCTGTAGCTGGAGCACATTTATTCAAAGCACGGCAGCTTGCACTAGGCTGCACATATGTCTGTCTAACTTTATTACACCTACTTTAAAATCTCTGCGTTAGTTCCCTGTCAAAGTGAGAATTTAATTTCAAAGTGCTATGACTTATAGTCCAGCTCTTGACAGGCAGAAGCGCACCCTCACCTAGTCATTCATCTGGCTTTCACATCCTTGCTGATTATCCTGGGTGAAAGCAGGATGCTGGCTGCTTTGCTGGTGAATTGGAGGTTGTTGCTGTGAGCCCCGTCTGGGTAATTCAGTGCAATTGGAGCTGATTAATCTGGCTCATCATTTGAGACAAAGCTGATGCCTTCTGGCTTCGAATTGCTCAGAGTGTTGAGTGAACTTGTCATGAAGGCAAGAACTAATTGAGAGGCTAAGGGGAATGAGAGGTTAGAGGGCTGTAGCTGGCTGGCCAGAGCCACGTGGGTCCATGGGAATGTCATACTTTTGGGCCTCTCATGCGTTATTCCCCTCCAAGGAGAAACATCAGACAGAAGCCAGAAGGGTGGGCATGGATCCATGGTTTTGCATCTGCTTCATGGACATCTCCAGCCCACAGAGCACTCTTGGCAGAAATAAATGCTCCTGATGCCAGGGGTGGTGGTGCTGCAGGCAGGCTCAGGGCACCCTGACACTCTTTTTGGGGTAGCTGTGGTGGCAGGATGGTGCAGTGGGTACTTGACATTGATCTGGAAGACCTCTTGAGACTTCTCTTGGCCTGGATGAGGATCATGCCCACCTAGTTCTGCAGCACCTTCAAGTCCTGTTTCCATTGTAGCAGGTGGAACAGAGAGGACTGTCCTGACTTAACCACCAGGAGAACATGAAAGCCAGACCATTGCAGCAGTCACAGTGTGTGATCACATCCACAGGATGCATTGGGGATAGAATGTCCAGGACTGATGAGTGGTACCCCCATGCCAGAGGGCAGGCAGATGCAAAAACCTGGAGTAAGTCACCCCGATAGGAAGTGCAGTGTGAGCTGCCTGTGGAGATGATAACAGTGCACCAGGGCAGGAGGCGTGTTTATTTTACAGTCTCTGGGGTGGAGGAGGTGATGCATGTGAACAGAGGAGAGAATATAGAAATGGGCACTCACTGCAAGGTTGTGGGTTCCTTGGTCTTTTTAAAGATTCCCATGAAACACTGCTTGGTCATTACCTTCGGGTTTCTGGAATCTGGGTTCTTTTGGCCTCTGATTCAGAAGGTGCTAAGGTGCTTTAAAAACCTAAAGCCCAGCTGATTTGGAAGAGAGGAACGCCCAGATCCAGGGGAATGTTTAAGGGACACAGCAGGTCTCCTGGCCTGTGCATTGCTGCAGAGCCTCTTGGCCAACAGGGCCTCTCCTTTGTAGTCCTCTCAGGACAGCAGCTGGTGATGAAGGCCCCTTGTCACCGCCAGTATGGGTTGGAGCTCAGCACTTGCTGACCACCCCAGGCTGCAAGGCACGGCTCTTTGTTACTGGCTGTGTGTTGCTTTAATGAACATCAAACTCTAATTAGATATGGAGACTCCCTTTGATGTGTAAATATTTCAGTGGATGGGAAGAGGAATGAAATGCACCCCAGGAGTGTTTCATAGGCTTGCCCAGGTGGGTCTTTAGTCAAAGAGAAATTACCGTCACCATATCACAGGCAAGGAAAAGGGCAAGCAGTGGTAACAGGAAGGGGTTTTCAGCTCAGAGACCTATGTGAAAGCAACAAAGCATGCAAAAGTCCATGAAAAACTGTAGCCAGGCTCTGGAAATAAGTGATGTAAATACAAACTCTGTCGCTGTCGAGGCAAGATGGGAATGAGAAGACTGACTCAGAAGGCTGCTGAGAGTAAAACTGATTTATTCAAATGAACCGCTCTTTTATACAGAGCTTCGTGAGGACCAATGCCATTGGTCCTGAAGTGGAAACAACCTACACCATTGGTGCAGAGTGCTTAATGAACAGTGATAGAACTTAACTATAAACAATGTGAACAACAAGAGAGATAAAGAATTATTTACATTCTTCTCCAACTCTTTCCCAGGCTTCTGCCTGGCTAGAAACTCTCCGTTTCTCTCTTTGACTGAATCTGAGACCCACAAAACTCCACTGAAGAGTATGTGCAGGCAGGTAGCACTCTTCCTCAGTTTCTGGATCTGACCGGTGCTATCAGTCATGGTGGTAGTGAGAAGTATTTTACAGGTTCTTTTCAGGTTTCTGATGCCCCATGGGCTTACCAAATGGGATTGAAAGTAGGGTGCTCTACAATCTAGAGGATAGTCTCTACCATGAAATAGGGAGAAGAGCTGCAAGAAAAAGGAAAGGAGAACTTATGGGTGAATCTGAGGCTGTGGGAGTTGGCTCTGAATAGAAATAAATTCTGTTTTGGATTTAAAGGAGCATAACTATTGGACACTTCAGCAATAGTACATGTATTAATCCTGTCCTGGAGAAAGGAGAAGCTGTTCTGGGAGCCTCCATGCCAGAAAATACAGGACAGTTGTACTCCTTTACAGAAACCTGTGTTTTTTCTGATTAAATATATTTCAAACTATACAAACATTTCAGAGTGACACTGATGACCGGTCAGAGTAGGGACTGTATAGGACTGCAGTTCACAAATGGAAGCAGCTTTGCAAACATGAAAGTTGTTCTGACAAAAGAGCTGTGTCCAGTCCATTACAATCAGGGAGTGAGCAATTGCTGTAACCCATGCTCACCTTGGCAGCTCAACACATCACAATGGCCACTGGAACATCAAGACCAGCTTTTTTTTTAGCGGCAGCAGGATGCCTTTAGCCCCATACCTATTCCAGAGCCTGCTTGGGAATGTGTATTTACTTGTCTGAGTATTCAGAAGCAGGTGTTCAGTTAAAATAAATCTTCAGTGGCATCATCTGAAATCTGGCACTGAGGCTGGTAAGATTCAGTCCTCCAATTTTATTGTCAAATAGGGCACTGAAAAAAATACAGAGTGGGTTGGGATTTAGGCACTTTTCTTTTGGATGTTGTCTCTGAACACACCATCAAAATTTCTCTGGGAAAAATTAGTGGCTATGGTGAACTTGTGGGTGCTGTCTGTGTGGGAAATTAAGAGCATCCCCAGATATTGTGAAGGCCTTCAAACCATACAATTGCAGAAAGAGCCAACTTTTCCACTGCTCAGATAGATCCTTTTTCACAGGTCTGTGAATGAATTGTCCCCTGGGTTGTACTATTTTCAGAGGAGATTGTTATCACAGTTCCAGATTCTGGCATTTAAAATACATCCCAACTGATTTCCTCACTCACTTGGGTGCCATCCACACCAAGCAGTGTGTAGCACTGCTGAAACAAACCTTTATCCAGGTGCTGGACAAGTGGCCATACATGGCAGTGAACATGTAGACAGTTGACACTGGAGTGACAACTCACAACAGCAACCTTTGCCCTTCTCATTCTGCCCAGGAAGAAAATGAGATTTCAGACTGATTGGATACATAATACCCTAATTCACTCCTTTCCAGTGCTCATTATACCTCCAGGCATTTAAGAGCACTGAGACTTCATCCCCCACTGTGGGAGCTGGGAGAGTCATACTCAGCTGAGCAGGATGGAAGGAGGATTGAGGCCACCAGGACTGCAAAGGGTATTCCAGGCTGGGGATGGTCAGGAGAGGACAGGGCAGGGGTGAACACCTTGGACTGTTCATGACTTGTGGTGGACTTGTCTTCAGCTTATCTTCACATTCAGCAGATGTGGCAGATGATGGAATCCAAGACTGGTTAGGGTTGGAAAGGACATTAAAGATCATCTCATTCCAACCCGTGCCATGGGCAGAGATACCTTCCACTAGACCAGGTAGCTCCAAGCCCCATCCAACCTGTCCTTGAACACTTCCAGGAATGGGGCAGCCACAGACTCTCTGGACAATCAGTTCCAGGCTTCACCACCCTCTTAGTAAAGAATTTCTTCCTAATATCTAAACTAGTCTCTTCTCCTTTAGTTTAAAACTGTTTCCCCCTTGTCATGTCACTATCTGCTTGTGTTAAAAGGTTATTCTTCCTCTTTTTTTATAAGCCCCTGTAAGTACCGGAAGGCTTCAATGACATTTCCCCAGAGCAATGAGACCTACAACCATCCCAGGTGGTGTTACCATTGCCAAGGTGCTCAGCCTTAGTGATGTCCACATCTCCCTTCCTGTGTGTGACCAAGGAGGTCATGGGGCTGTGTCTTGCTCCACCTCTCTCCTTGCACCTCTCAACCTGTTGGTGCTCTTGCTGGTATGGTTTTGGCCCAGCCAACACATACCTTGCAGACAGTGGCTAGGCAAAGAGCAAGGGATATCTTGTCCCAAGCCATAGGAGAGGTAAGGCCAGTATGTTTTAGGCTTTGCTATATGTTCCCTGACAACTCCATACCATTTCACCCTCAGTACCATGATTCCCTTGCTTGCTTTGTTTTGTAATGCAGACATGGCCTTTTGGGGATACAAACCAGAGGTGTGGAGGAGCATAAGAAAATCAGTGAAAAGACAGGTGCTGATTTGGATTATTTGGTCTACTGGTAGTTAATAAAATACTGATGGAGAAAGTCTTCTAAATCTCTGGAAGCAAGAAAAGCTATGCCTGGAAAGAAATTCCAAGCTTTGTCCCACGACAAGGGCTGAGAGAGACAAATGAGCTTGTCTGGGCCAGTGGAGAAGTCCAGGACCAAATTTTTCTGCTGCTTCTCATCCAAGGTTTCTGCTTCTCCATGTGTAAATTTCTCCTTTCTCATTTGGCAAAGAGTTGCATTGCCAAGCCATTTGAAAGCCATGTGAAATATCAATAAAGACAGAGCTTTTCCTGTCTTTGGCTATAAATGACAAGACACTGGCCTTACAGCAAAGAATGGCTGTGTTTGGAGGACATTAGCTGCTTTTCCCTGCCCTGATTGGTGAATTCTTTAAATGGGGACAGCATTCTCCCTCCACACCCATCTTCAAGAGGTCCCAGTGTTTCTGTTGAACCATCTCTTTCATTGGCTCAGTTTGCATCCACCAAGTGGAGGAAATGGGAGGCTGAGATATGAGAAGCATCTTTGGGAGGTCTGTTCCTTTTGTGAAGATACATATGGAGCAAAGTGTTGGCTGTGCAACGTTTTCATGCTGGTGTCAGATAGGTGATGCAGTTGTGTGGATAGGGAGTTCTCTCCTGACTGGGAGAAAGAGACAGAGCTGGGCTTTGGGAGATACCCAAGGGATAGGTTGCTGCAGTCATACCAAGTTTGAGCCTGCTTCTTTGCCAAAATGCAGTTGATAATTTAACCTGATTCCTGAACCAAGTCCTTGTTTCTCCTGAAACATTCAAGAATGAAGCTCCTGCAGAAGCATTTGGCTGTCTGGGGCTCATCTGTTTAATTTTCTCTTGTAGCAGGAAATCTCTTATTTTAAGTAAAGTTCTTTTCAGAAATGACTAATTAAACTACAGAACAGGAAGTGTAAGAGACAGTAAAATCCCCTCAGCTGTCCAGTGCATTTCTATGCAAATATGGTGGCAAAATTATGAAAATGAAACCTTTTGGAGACAAAGGTGAATGAGAAACCTGGTGAGGCAGTGTTGAAAAATCTATTGTTTGTTATAATAAAGTGAAACCACTGTGTTTATCTTGTGTCTTGGAGGATTTGGCACAATTATTCTTAGGAAGGGAGGGAAGCCACATAGAAATCAGAATAGCCCAGATTTTTTGCTAAAATATTTGTACAAATCAGGTTATTCAACTACAGAAAAGGACTTCTTTGGGGCTGTTGCTTCTGAAATTATCCTGCAAAACTGGAAGGACTGTAAATGTTTGGCTTTAATAGCTACATACAATGCAAACCTAATCAGTGAAGCTTGAAATGTCCACGGCAGGGAAAAAAGGCAGAGTTTTATGGCTTTATGGAGGTGTGCAGAAGACCAGACACAAAAGCTGCCTAATACCCATGTAGGAAGGCAGCCGCTGCTCTCCCATCTGACAAAAGTCACTCTGTGATCAGAGACAACTGGACAAACTTTCCATGCCAACATGATCTGCTTGTTTGCCTGAGCTGGTTGTGAAGGCTGGGAGGAGGTGTAGCACAGACTCCCCTTGCAACCAGCCTCCCCCAGGGTGTTCAGGCAGCCTCATTACTCCAGCTCCCACCCAGGTTGCATGGCTGTGGGACAAGGACCTGGCAGAAACCATCCCAGCAATTGAGGAGGAATTATGGTTGTGCTGTCTAACTTTCAGTTTTTGCCTCCAGCAGAGGCTAAAAATGTTCCACATTGCTTAGAGGTGTCAGGTTCTGTAGCTGTAGGCTGGGAACAGCCCTCAGAACCTCTCAGTTACACATTACCCTGAATATCTCAGCAAATTACTTGTAGCTAATTGAAATAAAGGAAACACAGAGGCTCAGTTTACCTGGTGGACTGTATATAGCAATGCAATCACTGCATTTTGCATTGGTCATAAAAACACAATTTATCATCCCACCTGTCAAACACTGACCTTTTGTTTTTTCCCCTCAGTCTGTGCTTCCTTCTCATGTCAGTATAGCAGTGTTCGTCCCAACTAATGTCAATAGTTTCTTATTAACATTTCAGGTCTAGAAGTGCAGAGCCTCTAAATAATCTTAGACATTCTCTAGAATCCCAAAACCTCAGGTCAGTGATTTTCAACCTGCTTCGGTTTGCTGAGTCTAAAAAATTTTCCTGTGGCAATGTGGACCCTTCTAAAGCAACTTAACTGTACTGATAACAGACTCCAGGTTGATGAGTTACTTTCTGTGGACTCCGCATAAGTAGGAATTTGCGGATCAGAAGTTCAAAAGTGCAGATGCAAGAGATACATGAGAGACAGGTGATCAGTCAGATGTGTGTCATTTCGCATGTTGAATTTAGAGGGGTTCTTAAGTTCCTAAGGCAGGTGTGCACCGGGAAAACTCTTAACAGAAATCACCAGGTATCAGACTGTTAAAGCAAATTATGGTTGGGGGTAGTTGTATATGTTTGACTTATGATGATGCATATATCTCTCAATAAATCTCTGTCTGTAACTTAGTGTATGTAAGTGTGTATGTATGTATGTATGTATGATCTATGATCTGTGAATCCAGCTTGAACTTCAGGAAAATGTCACATGGGAAATCAGTCCTGCACTGGCAATGATGAATCCATCACCTGTCCCCTGCTATTGGGAATGCTTCTGGAGACAACGTGGTTGCTGCAGCATAGGGAGCTTGTCCAGCTGAGTTCTGCAGCATGGGTATTTCTTCAGAGCAGAATAAAGATATAAGTCATAAATACCAGAGAACCAGGGAAACAAAATGCAGAGGAGCAGGAAATTTTGGGAGGAGGTGTGATCAGAAAGGCACATGTTCACAGTCTCAGGTTAGTGAGAAAGAATGAAACTACTGGAGAAAAGAGCAGGGAAGCTTCACATGTTTGGGGGACAAACCATGGGCAGGTGGAAGTGGAGAGGAGATTAAAAGTGACGGATTGTGTTATCCATGTACCCGTGTTTCTTGCACTCAGTGACCAGATGATGGATGGTGATAGATGGTGGAGCAATACCATATGTCATTGATGAGGGGAACTGCACCTCCAGAGTAATTCCTTGGGGGCTTCTGGGCAAATGCCAGTGGAAGGGTGGCTGTTGAGGAGGAACTAGACACTCTTTAGGCCTGCTAGACCCAAGGTCCTCTCCCATCCAAAGGTGGCATTTGGAATTTGTGCCCTGGACACAGGATGAGCATTGGGGGTTTCCAAGATGGCAAAATGTCCAAGCCACATGGTGGACCACTGACTGCTGAAATGCAGAAGCCCTACCAGGATGGTATTGGCAAGTCAGAACACACTAGCAGAGATGCTCTGGAGTCACAGCGGATGAAGAAGAGATGCCAGGAGCACAAAGGCATGGCACAGAAATCTAGCAGTGGAAATGGAGGATGTGACCTTCCCATCACCCTCAGATGTCTGGGTAAGCAGTGCCTCAGAGGGACATTATGGGCACAAGATTTTCCTAACACAGATATTTTCTGAGGCAGATGCTCAACATCAAGGGAAATGTACTATGTCCTGACCCTCCAGGCAGTAAACAATCTAGTAACTGAAGCTGAGAGGTGGCCATGTTTCTTCTCCCCAGGTTTCTTTAGTGTCCTTTAACTTTGGACTCCAGTGGGTTCCATCCCAAATGGGTCCCTATTCCTTCTCTAGGAGAGGGAGGAATAGCAGAACACATAGGGGAAGGAAGGCCTTGGGGATACTGAATTCTCAGATGGGAATGCCTTGCTAAGATGTACAGCATACCACCATTGTATCTGAAACACCTGATAGCCTGGAGGATATTGTTGGCCTGCTGGATCCTTTAGAGATCCCCACATGTGTCCTTTTCTGTGATTTGAGGATGCATCATCCTGCAAAAGACAGATCCCCACCACACTGTAGGAAGCTCAAGCAGGGCAGCTCACCACAAAGAGTTTGACACATCTTCCCTAAGTGTAATTACCTGAGAAATGGATGTGAGCTGTAAGATAGTCATCCAGGGTGCCTTCTTAACCCATGGTGAAATGCTGGCCCCTTCATCTGTCCCCCATACATTATTCTTGCAGAGTCTGTCGCAAGGCTTGGCAAAGCTGTAGAGAAGACTATGCCAAAGTTCCAAAGACTGGATTTTTCTTTTTGGTGTATGGGTGGGTGAGATGAGCTCACCCCTGTCAGCCCTTATGAGGAGGACTCAAAAGCAAGATTTGTGAACCACTTGCTGATCAGAGGCATTTTCCCTGGTTGTCTCTGAAGGGGAAGTTGGAGGAGCAAGATCCAGAGACCCAGGCCCACAGATCTGCTGTCACTGATGACAGAATTTATAAATGAAGTAATGGGTGACTCAGAAGTCTCAAAGGACTCCCAGCTGTACATGTTGACATTAAGATATGGGTCATCTCCCATTCTAGAACAAAGTTATGGGCCTCATACAGCCTACAAATGTTACATGACTCAGGAATTATCTTGGGGCACATCTGGCATTGAGGGAAAATTCTAGGGAAGATGTTTAACCATCTCTCTGGCTTTCTACCAAGCTGAGATGAGCAGTACAGAGTGACCAGTGTTCATGGACTCAGGCCTGCTGAAATGAATAGAAAAATGCTCAAAAGTTTTAGTTGGTTTTTTTTTTTTTTTTAATCCTTCACAAACTGCATTTTTTTTTTGTAATTTCTTCATTTTTCAGATTACTGATTTCTGCCACTTGTAGAATTTCTGTTTTTTAAGAAAATTGAGAAATATTTGAAGCACTGTTATCCAAGCAGTTCCTCTCCAGAGGTGCAGGAGATGATGGCAAGAGCCTTATGGTGATGTGAACAGGGCCTGCAGCAGTTACAGCATTCTTTTCAGTGGACCCTCTGATGCTAAGTTTTTGAGGGTGCTTAGTTTGAGGCCCCCAATTAAGAAAGAAATTGAAACACATTTTTGTGAGTTGAATTTTTAATGATATGGCTATATTCCAGCATGCTCAGCAGATTCCCAGGGTATCCCATCTTCTCTTAGGGCTGTTATGGTCACTTGCTTTAGTACCATTTCAAGACCAAGAGGGAGCCTTACCCTCCCACCAAAGGAAACACCATACCTATTCCACACAGTAACAACTCTCCTGGGCAAATCAGGGCAGTTTTAATTTTTTTACTCTACAAGGATACATGGAAACATGAAGCTATGAAACAATTGTTGTTTAAAAGAATCAACCAGAAAAAAATGCTAAATGTTTAGGAAAGTAGGAACAGTGATGTCCCACAGCACACACAACTAATAAGGAGACAGACTGGATGTGTTTTTCAGGATTAAACACAATTGACAGCCATAAATGCAGCAAAGATATAAGTTTTGGTCCAGCCCCTGTTGTGATACAGTGGATAGAGAAAAATGAAACCAGAACTGCTGAGTAAATCTATCCAAATTAACACTGATAAGGAGTGCTGCATCCTTTTTGGGATGAGGAGGCATCTCACTAGCTTTGCAGCAGGCACTTATCCCTACATCTGCTGGCAACACCTGCCAGGAAGGGAATTCCATTTAATCATCCCAGTCCTCTCAGAAAAAAAGGCCTTCAGAGAGGCAGGGAAGCACTACAAACTCGGGTACCTGTGGCTGGTAACATGATAACATTTTTCTGTAACATTTTTCAAGCCATCCTCCAGCCCTTCCTAGTCCAGCTCTGGAGAGGTTTGGGGAACTTGGGAGCATCCTGCTTGCTTTCATGGGCCATTGTGTCTCTACAGGAACACCTTGCCCTGCCATGCTGATGGAGTATGGTACTCATACAGAGCAGCAGCAGCATCACATCCTCTTGGAGATCCTCTTTATACATGCTGTCATGAGTACAGCACCTGAGTCACGGCAGCACGAATTCATGGTGACCATGCCACAGGGAGCGCGTCTCGCTTGCCACGCTGGCCGTGCTGGCTGGGACACGCCACTAGAGGGGGACACAGCCACATGTAATGGGACTTGGCCACGGCCACCTGTGGGGCAAACTCGGTGGCCCAGTGATCAGGTGGTTACCATGCGCCATGACCAGTTCGGATCTTGTGGAACTCCATCGCCAGTGGTGCTTCCAGCCAGCTCACACCCTACCACAGCAAGGAAACATGCACATCAAACTCTCTGACACTTCTGATGGTGAAGCCAGTGGCTGTGGTGTGTAATGCATTGACCTTCCTCTTTGCTCTTCCCACTCATCACTGGTCTGACTCTGGAGGTTAGTTGGTATTTTCCACATCTGAAAATCCTGGAAACTCTGCATTGGGTCTTCTCAGTATGTGGAGTGGGCATAAAGTATGGTGGGATATGAATTGTGGGGAAGACCCAGAAATTGCTCAAATGAGAGGAAGAGTTTCTAGAGTTTTGTCTTTATCTTTCCTTTTACTATGGCATCTCTTTAAGAAAGTGTCACTAATATGGGATAGCCAGGCTGTATGCATGTCTGGTTTCATGACCTGCAGCCTCCTGCTTCTTTTTGCTTACAGACCTTTTCCTGAGGGCTCTTAGCTGCAGTATCTTCTAATGATACAGCTGGTTTGATCCTATGTGTACTCCTCTGTTGAGGCCTGAAGGTGGGGCAGGGTCTCGGAGGAATCTAACGGAGCATGGAACAGGATTCCTACTAAATTGTAATGGGATCAGTGCTTAATTCTTCAACCAACTTTGGAAGCTACAACATTGAGGATCAAATTCCCCTAAAAAGAGAACGAAAATGGTAACTAATTATGCTCATGATCTTCTGTTTGCCTGGAAATGAGGGAATTTTTTGCATGTCTGCAAGGTCCATCTGATGAGTGAAGGCAGCGGTGTGATCCCAGCTATAGACATGCAGTGGGGAGAAGAATAGGATGTTCAGAGAAGAATGTAGACTGGAACCATGGACCTTGATTTATAGGATGTCTTGCAGATGCTTGTTCAGATAGATGAAGATCTGAGGATGGGATGAGAAGTGTCCCTTTTGGCTGCTTGTGAATGTCAGTGGGGCATCTGTGGCTTTGGTGTTCTCCTGTTGAACACCGACAGCGTGGACAAGGCAGGTGTGGGTGGGTATGGGACTTAAGAGCATATGTTTGTGTGTGTGTTTGGATGGGATCCACTGACTAATGGCATGTCTCTGGTGAGGAGTTTCATGTAGCATATCTAATCCTGTGCACCGTTTAGCTCATCCTCAGCAAACCATACAAAAGGCCTAAAAAAGCTGACTGATAACAAATTGAATGATTCTCTCACATGTGAGGGGCAATGGTGGGGGATCCTGGCATCTGCAGGTGCATGTAAACATGCAGAAATACAGCAAACATGTCTAGGGAAGGCTGAAGTCTTGGTATCAACATTTCCCCTGGTTATGTTTCCCTCTGGCCAAACCCAAGGCTGTTGCAAAAAGCAATGGTCTGTGAAGTTTGACTGACAGATCATGATTTTGTCAAAAAATGTGGGAACACCTCTATATTCCTTAGAGGTTTTTCAATCAGCCACACAAATTTTGTTTTGCACCTGAAAGGAAAAACAACTTAAAATTCAAACTAGAGTATGCAAATTTAAACGGGTAGCTTCAAGTCCCAGCAGAAAATAAGGAATTAAATTACTTTGCATTGCTTTAGCTAATTTGCTGAATTTTACAGTAGTTTCTCCTACTTAAATGGTAGATATTTTATTTAGTATATTTATTGCTAACTGAAATTGTCCATAGTAGTGAAATGACTTAGGATTTCTTTAGTATAAATTATTATTAATTTCAGCAATTGATTGCACAATGAATACTCTTTTTATCGCTCCAGAGAAATGCAGTGCTGGGATTTCATACCATTAATATTTATGGGAGTTCAATGTCAGGGCTCCTTGGGGAGCTTTGAAAATCACAGCCCTTAATTTTTAATTTTCAGTCCTTATAAACAATGCTATTTATTTGGGTGTGCCTGTGAACTGTGAACCCGTCAAACACTGGTTTTTCATAGTCCTTGCCAAAGGCTGGGTCCTTCTGAGTTTATTGTTTTAATCTGTAGTTACAGGGAAGAGGCTGAGCCCTGATGCATAACTTGATCCTGTGATACCCTCCCCCAGTCCCTCATCTGCTTGTCTTTGTTTGATGCATTGATGCACTGGACCTAAGTAAGGCCTTAGAGATGTGACATGTAAGAGCCAAAAAGTGTTATTTAGAAGTGTTGGTGGGGTGGACTTTGCTCCTGCTAGGCTGAGTCTGGACACCTATAGCAACTGCTGGGTCTTGGAGGAGTCTGTGGTCATGGTGGGCCCTGGGAGATTTCAAGCTCAAGAGTATATGCTGCACTAGGATGATCTGCAGGACCTTGAAAAAATTTAAGAAAATCAGTGTGGAATCATCTGTCTGGATGTGCTAGAGAGGGGGTAGGAGGCAGGAGAAGTTTAAAAAAGCCTCTCTGCAACATTTGGTCCTGTGGGGATCATGTGAGTTTAGCTTTGTTCTTTGTGACCAAGATGGAGCTGGCATCCCATGCCTGAAAAGTACCTGAAGCTTTGGAAATGGCCAACCATACCGTGATCTTCATCTTTCTCAAGAGAAATGGCATCAAATCACCCGTTTTACCTTAGGGCGCAGGTGTTTCTGCCAGGAGAGTCTTGACTGGCTCTCACTGCAATGACCTTATTGCCCTGACTCATATCTTCCTGGCTCATCTTCTCCTCTCCCTCCCCTTCATAGGCAGGGTGCTAGAGGCCCAGTGGCTGCCAGTACCTCCCTCTGCAGTCTTGGGTGATGGAACCCATGATGCAGCCTGGAACCACATTTGCTGTACTGCTGTTCATCCTCTGAGGAGCAGATCTTCCCGACACTGTCACTTGTGGCTAATTTAGCAGATCTTGTCCTTTGCAGAAGCTCCGTGGCTCTGAAATAACCCAGAGGTGTTTGTACCTTGCTGAGTAGAGGATGTGGGTTAAATCCAATGTAAAAGATTGGGAAGGTCACAAATAAACAATGCTAAGTAAAAACCAGGATCATCCCATGTCCATCAAAGGTAAAGCCCAGGGATGTGAGCTGTCTCCTCTATTTCACTGGCAGTCTGTGGTTTCCTGCTCCATTTGCTGTGCCAGGAGTACAATTCACAGTGCCACTGGTTTGGGTTTAGCAGGGCTTCTCATTCAACTCAGAGACAGCCCTGGGTGATGCGTCAGGGGGTATTGGAGACTTGCAAGGAAGGGCTGGAAACTCCCAGCATCTGAAACTGAGAGACAGTGGAATAGTGGAATGTGGGGACCCAGTCCTTGGGTGTATCCTTCTGCCCTCTGGCAAAGGGCCATGTTGCTCTGGAATTTTGGATGGTGATGAAGGACCATGACTATGGAGGACTCTGACTTTCTTGCAACAATGAGGAATAGGGTAAACAGCTTGCAAATGAGTGAAGGCATTTGTCCCAGGAAAGGAAGGTGATGACTTGGAGGCAGAATCTTCATTTGTCTTGGCGGCCCATTAGCTCATACCTGGCTCTGGCATGCAACATTGAGGTCTGTGAGACTGGGCTGATGAGGTCCAGGACACAGGGGTGTCTTTAAGGACCAGCACTGAGCATCTCCCCTCACCATGCACCCATTCATGCACAGTGGTCTCACATGGGAGCCTTTTAGGTGACCTCTGACTGCCAGGTGAGCTCTTGTTTGTGCAGTTGCCCAGTGGATGAGATGTATTTATAACTGCTCTTAAATCATAGCCATGCAGCTGAGGGACTGGGCCGCTTCCAAGGACTGCTCACGATGATGTGGTGGGGGATGGAGGCAGGTTACATATTTACACATTAGTTTAAAATGTGGATTCTTTCCCCCTGGGGGCCCAGAATAGCTCATAGGCAGCTGCTCCAGCCATCAGCTCAGCTCGTATTTATTTGTGTTTTTCAAACATTTAGTCAGTATTTGCACAATAGATGCAATATTAGTAATATCTGAAATAATTTATATGATACCAAATGAGATTTCTCATGACCAATGGACTGCCTGGGGACTTGGCCCCTGATCCTTGTTAAAAACTCAAAGAAGTACAAATTAACAAGCTGTAAAATGAAGTCTTCATAAAAGAATAGAGGAAAAAAGGCCAGATCCTGGGATGGGCTGAGTGATTGTGACAGCCCTGAAGGCTGCTGGGAATGGATGGTGCTCAACACCTGTGCAAATCAGGGCTCTGCTCTTCTGCAGGGAGGAGGAAGGGTCCTGTGTAGCTCTCCTGGCCTGGACCTTGGCATTTCTCTGTGCCATGGTGGGAACTGGAGAAAACCTACCACAGGATGCTAATGGCAACTGCTGGAATCCCTTTGTCTCCCTGGCAGTGGCTAGGGACCACACACCACTGGGCTGGAAGCCTCTGGCTTCTCCATCTTTGTCTTCTGTAGGTGCTCATGGTGAGAGGAGTTGAGAGGAGGCAGCCAGGCTTTCGGGGAGGGGTGGACCAGGGGCCACCTGCCAGAAGCAGTTCTTAAGAGGGAAACCAGTGCACGTCCATCATCTCCATGGCTGGACCCTCTTTCCACCCTGGTCCTCTGGGCACAGTGCTGCTACAAGGTCCAGCAAAGTGACCACTGCACCTCGAGGACATGTTTTCCTGAGAGAGGGACTAAAATGGGAGTGTATGTGGGACACCTGAACATAGGCCAGTGTTTTTCCATTCTTCTCCTGAAAAAACAAGAAAGAGAAGCATCACATGCACTTAGCACTGCCAGGGCGCTCCTTCATCAAACATCCTTCCTCCCATTTATCCTTTCTTGCACTGCCAGCAGCTGCCTGGCACCATGAACCAAAGGGCTCTATGTCGGCAACTCTTGCAAACTCCCATGTCTTCTTGAAGACTTGCAGAGTCCTGGTGGGTCTCTTGCTTCACTAGAGTCCCTACAAGATCCCTAACCTTTGCTGACTGCAGATCAACATGAGAATAAAGGGGGAATTAAGGGCATCTTCTGTTCTTTGGTGCTGCCCTAGAGCATTCTCCTCAGCATCTTACACCCACTGACATCAGACCAAAGGTGATCTTCTTCTGATGAAATTCTCCTGGCATTGGCTCCACCTCCCCTAAGCCAGCCTCAGCACCCTGGGGACAAGTTGGCCCCAGTGCTTTCCTGCAGCCCCCACAGTGATCATATGTCACTGCTTATGGGCTGACAGGGGGCTCTGCGGAGGGTTAGAGAAATAAAATTTTGGCATCCACCATGCTTTATTTTCCCTTTGTATCTCCCCTCCTAACCTTTCTCAGTTCCAAGGAAGGTCGCCATTTCAGCTATGTTATCCACAGCCATCCTGCCCATAACAGCCCAAACTATGGATGTTACCCCACACTGCTCTGAGGGATTATCCTCCTCCTCCTCTTCCATGTCTCACTCATGGCTTTTGGCCAGGCTTATGAACTCCTCAGCAGTGTCAGGGATGTAGATCAGGTTGGCAGTGGCCTGAGATGATGGCATGTGAAGATGGTGGAAAAAGTTTGGGGTTTAGGGTGGGGTATTTCAGCATGATGTAACTGCAGGGCACATGGTCCACAGGGGCTGGAAGCGTGAGGAGGCGTGTGTTGTATTTCAAGCACGTCCACACTGTCTCTGCTTCTGCAGCCACTTGCCATATTCAAACCAGATGCAATATCCGCTTGTCAGCAGTGCAGTGTGCATGGGGGGATTTCATTCATGTGTTTTGGACATATCCCAAGCTAAATAAATGATGGAAAGGCGCAATTAACCCAATTTCAAATCTAATCCACTCTGAGTGCTTCTCTGTCCTGGGCCCTGCCTGTTCCATGTGGTGGTGACTTGCCTCCAGATATGTGTGAGGAAACATCAGATGCTTGACCAGTAAAGTAGAGTTGGTGATGAAGGACAGGTGCTGGTGTTGCTGCTGTGGTAGGGTGAGCCTGAAAAGAAAGTCACACACTTGTGAGGCAGCATCCTTGCCCTAGTGTGTGGATGAGGAGGTATGACACAAGACTGAGATCATGAGTGGAAAGGGACCAGGTGACACACTCCACCATCTCCATGGCCACAGTAATGGCTGTGGAACACCAAAATAGGGATGCTCTCATGTGGACTCCCCAGCTCTGTTCACCAGGTGTGTTTTCATGGCCAGTGCAGAGAAGGCCTGTTTCCATTCTGCTTTGTTCAGGGCTGGCTACAGAGCCAGCAGATATTCCCAAGACAGAGCTGTCCCTCTGAACACCTTTTGTCCTGGTCACACCAATTTCTCTTTTCATTTCTCTCTTGTTGAGAGCCATTTGTGCACCTCTTAATCTGCAGGGGAGAGGAAAGGCTGTTGTGTAGCTTGTCCATGGACCTACTGACAAGGGATATCTTCTAAAAGCAAACTCTCCACCCAGTTTTCCAGCTTTCTATCTTTTTGTTTAGGATTATCTGAGGGAGCCTTGAGCTCTGAGTCTGAGTGCAACTGACTCTCATGAATAATCCTGAGAGAGGTTCAGGGCTCTTTCAGATGAGCATCATTGTGAAGAGATGTTGCATGAAGAAACTGGCTATGGTTCTGGATGTGGGAAGCTCAGTGGCAAAATCCCTGGGGAGCACCACTAACTTTCACCCAGCCTCAGAAGTTCTTTCTCCTTCTGGGGTGGACTTCAGCCCCTGGGGAGATGCTGTCTCTGCTCAGACCCCAGGAAAGTTGTCAAGATTTGGGACCTGCAGGTGGTGAGAGGGGTTTGTTTTCTGTTGGGTTGGGCTTGCTGTCTCAGAAATGGCTCAAAATTTGCAGCACAGAGCTTCCAATCTGCTGCCAGCTCAGGGAACCTTCTGTCCTAGTGCATGCATGACAGAGATCCTCCAGCCTCCTGCATCATGGGAGTTGCCTTTCTAATCCATCCCCACTCATGACCAGAAACTATATCATGGTGGACATGAGATAGGAGGGCTAATAGGGCAGTACCTCACTGGGAAATGTATCCAGGAACATCACTGATCCATCACCCATCCTGATGCCATCTTCACCTATTGCTTTCCTCCTGCAGGGCCAGGTATGCACCCATCCCACCTGCCTTGCCTACACCTGCAATGACAAATCTTCATTTTTTCCCATAGTCCATCTTCAGCTGGCTCCATTACACATGTCCATGTTCTCCCACCTCTCTTGTCCAGCACAGGTTGCTCTTCCTCTTACCCCACCACTAAGGCTGCCATTGCCCTTCTTTGCATGCTGCCCAACTGCAAGGGGCAATCCTTCTCTGCAGCTGTGAGTTCTGCTCTCCTGTTCCAGCTTCTGGAATTCCAAAAGCTCCAAGGAAGACCAGGACAGACCCTTCAGCTGCTGTCAGCTTTGCTTTCTGCCAGGGCCTGCTGGTCAGCTCAGCAAGTTGTTTGGGCTGCATTTATCTGTCTGGGTCTCTTTTCATTTAATCTGTTTGGATACCTGGTAGATGAACAGGCATCATGGCCCAACTATGTCAGCCAGCAACTTTCATGAGATCTCCAGCAGGGACTGGATCATGAACTGTAGCCACATTGCATCTTCTCACCCAGGCCATTAACAGTTAGAGCTGCTCTCCAAGACCCTCTGTGGGTCCTAAAGCCCCTGAGGCAAAACCTCCACAGGAATTTGTTCAGGAATATATTGCCCAAGCCTTTTCCTGGATTTGATACCCACCATGAGGATCACTGCCAGGGCACCTTGCTGGGCTGACTGTGGATTGTTATGACAGAGTCACAGAGTGCTGGGAAGTTCATCCAGACCAGGCTCACTGGTGTGGGTCATAACTGGTGTTTCATCCAAACTGTATACGTTTTTCTTATTCTCCTTCTGCTGATGCTGTGGGCCATAGGTGCAGGAGAGTATTTGTCTGTCTGTAGGCAGATAAACATGCCAGAAGAGAGTGGAGATGGAAAACAGCCCACACTTGGGAGTAGAAAGAGAAGTTGAATGTTTTCAGAAAGAGTTATCTCTGATATCAAAAGGCTGCTCTGCACAACAGTGTGAGCTCTCCTGATGCAGCTCCTCCTGGCATCTCCAGATATATGAATAGAAACCTGTTTTCTAAATGGTTGAAGGGAATACTCCACCCTCAAAAAAAAAAAAAAGTCCCATTGTGCCCTTTGCAGCCATGTACATTTTGGATAAAATTATACTTCCACTTTTTGAAGATGCATATGCACTTCTGCCTGGTCTCACCTGGCATGCAAAGAGTGCTAAAATACTTAAAGTGGAGGAAATCACCAGCTCTCAGTAACAAGGTGAGCCCAGAGAAGGACTATCCTTGCTGCTCCACTCACATCCCAGAAGAAAAGCCTATGGATGCAATATCTAGCTAGCACTGTGTTCCTTATCCCCCCATTCACCTTTCTCCTTATCTTCTCACCTAATCTTTGCTAGTCCGTTCCTGCAGGCTGCCTTCACAAGCTTGCATGGAGAATTCCAGATAAGGTACATCCCAAGTTACACAGAGCTCAGGATTCCTTGTGAACTTGCCTCCCTGCCACTTGCACTTCATTACACCTGTTCCCAGCCCTGTGGAGCAGCTCTTCAGACTATGCCAGGTGGCTACATGTGCCAAAACCCGTAGGCAACTCAGCCAGGGGACTGAGTATCACCCATAATTTCTTCCTGGCCTCCAAATCCATGTGAAGCTCTGCAAAGATCTGCAGGGGAAACACCATGGCATGGCACCACAACAGAGATCTGAGGGTCTGCTGGCTCAGGTGATTGGTGGTCTGGCAAGAGAGAACCACAGCACATCTTGTCTCTGCCAAGGTCTATATGGGAAGGGAGCCAAAGGCAGCAGGGAGTTTGCAGTGAGTAAAGTGGCTTTAGCATGTGATTGCAATGTGTTCATGCATAAGGGCCTGGCAAGCTTGGCTGTAAAAATTAGATGAAAGCAAAGAAACACTCTACATGCTCCGTAGATGCCATCTGCCAGCAGCTTTCTGTAAAAAAAACCTCTGTGGATTTGATGCAGAGGAAGAACTTGGTCTTCCTTTGGTAATCCCCTGATTCCAGGAGCTGGGTCTTGAAGGAAACAGCAAGTCTTCCAAAATGAGAACTGAGAGCTGGCCAGACTGCAGTGTCCTTGGATGCCTGGTTTCTTCTTGCACTGCTAGACATTGCTTGGTCCATCCTAGCTGGGGGTTCTGGGTACAGCCGTGGCTGTTGGGTCCCTTCATGCACACAGGGCAGTAGTTGATGTTGGTGCTTGCTTTTGAGTGTGAACTGGTGGGAAGGTACTGGGTAGGATTTCCATGCTAGGAAATGTGTTTCCCACTACAGGGTCTGTCTGCCAAGGGCGCATTGTCTGACACTTGCATATGTACACAGGATGGGATGGCTTCCACTGTGGTGGGACTTGAAGTCCTTTGCCAGTGCTGGACCTCAGAAATGCTCTTCTGCTATCACAGTCAGAGACCATCTCCAGTGGAGACCATCCCAGCAGCTGGACAGGGATGTGAGGCTGTCTTGCTGTTAAACTCCATCTAGTTGCATGTGTGGATCTCATCCTGGCCAGACCACCTCCATTCCAGCTGCTCCACAGCCAGGACACTTAGCCAGCTGGCCCTGTCCTTGGCCACAGGAAGTGAAACACCAGCAGATTTCTTCCTGCTCCTCTTCTCTGTCCTGAGGCTGTCTTGCTGTATGCTGGACAGCTTTGGAAGGGAATTTTGTAGCAGTGATCTGTTTATAAGCAAGGTAAACAGCTGATGCAGCAGAGGCATTTGCAGGGAAGGCTTTGCTTCATCATCCAGTCAGGAGAGCCAACAAAAAAGCATTGGGATTTGGCCATTTTGATGGAACAGTCCAGCTGGCAAGTTGCGTGCATTTGTCCTTTCCAGAGGTTACAGATGTATGCTGGACACTGTGGGAATGGGATTTTATAACAGTAATTAGTTTATTCCTGAGGTAAGCAGTACAAATAGGAGAAAAATTTGTTTCCTGTTCCAATGCAAATAACCAACTGGCAGCCAGTTGGATAAGGGCCACTGAATATCAAAAGCTGAACAGGGGACTGTGTCAGCTCTGTATCCCCTTCTGGCTTATTTGCATGCTGGTTGGTAGTGGAATGTTTCTCTTTAGGTTACTAAATTTACTAGCTTACTGTATTTTTTTTAGCTTGGGGCTGGTTATTTGAGTGGCCACTGGCCAACTGGCTGCCTACTGTTTATTTGAATGGCCTGTAGCCAGCATTTGTCACTGGTCCTCTGAGCATCCCAAACTCAATTGCAGTTAGTGACCCAGGAGAATGGGCTTCTTAGCTTGGCTGACCCTGAGACAGCAGTAGAGCTCTTCGTCATGTCCCAACAGTCTTCTCCTTATCCAGCCATGAGACTTTTGCTTCTTTGTCTCTTGGAACCACTGTGTATTTTCTTTCTGCCTTTCTTGCTAGCTTTTAGTTTTCCCCACAGTGGCATAAGCCACAGCTTGAAAGAGCTCCTGCTGTTCTCTGCTGGGTGATGCTTTCTAATAACAGTCTGGCCTGTATCTGCACCTGGGCTGTGAGATACACTTCCTGCTCCAATAAACATTGCATTTGTCTTTTCCCCAAACTTTCTTCATGCCCAGTCCCACACTTGTAAAGGATCGCCACCCTTTGCCCACTGTGATTGTTTGCCTTTGGCTTTCTTATGATGTCCAGATGGGACACAACTCCTGCAGAGGAACAGCTAATTGTTTTTCCATCAACAACCAACCAGACCAGAGGTCTCTTGTCTGGCTATTGGTATTGGATTAGTAGAATGATGCTCCACTCTCTCCTAATCAAGATCTGCAGCAAAGACTTTATTTTCCTTCCTCTACTAGAACCACATGGCCTTTTCTCTGTGACTTTCTGGCCATCTTATAAGCCACTGCATTTTCCTTCTCACAGTGATGTTTTTACATGAGAAGATGCAGCAAGATTTGGGGAGCCTTGACAGTTCCTTAGGCCTTCAGAATCTTCTTTCTTGTCTGCTGACCTACTTTCACCTACTATCTGGACAGCTTTTTTTCATCAGCTTTGCAGGGACAAACAACTTTTTGTAGTAGGACCAAACCAGCCTAACTTCATCTTCCTCCATGGTCACAGTCTTGTGTGTTTAGGGTCTCAACCTTCTCCATTCCTCTATCTCCCTGCTAAATGTGTCTAGCTAGAACTCATTTAATGCTAGCAACATCCCTGATTTTTCATCTCGTTCATGTGGGATCATCATGCAGGACAAGCCGCAGACCCTTGGCCTGTGAGGGCAGTGCCATAGGTCATGTCCTTCCTGTAGTTAGTGACAAAGACATTTCATGGGAGCTTTCGCCTGGCCTGTGTCCAGGTCCATAAATCCCTTCTGTTTGCCTGGAGAAACTCCACCCATCACACAAAGGTCACTCAGTGTTTCCCACAATTAAAGATTTGCCATTGAATGCTTTGCAACCCTGCCAGCTGTCATAGCTGAGGCTAGAATTATCCCTAGCATGGTGTTTGGGGTTTGTTTTCCTAGAGAAAGTGGGATATTGGGTAAAAACAATCTCTCAAAATAAGGCCAGGAGAAGTGTACTGTGTGACCTAGGTTAGGAGCAGGCTTGGTGCCTGAGACTGTGGAAAAGTCAAAGAAGGAATACTCTGGTGTTGGGAAGCTCTTTTGCATCCTCCTCTTGAACATTTTCCATGCCTGGTATCAGTCTTGTCTTGGAGACAGATATAGTGGATATAGTGTGTGAGACATGACCTCAGCCCCCAGTCTGAACTGTGCTCCCTTGGGGACCTGCCAGGGGACAGGGTCGCTGTGGTTCAGTGCTGTGGTTCTTCATTACGCAGGAGCATGGAGGTTGATTAAGGACACTGCACAGACACCAGTGCTCCTTATTTACCAGGCTGAGCTTCCTGGGATCTTGTGAGGACTTAATACAAATCCTTTTACATGGGGACTTTCTTAAAATGTTTTTCAAACACTTACAGAACAGGTATGTATTCAATGTAGCCTTCCTTTTCCTGCCTTGAGAATGCACTGCAGGTGGCAGATGCTTCCACGTGGGCTGATGGCACCAAATATTCATGGGATGATCCTTGTGTCCCCAGAGTCACTACAGACACAGCAGGGGATTGCTCTAGTGACACCAGATGCCAAAACCCAGACTCATGAGGGTATTTGGGCATACTGTGACATTTAAGCCCCTATTGAGGCTGAGCCCACACTTCCAGTTGCTCTGGAGTGAAGTGACGTGTTCATGCTAAAATACTTCAGGAGAGACTGTATCAGTCAGATTTAAAGGAATCTTCCCTTGAAAAAATGGTAAATCCAAGACCTTTTGGGGTTATAGTCTGAAGAGAGAGTAACTGTTGGGTCAAACCTCATTCATGGCTCTGGCCAGTGTGGCTGCAGATGCCTGTCAGCACAGCCCATAGTATTGCACTTTGCTGTCTTGTTTCTAGGCACACTTCTGGTGCTGTGTGGCTCCACATGGATTTCATCTCCAGCATCTCCCAACACATGCTGGTGACTCAGCAGAGCTCTGGCTGCCAAGGAGGGGATTAGGGCAGGGCCCCTGTCCCTGTCCCTTCCCCACCGTCACCGTGCAACTCCCACAACAGATGAGTCCCCTGTTTTTGCCCTCCCAGCTCTCTCCTCAGACATAGGCTGGCATTCCTCCCTTTTTCTGAGCTCAGTCTGTCTGGGTGCTGCTGGAGAGTCCTGAAGGGACTTGTAGGAGATTTTGTACCAACCCATCTCGGGTGGGAGGTGGAAAGACAGCCATAAGGTGTCTGCAGGGTCTGACAGCATGTTAGATGATAGAGGCACCTCTGCTTGTGATCTCAGATGTGTGAGGAGCAGGGGCTGGTCCTAAAGTACCCAAGGGAGACAGGGACTGTGCTGCTTCAGTAGGTTGCTGGGTGTGGAACAGCATGTGCCAGGGGAGGACACCTGAGTGGTACTGGTCACATAAGCCAACTGCTATGGCAGGTAGGCTGAGTGGCAGGTATCTGAAGAGCCCAAAGCCTACTTTGGCTTCCCTTGGACACTCAGTTCATGCCAGGTCAGAATAAGGATTGCTGGGGCATGCTTGTACCTCATGGAGGACCTGCTATGAGGAGACAGGAGATGGTCATGGTCCCTGGGCCAAGGCACAGCTGTCTCTGATGGGGATGGGTTTTGGAGTCCCTTGCTCCCAGTGCCAGATGTGGTCTGGGCTCAGCATGGGCTCGTGGCTCTTTGTGTCTGGTTGCTGCCGCTACCATGAGCTCAATGAGATAACTCCTTGCCATCCCCCCATTGAGGAGAACTCCCACCAGGCTGCTGTCTGAATGGGGACCTGCCATCACCAGCCCAGTGGCTGCAGAACATGAGATTTCATCTCCTGGCCCTTAGTTCCTTCATCTGCTCTGCCAAATCCAGCCCCCATCCCGCCTTCTGCTGGCTGGCTCTCCAGCGCATTCACAGCCTGCCACACAAACTTGCTTGGGATTATTTTGAATTTAAAATCCTATTAGTCTTAAATTAATTGCCTTTTCTTGTGGAGCAGTGGGTTGGAACTAGCGGGCCTGGCTTGTAATTATTAACTGGGGAAAGGCTTGCCCAGAGAAAAGCTGCTTCCCTCCTGCTGGGTTTTGCTCTATAGGCTCGGCCCTTCAGTCCTGCTTTCTTCTTTGGCTTTTATTAACCAGCTCATCCCCTTTTGCTGATTGCCTCTTTATCTGGGAAGAGATGGAGGAGCTTTGAACCCTGGAATTAAATTCTCCTCAAAGACATGATGAAGGGGCAAGTTTTGGTTCATTTCACTCTTGGGGAAAGTGGGAAAAGCCCTAATGGGAAATGAAATGTGTTGGCAGGAATATCAAGGGATTAATGCAGGCGGAACCACTGCAGCACCTGGGGAGATGAACCCACCTGTAATGCAGCCAGGGCTGGTATGCACCAGACCCAGGATCCCTGCTTGCCTCATGGGAGAGAGCTTCCCCAGGAGCAGAATCCTCTGCCTTTTTTTGGCATAATGACCCTTGGATCCGGCACAAGCCAGGCAGAGCCTCAAACTGTTACTGCAAACAGCTCAGGTACAAATGGCAAGCAAAAATTGTGGGTTTTTTAAAAGAGATTAAATTAGATTCAGGAGATTTCTGATGCTAAGGCCTGGCATCCATGCACTCACTGAATCCAGATAAAGAGGGTTTGCATATCTGGGTCAAGGCTATGTGAAGGTGTGTCTCCAGACTTCTATGCTCATCTGGTAGGATGGTGGCCAGCTCAAGGACATAGGTCAGGATGATGGAGGCACTTCTGCTGTGTCCCTGCTTGTGATCTCAGATGTGTGAGGACCAGGGACTGGTCCTAAAGTGCCCAAGGGGGACAGGGACTGTGCTGTATTTAGTATGTCGCTGCCAGGGGAGGACACCTAGAGGGGTGTTGATCACATAAACCAACTGCTCTGGCTTTTTTCCCCTTTTGGGTGGAGCTGAGGTCTGGCTGCCTCAGATCCCATCCTGGAGGTACTGACTGCATGGAACTGGCTCCTGCCAGTCCTTCTTTGCCCAGAAGTGCTGGTGATGGCCAGTGCTGCTCTGCTGGTAATGGGGCTCCATGATGGTGCCACCTCAGGTCATTCCTACCTCTGGTCTAGGGGCTCTGGAGGCATTTTGTCATTTCTCCAAGGATTCTGGGGATATCTTAGGAAACTTCCTTAAACTTTAAGCCTCAGTGACCAGATAGTTCAGTATTGGTCAGCGCGGACCACAGCAACCTCAACTGCCCTCAGCTCCATTCCCAGGCAGACAGTATGGTGGGGGAAGAGCACTCCGGTGAACATGGCAGTTGTGGTCCAGGCTTTTCCATTATTTTTTGTTTCCAGTGACAAATCTCTCTTCAAACCTGTGCATGACTGAAATTCATGTTGGCTTGTGGAAGCTCAGTGAGCCCAGCCAGGGAGGAGGGGCGGGGAGGCTGGGCAGTGAGCAGCCACTCAGTTCACCCAGCCTGCTTGCCAGATTAGGCAGAAACAGCTCTCACGATGACAGCTCATGGACAGGGTGAAATAGGAACTCCAGCTTCACAGACAAAGTTATTTTGGTACTAGTTTTGTGCAAAGCCCCCACTGGAAAATGTGACATGCTTCTTACCCCCTTGAATTTGCTCATGAAACACTAATTAAGGCATGTAATGAACACAGCAGCATCCATTAATAAAGAATCATTATGGGGATGGATTAGTGAGCTTATCAGAAACAGGTGAAAGTGAGCTGGGAGTCTACTCTGGGTAGCATGATGAGTCAAGGCTTTCCCAGCCCTCCATGACAGCATGCCAAGAGCCTCTGTGAGATGCACTAGATGAATGGGGTGGACTGGGGGGTGTGCATTTAGGAAGCTCCCCTGCCTCCCAGTTTGTTTTAGGAGCTAGTTCTTCAACCTTCCTCAAACTGCTCCACTTCCTGGGATGCTACCAGTGACCTTGGGTCCCTTCCTTTGAGAAGTCACATGCTTCTGCTGCAGCAGATAGGAGTTGCTGAGGAGAGCAAGATCCTGAAGGAAGGAGGTAGGGATCTGGACCATGGGAAATATTAACTTCTTGGAGCAATAATAGCTTCTCAGGTCAGGGGAGCATGGTGTCTATTGTAACCTTGTTAGCCCCTGATACCTGCCTGACTTCTGTCTTGATATTAATAAAGAGCTATCTCATGGTCTCTACAGCCCCTCTACTCAGGATTTAGGCTGTGAAGACACTCTCACTGGCCTCACAACCCTTGATCAGGAGATATTTCCATGCAAATCCTGTATTGCTGTCTGTGTGATTGGGAGCTGCCTGCCCTCCTGGGGACATGGCAGCCCTTTTTCCAGTCACAGACCCTGGTAGGACTCCCTGCCACCTCTCTCTGCCAACAGCTCCTATTGTGTTTGCACAGGCCACCAGCAACCTTTGTCCCTTTGCCAGACGGGGCCTCCCATGCTCACTCTGACTGTCTCCTCCTTTCAGCTCTCAGGTCCCAGTCCACCCACAGAACTCTCATCCTATCTCCAGTTTTCTGATCAGGTGCATCCACATACCTGAGTATCTGACATCCTTCCACATTCTCTTTCCTTATAAATTTCCCACAGGGTTCAGACCCACCTAGGGTGATTCTGACTGCATGCTCTGATCTTCTGTCCCATGGAGGGTGGGCTGGAGGTCAAGGATGCCTTCAGGAAAAGGACAAGAAGCCTGCACTTATGGACATGCTGGGGAAAGCTTTCCCAATGCCCTGTCTTTCCAGAGACAGGCAAAAAGGAACTGCTTCTTCTTTCACAAGTATCCTTCAGCATGGATGCTGGAGCTTCCTAAGCACTGCCCAGGCTGCAGGGGCACATGACGGGGCTGAGGCTTTGGTCTTTGTGGTTGTCCTGGGAGGGAAGCAAAGCAGTAGGTTTTTCTTTTTCACTCAGGGCATGATGCCCTGTGAAGAGCAGGGGAAGGTGTGAGCCAGCCTCATGGAAAAGGAAACCAGAGAGGCAAGATTTATCCATGGGCATTATGTGTGGTCTCTACAGAAAACTGATAATGCAGAGAGGTCATTCATTTAACAGGAGGGATGTTTGGCTGGTGGTTCAGGAATATTCTGTATATTCTGGTGGGTTTTTTTGTATATCTGTTAGCACAGCAGAAAAAATGGTTCTGAGCAGCCTTGCTGCAGATCTGGAGCTGTGTCCCAGAAGAGCATGACTTACTCCCATGCAGGCCACCCATTTTCATGACATGGAGAATGTTCTGGCTTCCTCTGGAGCACCTGGGACAGAGCATTTTGATGGAAGGGCAGTCCAGAGTCCAGCCTACCAGAGCTCAAAGAGCATTTGGACATTGCTGTCAGGCACATGGTGGGATTCTTGGGGTTGTCCTCTGTAGGCCTAAGAATTGGACTCAACGATTCTTATATGCCACTTCCAAGTCAGGATATTCTATTATTTTATGATTCAAGGATCCCACAGTGGCATGTAGAGGGATAGTATTATGCACCCAATGATAGGACCAGGTTTTCTAGGGTGAGAGGATGTTTTAGTGTGAGTTATTGAGCCCCCTGCTCTAGTGTCTGGGCTGCAGCTTAATGGATTACATCTGGACAGATACTTAGCCCTCAAATGCCAAAAGAGTTGGCAGCTTCACATGATTTTACTTATCACCTTTTTGTCTCAGATGGGTCCCTCAATCAGATGGGTTCCTTAAAAGCTAAGCCTAACTCTCTAGTGTGTCTGTGTTTTGGTAACATTGCCAGGTATCAGAAAAAGCAGAACTGTGACAGGCCTCACTGAGGTGTTGCTGTTGGGATCATGCAATGTGCTGGCAGCCTGAAGACCTCTGCACCATGGAAAGACTAAGGGAACCCCAAGAGAAGTGGGGTGTTTAATGCCAGATGCTCCTTTTTTTTGGGAAGGACTTCTCCAGAAAGCACCCCCCAACATCCACCCTACAAGGACCTGCTGAAGCTCACCCAGGCCATGGAGGGCTGGCACAGAAGCACAATGTGTGAAGATATTACTTGTATTGCATTTACTGCCATGTCTCTGAAAGAAAAACAAAATCTTTTGTTTTGGTGGATGTTTACCCCTGCTGGGAAAGCTGTGGCTGGTTGGCAGAATGTTCCCAGGAACTGATTTCATGGCAAATCTCATAAGCAGAGGCTATCTCCCAGCTCATCCTCTCCAGCTATGCATTCCCACTGGTCATGCTGTGGCTGGAATCTTCAAAGAAGTCTCTACTCCCACTGCATTCCTGTGCTTGCACTCATCTGTGAATTGGCTCCTGCAGACCCGCACAGAGCTGGGCAGGAGGTTCTGGCAGGAAAGGAGGAAATGCCTGTAGTTTTTTACTCTGGACCATCTGCACATCTTCAGTCCAATGTGCTCTAAAAAGTCTTCCCTGGATGAGAGTGGCAGTTTCCACTCAGTCCAGCTCATGGCATCCTTTTGGCTTCTTACTGTGTAAATTGTGATTTGCAGGGGGAACAGAACCTCTCCACCAGTATGGCTATTTCCACAGTATTTCCAAAACCCTTGTTTTTTTGGAACTGAAGTGACCTGCAGAGCATATTGCTGGAGTGCAGAGCTTTGCCAGCATCTCTCTTGCCCTGGGTGCCAATAGTAAATCTCCATGCACTTCTCCATCCACCTCAGTAGAGATGTGTGTCAGAGGCAGATTCTTGGTGGAGCCCCTGCCTGAGCTTCATACGACCAGTTTCTGAACTCCTCCTTGCAAAATTTGCAAGGATGAAGTTTCCCAGGCAGGGAAGCCAAGGAGAAGGTCAAGAGAAGAGCAGCAGCCCTCATGTTTTACTTACTTGCTTTCATCTTTCCTGTTGGATTTTCCTTTCTCCCTTTTGCTTGTTGTTGCTCTCTTTTGTCTGTTTGTGGTTTGTGATTTCCCCTCAATGTAACCTGAGTAGATTATGTGTTTGTCTGTGATTATAGTACATGTTTTGCCTGCCTTCTTGGTTTCTGAGGTTATTTGTAGAGCCTTAGCCCTGGCCAGCCCCAGGCTCTTTGGGGTTACCCCACCCTGCACAACAACAGTCTGGTATGGCATGAAAAAGTTTCAGTACCTCATGTTATCCTGTCCTGAACATGTGTGGGAAGTGTCTTGTGGTTACCAGACTGGTGGGGAAGAGCCTAGGTTCCCCACACATTCCCCACACATACATACATGCTCTGCTGCATGATGCAGGTTCTTCCTCCTTGCAAACCTCCCTCTTCCTCCAGCAGGCTCTATCATCCTCTGCTCAGCCACTCTAAAAGATCCTTCCTGCTCAGTCCAAAATAGACTGTTGTCTGCCTCCCCCCCTCCACCCTTGATACCCCTGCCACAGGGGCTGGCCCAGCCCACCATGACAGCTCTCAGTCGTGGGCTGCCCAGCTGTGGGCCCCTGCCACCAGCTAGCTGCTGCCTGCACCCTGCTCACACTGCTGCCTGCACCCTGCTCACTGTGCAGATGTGCAGGGGCTGTTGTTTCTGCCCGGGGGTACTGGCATCTGGACTGGGAGTGGTAGGAGCATTCAGAAGGCAATGGAACATGTTTTGTTAACACTGCCAGTATTGGAGAAGGCAGAACTGTGACAGGTCTCACTGACATGTTGCTGTCAGTATAATGCAATGTGCTAGCAGCCTGAAGACTTCTGCACCATGGAAAGAGCTAAAGGAACCCTAAGAAGAATGGGGTGTTTAATCTTTGCACATTTGAACCTGTTAGGTCTTCTCCTAGTGTCTGTGACTGTCTCTGGTTCCCAGATCCTGTTGCCCTTTAGGACCCCCTTTTTTTTCCTCCCTGAGGAGAGGATAGAAAAGGCTGTGCTGCCCATCTTGAACTGTTTTTTTTTCCTATAGATACCAAAGGAACTGCAGTCCAGCAGTTTCTTGGACTCTGTACAACCTTAGTTCCTCAGAGATGAAGCCAAGCTGTAACCTGTCAAGAATAAGAATAATGAAATATCCTGTGCTGAAAGGTACCCACAAGGATCGTTGAGTCCAACTCCTGGCCCTGCCCAGGACATCCCAACAACACCACCCTGTGCCTGACAGCATTGTGCAAAGGCTCCTGGAGCTCTGGCAGACTTGGGCCATGACCATTCCCTGGTGAGTCTGTTCAGTACCCCACCACTCTATGGGGGAAGAAATGCATGAAACAAGGTCTCTTGCTGAAGTCACCATAGTATGAAAGATCAGCCAGCACACCTCCTTCTGCACTCCTGATAAATTGCTTCCCCTCAGCATCCTACCCTCCAACCTATGCTCCATGTTGTACCCCTGATGGCTATTTATTTCCTTTGCAGCATTTTAAGGACTTCTGGGTTGGTGGGAGGTTTCATCCTTTAATTTGTGCTTGTGGAGGGCAGGCTGGTCCCACTGCTCAATGACACCATCCCATCCCCATTTGCCAAAGGCACGGCTGGGCAATGCACTGATCAACACTGTGATTGCTAAAAATCAAAGGCCTTTTTTTTTTAATTTGGAAAAGTCTAGATTTTCTTTTTAGGATAATAAAATGAAGATTCTCTGGGTTGCTGTGATCTAATTGAGCAGAGGGAATGCAACCATTGACAGTTTGAGGGTGACACCACATTGAGGGAAATGGTAAATAGACTGGAGGTCAGAGCTGTTTAGATGAACACTGACATGCTCAGGAGGCTGGCAGAAAATTTATGAGGTGTGGGCCAAATGCAGATCCTGGGATGGAGTATCCTCATGCAACAGGAAGCTGGGAAGAACAAATAGGATCTTATCCCCCATTTGGCTCTTCTACAGAAGAAAGGGGTCTGCAAACTGAGGTGGGTCCAGCTGAGGGCCACAGAGGATGTGATACCTGAGTAGAAGGACACAGGTTTGGAGAAGAGGAGCTTGGTGGGGATTTAACTGCCTGTGCCACTACTAAAGACACGTGCAGAAAGAAAAAAGCCAGCTCAGGAGCACAGAGAAACATGAGAACATGTTTCACTGAGAGAAACTCTGACGGGATGTAAGAGAAAATGTCTTCATCCTGGAAGTGTGAAGCACTGGAAAGAGACCCTGAGAGGCTATGACCAAAAACCCTCTCCATCACTGGAGAATTTTGGCACCCTAGACAAAGCCTAGTTCTGAGCAATCAGATCTAAATACAAATTTAGCCATGTGTTGAGAAGGGGCTTGGATGAGAGACCTCCAGAGGGCCCATCTAACCTACATTTTATATTCATTTCTATAATTAACCATGTAAAATAATTTGCAAATTGCTTCTTCCTGGGTATTTTTACTTGTACATATGCTGCCTTGAAAATCACAAACTGCAGCTAGAGGCATAACCTGCAGTTTGCCCAGAACATCTGTAATTACTCAAGTGTGCATTAACTGAGAGACAGCAGGAAAGTGGGCTGGAGCTAAGGTATTAGATAGGGGTGTGCCCTGTAGCTTAATTCAACTCCTGAGTTTGTGCCCTCAGGGGTCCTGGAGAAGTTTCTAGGTAACAATAGTTTCTACTTTACACTTACTTTAAGTGCATTTCCACAGCTTAACAAAAAGAGAGCTGGATGGTGGGGTTTTTTTTTTGTTTGTTTGTTTGTTTTGCACAGTAGGGATTGGAAAAAATACTGTGGGAGCATCAGGAGGCAAAAATCTTTCTAGTCTGTCCAATACTGAAAGAAGGTTGTGCCTAGACACTTCTCTGCTTACATGGGTGAATTTTCCCTCTTCTGTGAACATGCACAGGGGAACTGGAAGCAGATCTATGTCATGTCTTTATATAAAATGGAGCTCTTATATATTCCATAACCTTCCTGTGACAAACACAGCAATAATGCATCTGGCGTGTCAACTGCCTTTGAGTTTATACCATGACAGACTGCTCAAGTCATATTGGGCTTTTCAGGTGCATCAGCCATACTTCCACCCCTGCAAATGTTGCTTTGTCATATGGGAACATCTGTATGACCAGTGATCCTATTACTATTTTTTGCCTTCAATCCTGTTACTATTTGTTGCCTTCAATCTCCAGCCAAACCCACCTTTAAATCTTGTCCAAGGTACTGGGAAGAGTAGGGTAAGATGCCACTGCTGTCACCTAGGTGGCAGGATGGATGTTGGACTGTGTATCTCAGCCTTGGAGGAAATGTGGAGACAATGTTTTGGCAGGCTGAGAGTGAAATCCCTTGAATCTGCCATGTCTTCTCCATTTTCTTCATCTACCTGCTCTTGGCTCTTACATACCTAGACAAAAGGAAGGACTGGGTTGGGCGGGTCTTCTCAGTCCTTAGGTGCAAATGGCCCATGTGTCACTCCCTGTCATAAGGTATATAATCACACTTGCAAATGCTTCCAAATCCCATTAGACCCGCTCACCTTTCAGCACTGTCCCCTCTGGGACATGGGGACAAGGGTCCAGGGTGCAAGACCACACAGTGGAGCCTGAGCAGAGATGGCAGAAGTTTACACCAAACAGCTCTAGGCTGGGATAAAGGAAGTGATGTTTTCAGCCTGTTAATGGGATAATCAATTGCATAGTTCGGTCTACCTGTTCCTTGCTTGCCTCTTGTTAAAAATTTCCTTGGTGCTTCCATGTTGCCAGCTCCAGCTCATGGGATGAATGCAAACAGACAGCACTGGGAATGAAATCTCTAGGTGAAAATGAGACCGCTTCTTGTGAGCTATTTGGAGCATTTTCCTTTGGCCCTGCAGGGCTCTCAGCCTCTCAGACCTGACCTGAAAATGGAAATGGACATGGAGTTGCTCTGTGGCCATTCCCAGACAATGGGAGAACTCCCATCCTTGACCAAATTTGAGCAGCGATTGGGATCTGATCAGAATGAAGCTGCTTACTTGCACAGGATGAATACCCTGTGTCCATCACAGGTAGTGGTACATTCATTATTAAGCACTGCCAGGCAAGGAACATAGGAAACAAAGAGGAGAAAGCAGTGTAAGGCTGGTTTGATACCACCTTCCCAAAAGACCTCGCAACAGTTGGTGCCTGCATCTATACAGGGGTGGAGAAGCTACCACTGGAGTAGAGAAGGATGGAGTAGGATATGGGGACAGCAGCACCTTCCCAGCCAACAAGATGCTGCATTATCCGCAGTGCTTGCCTGGCAGGCTTGTGTCTCTGGAGCTTGAGAGGTGCCAGGTTGTCCAAAGTTGTATCCAAAGCAGCCTATAAATGATGTACAGTGTTGCAAACATAAGCCATCAGGTCCTCAGAGTTGCAGAGACTGGAGGCAGTTATTTGTCCATTTGGCATTCCTGTCTTCAAGCTCTGTCTTATCACAAAATATGTGTGTGTGTGTTTTTATGAAACCTGGGATTCCAGGTTGCTACAGGGCTCCAGAGGCTGATTTTTTAAGAGCACCTACTGTACATTAGGTGTAACAGGCACCCAGGATACATTTCTCAGTGTTAAACTGTTAAACCACTCTTTGTGATTGCTGTCAAACTTGTCCTGAGGCTGTAAAAAGCAATCACTCTATTGAAAGCATCTTAAGTTGTTCCCAGTGAAAGGTGCTGGGCTAATTCAATTAAAGGCCTAGCGCAGATGGATTTAGGAGCTGGGCTGGAGAATGAAAGAAAGCAGAGAAACAGAAAGATCCCTGTGGAGGCATGGAGTGGTGCTCCCTAGGCTCTAAGTCCATCACCTAATTGCTCTCTGCTTTAAATCAAAGGGACAAAGACTGCCCCTTGACTTCTGCTCCCAGCATGACCTTTTCCTTGGTGGAGGTTTGGAGGTACCCTCTCTGTGTGTGCAAGGAGAGAGCTGCTTAACTCCCCTTTGGTCTCAAAGGATTTCCCCTAATCCTGATCTCTCCCTATGCTGCTCAGACGCTGCTGTGGAGAGCAGGGTGTTAGTGCCAGCTCTAATCCCACCCCACTGCTCTCCCCTCCTCAGGGGGCACTCACCCCCTTCTCAGTCCCTGTGTTTGGTATTGAAAGGCTTACAAAAGCCTTTGGAGTTTAGTTCAAGAGCCACATTCCTCAGGACACAGATCACTCCCTGGGAGCCAGATTGCAGTGGTGAGGATGGTGCTCTCCTAGAAACACCGCTCAGATGCTGAGGTGATTGGGGTCTACAGCAAGCACCAGATCTTGCTGGTAGGGGAGCTGGACCCCCTGCTTTCTTCTTGGAAAGCTCAGATGAAGTGTTCCCAGCTCCTCCTGTGGAATTTTGTCTCAGGAGCAGCAGACAGGGTCCTTGCAGGATGGTTTCATCTGGCTAAGGATGCTCTGCCATAAGATTTATGTCTCATGCTGCTGAGGCTGCTATTGGCAGACACAGCTTCTTGCACACAAAAGTGTTTTCTCCCCTGCAAACCTAGCAAAGAACACGCTTTGCTGAGGAGCAGGAAGCACAGATCAAAGTGACTGTCTGTCCATGGACTTCTCTGTAATTTTTCATGTGGGTAATTGCTGTCTATTGATGTGTGAAGCCCTGAGCAGCATTTTCCATGAGAGGACAGGCTGGCTGTGCTGTCAGGCAACTACTTAGGCTAATCCAAGGATACCCAGAGGAAAAACTAGGGATATATGTCACCATGTATATAATGGCTGGAAACGCTGGAGAAATGTAGTGTCAGGGCTGCAGGATGGTGGACAATGGGATAAAGAGGATGCTTTCTCCATGGTTCCCTGGCAATTCTTTCTGTCTGCAGAGTCTCAGGCTGGAAAGCAGAGAGGTGAATTCATGGGCAAGCAGAGTCTTTTGTAGGGAAGCAACAAGTACAAGACCATGAATGACCAGGTATGAGCTGGCAGGGAACGGAGTAGCACTGTGGCCTTCATGGAGGTGACTGATGCCAGAAGGGACTCAGAGCGTGTCCCCAGGTTGGGATCACAAGTGCAGTGCTACTGGTGTTAGTGACTGCAGTGCAGAGCAGGGATGAGGTCATTCTGTGAATCATGGCTACTCAACTCCATCCTCCTGCCTGTGAGCTGCTACTTCAAGCCTCTGCTCATCTCTGCTGCTGTAACATAGGTGGCTGTGAAAGAAGAAGGTACTCAGAGGCTTGAAAGCTGCCTTTTGGGCAGCTGGGGAGCCTGTGAATAGGGTGTATATGCCAGCCTGAATGCCCCCCTCAAGTCCTGCAGTGATGCCTGCAAGCCCTAAGACTTTGTTCAGGAAGCCAGCATTAGTAGTGATGGGAAGGAAATACTGTAGTCTGCACTGCAGTGGAGAGTGCAGTATCTTCTGCAAGTAGTGTGGAGAGATATTAATTGTCTGCATTCACACGGCTTGAGCTGTTTGCTCACTGCAGTTCCTTTTGCCTTCATCAAAGGACAAGCTTCCACTATCAGCCCAGCCCAGAGTGTCGCATAAAACCCCAAGTCGTCATGGGACCTACTAGGAAAGAACAGGCTGCAACATGAGGATTCTTCCTGATCTAAGACACTCCTCCAGGGATAGGATAGCTCAGGGACATTTCAGGAGTGCTGGAAGTTCTAAGTGATGCTATGGAGCTGAGTCAACCCTAAATGAATCCATGCGGTCAGTGTCAGGTTGTGGCTGGATATAAGTCAGGGAGTCACACTCGGCACGTCCGGTGGCCGACAGCTCTTTGTCTCTTCTTGTCTGGGCCATGGAAGGCTGCAGAGATCAGGTTTCTGAGGTGCTCTGAGCTGCTCAGTTAGGAGATCCATGTGTGAAGCTGCAAGGTAGTTTTTCTGCTGCCAGCCATGCTTCACTCAAAGACCTCAGATTGGGTGCTGAGATGGGGGCATTTTGGACTTGGGCCATACCAGCACATTCAGCTGCAGATGGTTACAGGAACAGATAACAGGTCCTGCAGAAATTCCAGGAAGTCTGATCACCCTGGAACATAGATCCCATTCACATCGTCTGTAACTTGAGAACAGCTCTTCAGAGCTGGGATTAGTAAAAGTATTTGGCTTCACCTGCTCTACTCCTAGGGAGCTGGTGGGCCAGTGCTAAACCCCTGTCCATGGGGAAGGAGAGGAAGGGTTTTCTGCAGGCTAATGTTGGTCCCGGGATGGGAAAAACTCACTTTGCTGTGGTAATAGCCATGGAGAGGTGTGAGCAGAGGCTGCACCTGGATAATTCCCTGCCTGGATCACTGAGGGGTATGAAATCCATAGGTGATGGGTCACATGCACGCCTTGTGCACCCAGACTTTTCTGCAGTGTGAGCCACGTACATAGGTTTGCTCTTGCCTTACCACCCTGAAATATTGCAGGCTGCGTGGTGAGATGGGAAAAACAGGGTATATGAACAGGCTGGCCCCTGGAGCAGGAGAATTGCTGAAATCTGGAAATTGTCCTTTTCTTTGTTGAGGTGTATCCTACTCCCCCAGAATAGGTAGAGACCTGTTCCTGCCCTGTGGAATGGCACCTGGTCCCACAGCCAATCCAAGGAGATGATGTGGCTTGTTTCTCAAGGGAGGGGTTTTAGGTATCCCAGCAGTGATGCTTCCTGGGCAGGGTGATGCCCTATGCCCACCACTGGAAGAGGTGATCACAGGTGTGTGGGAAACCCCTGCCTGTCTCTGGAGTTTGCAGCACTGCCTCCCAGGAAAACAGAGACAAGAAATTGCCTGGTGCCAAGGAGTCGAGCAGGAAAGTTTAAAAACTAGCTGATAAACGGTACAGAAAATCACCAGAGCATATGGAACTCACCATGACTGGAGCCAAGTTAGGTGTTCAGTGTGCCCTGCTGTCTAAATTTCTGTCCCAGAAGGCATGTAAATATGATACCAGGTTTTTGAAATAAAAACCTAGGAAACTAAAGGTCACCAAGCAAAGCATCAATACTATAATAGAAACTTGTATTAATAGACATGTGCATATTCACCTGGAAGAAGGTTGTGATGACTGCTTGCTGCAGAGGTGGTGCATCTCCAGGGCAGCAAGCTGAAGGAAAAAACATATGTAAATCAGGGAGAATCACTCAGAAAAGTGTCCTTGGTTTTCCAAAAGCTCCATCACTAAAAGGTCTTATTTTGTCACAGCCTGAGCAAGAATGAAATTTTATAAGTTAGAACAGGTGAAGAAGCTGATTTGCCAAGGGAAGGTGTCAGCAGGTGTAAATCCAGCTAAAGGAAGGGTCTTTCTACTGTATGTAACTAAACAGTAGCACTCACTGACATGAAGGGTTGGTAAAAGCCAGGTGCATTAAAGGCTCAGAAAAGCGAGCAGATAAAGCTGTGGGGGACAAATTAATCCAATATCCACAGTCTCTCAGCTGGGACGCATCCAAAACACAGCTGGGACATGCATTTCAGTTTCTGTGATTTGTGCTGACCCATGTCATGTCCCAAGTGGGACATGTCCCACTCATCCCAGGTGGGATGAGTGACCTCAATTTTTCTTTGTGCCCCATAACTCCACTAGCTGTATTTTGAAGTTACTTGGACTTTTCTTGGCGTTTGTCTCTCAAAGACCTATTTTGCTTATGGCTGATCTCAAGGATGGATGCAGAGACATCCTTGTGCTGCTGGAGTGCTCTTGAATGCGGCTGGGGCAGACTGTGGGGCAGAGCAGGGCATGCACATGAGGAAGTGAAGGGAGCTGGCTTTGTGTGATTCTGAGGGTACCTCTGGAAGAGCTCAGGAATGATAGTCCAGTGGCTCAGGCCCTGAAGACCTGGGGTTCCCATGGGGGTGAGGAAGGACTCCCAGGAAGATGGATGCCCCTTGAGCCCTGGCAGTGCTGCTGTCCCAGCAGTTTCTTCCCTACAAACTCTGATGGACAGCACTGGCCTCAGCAAAACCTGAGGCCACACCAGATTGATAACAGTATTGGGGAGATAGCTGTAGGGTCAGAATATCAGGCCCAGACCCTGCCATACCAGGAGGGCTTCCAGACCCTCAAAACCAGCCATTAGAGACATGCTCAGATGAATGGCAGGTGCTGGAGAAGACACACATTCAAGCCAGGCCAGGGGGCCACGTATTTGGGGAGGGATAAACCTTTAGATCAGTTGCTAGACAAAGGTGGTCAGGCCTGAATGTTTTGCTCCAGCAGACAAGCGTGTAGTGCAGTTGGCCTGAGGGCAGCAGCTGCATTAATCCTGACTCCATTCTTTATCTAAGGCTCTGTCTGAAAAAAAACCCCAGTGTGTGCGTTGCACACCCTCCTAAGCTATTTGTTCCCTGCTCTGTGCAAGGTAGAGACTGTGGCACAGAGAGACAGCTCTGATGCACTGATCTGTCCTTCTGCCAGGAACTTGCTGTAGGATTGTGGTAGTGCATCCCCTGCTTCAAGCTCAGATCTGTGGCTAAACCCAGGACAGGGCTTTGAAAGTGGGACAGTCAGCCTTAAGCCCAGAGAAACAGTGTTCCACCAAGTCCCCAGGTCACTTGTTCCTATATTTTATTGCTTTCCCTGCTGTAAAGCATGTGTGTCTGCTGCATCTGTTCTCTGCAGAACCAAAACCTACTTGCTCTCAAACACCTTGCACGTGAGCAGCTGGGCCACACCTTGAGCATCTCTCTGATAACCCAAAGTTGCTGCTGCTTCTTGCTTGGAGGCAGCTTTTCTAGACCTTGACTTGTGCTTATGCCCTCTCCTTTGTTTCCTCCATGTTGCCAACAAATTCATTGAAGTGCCAACAAGGGAGCTGTGCCTATATGGCAGTGATGGGCTTGCTCCTGCCATGCTCAGGGATAGGGTTCTCCTCTATTCACTGTCCCCCTGCTAAAACCACTAAGACTGTTTGCCACCTAAGCTCTCCTTTGTCCTAGAAGCTTATGTTCAGCTCAAGTTGTTTCCACAGTTGCCTAAGGCCCTTTTATTGCTGCTGCTTTCCAAGAGAGAAGACCCAGCCTTGTACACTTGACCCCCAGTCATCCTTCCTTGAGTTATTTGGCCACATTCAATGCACAGCCCTTGTAAACTCAGCTTTCAATCAAGTCCAGAGCAGTGGGGAACGTACCTGCTGGTGACATGGTTTGTAACTCACTTACCTTTTGATACTGCACAGAACCCTTCATACAACATACTCTTACCATCTGGCCTGGCAAGCTCAGGAGGGATGAGTTTGGGTTTGAATGTCCAGGTCGATAACAATATGCAACAGACAGTGCAGTAAAGGGGATGTATTCCAGCCCTGCAGAAAATCCACTGTTGCTGTGTGGGGTGTGGATTGTTCAGTGTCATAAAGAATGGAGGAGAATTAGGCTGTGAGAAAGGTACTGAGTATGTTCAGAGATGTGGACTAGCAGCAGGTGGCTATGCCAGTCCAAGAGCTGGCCAGCATCAGGAAGGCTGGTACCTTGGAGAACTGAGTATTTTGTTGCTTCAGGCCTCTCTGTTTCTCCATCACCCCAAAGTAGTCACTAGGATGGAGTTACTCACAAGCACTGGGTCTGAGTCCCTGACCATTTCACATGAGCAATTTGCACCAATGATTAATTATGTTACCTGGTCACAGACATGGAGAATGCCATGTACACTGAGCTAGGGACTGAATAGTGGCTCAATGAGCTCTGAGTTTTGGCAAGTTGGAAGCTGCTGCTTGTCTATCCACATTTGGGAAAGCCTCTGCCTCCATGCAGGCTGTTTCCATGAGAGCTGATCATGCCAAGGGGAAGGCAAAGGCTTTATATACCACCCACTCCACCTATGTGTGGGGAACACTTTTTTGGTGGCCTCAGTGTTCTCAGTTTGGACACCACCTCAGCCAGACTATGGGAAAGACAAACCTCTGTGACCATTGGAAAGCAGAATCTTTGGGTTTAAGAGGACAGATTGAATCAAAGCAGGCAGAGTCAGCTAGGGGGAAGCTGATTTGTCTCTTTTCTCCCAGGTTATCACTCTGGATGGACTCTACGGACAGTGACTGTCTGCACCAAGCCTTGGCTAACTTTTCCAATCCCACTGTGCAGCAGCATTTCATTTTGGGATAAGCTGGGATGCTGCCAGGGGACTGAAGGTCAGGGACCAGGGTCTCATCAAACGGGCACTTCGTCATTGTTTGATGAGGGCTTTCCCCTGCTACTAGAGTCTTCTCTAACTATAAAATCCTTAGAACTAGGCAGGGAGCTGCCATCCTCTCCACACAGACAGTCTCAAGCTGTCCATACTGGGCTGATAAGGAGTTTTCAACTGCTTGATGGAAGCTTAGAGCAGAGATAGACCAGAAGGCAGCACAGACCTAGAAGCCAGGGGAATGGGTGATTGCAGGGCTGGACATTGTGGTTTTGAAGGATAAAGTCCAGCTTTGTTCAGAGTTCTTCATTCTGGCAGCAACAGCCAATGACTGGAACAGCACATTTCCTTTAATTTCTTGAAAGCTTCAGGAGGGATCTCCTGGAGCAAGCTGACATGTAAACTGCTGGGAACTTGCACTTTGATTTGGACAGTTTCAAAGTGTCCATACTTGAGGGATTAGTATTTACTGTGGCAAGGAGAGATTCAGTAGGGGATGAAGACCCGGTGTTAATCCTGGACCATCTTCATGATACTCTTTCTTGCTCTTCATTTGGGTGTTGGGTGCTAATGGGCTGAATTAATGACTCCATCAACCCTGGCATCAAAGGAAAGTTCCAGGTTTCCCAATCCTCTTCGCCAGGTGCTAGAAATCACCATCTTTTCCTTCCTTCATGCTCCCTTCATGGCCCTGGGCTCAGTGCCATGAAGCTCTGCACCTTCTTGCTACCAAGGGGCTGCAAAGCATCCACATCCAAGCAAAATCCTCAGCACAGCTGAGACAGATGCTGATTCTGGATCCCAAAGTACCTTTGGGTAAGAATGAATTAATTCTCCTTGTGAATGCTGAGCAGGTACTGCCTAGGCAATTGACCACAAATACTCAATTACACTTTGAAATGCATTTGTGCCAACCTGCTCTCTTAAAAATGCACTTTCATAGGCAAACACTTAGGAAAACCACATTGTAAGCTCAATTGCTCCCTGAAATTGAATTTCAGAATAATTTAAGTAACCACTAGTGGAGGGAAGTGAGGATCTGGCACCCAAGACAGAATCTTCAAATGGTAGAGTTCCCTTCTTGGAATGGATAAGTGGGTCAAACAGATCATCTTGCCTTTTCTTTAATCCTTGATCCTCATCCTCTTGTGCCATAGAATGTAAAGGCTCACAGCTTCTTGGGATTCTCTGTCCATTTTGGATGTGTTTCTGCTTCTGTACTGGCCCGAAGATGTGTACTGATGATGGGACAAGAAGTACTGGGCCAGATGCAGGCAGAATCCATCCAAGTGGCTGCCTCTATCTGGAGGCTGATCCTCTGAGATATGGACACACTTCTTGCTTGTCAGTCCCCCCAGCCTGGTGCCTTCCTGTGCCTTGGCATCCTGGGTAAGCCTGGGTCACCCAGTGCTCAAAACCTTCCCAGGGCGGCTGACTTACTCCACTTGTCATGGCTGATGGGGCATTTCCCTGGATGGAAAGACTCAGAGCCAAGCCCTGCCTTTGCCTTGCAGAGCTAGCTCTGCCAGTGGGGGGAGCGTGACCTTGGTGACTCTCACAAATCCCAAATTAATTAATCCCGGGGACACTGGGGCAGCATGAACAGCCTGTTTGATTTCTCTGCAGTTTTTTCCCGGGGCTCAAAGGGATTAGTGCAGGCGGGAACAGGGAAATATTACAAGGGGCTCAACTTTCAGCTCCTGCTCCCAGCCAGCAGACTTCTGTTCTTAGCAGAGGTATTAACAGCAGTAATCCACACTGTCTCTGAGCATTATCTGTGTGCGGCATCCTCTTCCTCTCCCCCTTGCCTTCGCATGTATGCTTCCATGCTCAGGTCATTAGTGTGTGTCTATGTCCTGACTGATGAACTTGCACCATCCTCGTTTCTTCTTGACACATGCCCCTCCGTGCACATCTCATCTCCCTGTATCCCATGGCATATGTGATGCCCCACACAGAGCCCACCCAAATTACTATGGGGCCATTCACTTCTTGCATATCTGTCCCTATAGCCCAACACACTTTACGTACAACTCATTGATGCACTCTCACACGCACATGAATACCCCTCTGGGCTTGAGCATGTCTGCATCTGTTCCCCATGCATACACATCTCACTCATAAACTCACATGGGCTTTCTCAGCTTTACAGTTTTCTCGTAACATCTCATCACCTTCCCTCACGTGCTCTGCACCAAATTCTATCTCAGCTCTGCATGAGCAGCCTACTCATGCTGTAGTCTGTGGGCTCATGCCATTTCTCGTAGCCCATTCTTCCAGGACTCCTTGTGGAGAGTGTTGGGCATGCTGGTCCCCAGGGACAACTACACCATGAGAGTGGTGTTCCAGTTCAAACACTTTATTAAAAGGAGTTTGTCACAGCTTGAGCAGTACCTATTGCAAGGACCCATTTAGGCTTGGTATTCTTTCAGTATGAAGAAGCCTTTGATAGAAATGGGTGAGCTGAAACCATCTGCTTCCACCAACAGATCTGCAAGTGCTGTTGCGGTTTGTCACACCTTTTAGAACATGTGGGGTAGCTGTGAGCACAGAGCATCCCTGTGAACCAGCAGGCTTGGGCATCTCTGGGAACACTTTGGGTCACTCAACTGAGTCACAGGCTCCAGTGCCTGGCAATGGCTGCTGAGGTCCCAAATAACAGAGAGCTGAGGATGGATGGATTGAGTGTCCCCTGAGCAACACTGATGCTTTGTATCCAGTGCTTCTCCATCCAGACAGGGAGATGTGAAGACCCAGAGGGTCCTGAGCACAGTCACAGTTAGGATAAGGGAAGCAGAAAAGTGTGGAGTAGACAAAAGTAATGGGATTTTGTCAAAACATGAATTACAGGAGTGTGAGATGTGTCCCCTGAATGGGCATGGAGGAATGACCTGCTGCTAACTCAGAACAGATCCATAGATGATCTCACTATTGTGCCTGCTGCTATTAACCAACAGCATCTGACATGTGCAAACACAATAGCCTCTTCTTCAGGAGAGAAGGGGAGAAACCAGTGAGAGATAATTGGAACCCTCCTAAGAATTATCAAATTCCTTACAATGTGGTTTTCCTGAGTGTTTGCCTATGAAAGTGCATTTTTAAGAGAGCAGGTTGGCACAAATGCATTTCAAAGTGTAATTGAGTATTTGTGGTCAATTGCCTAGGCAGTACCTGCTCAGCATTCACAAGGAGAATTAATTCATTCTTACCCAAAGGTACTTTGGGATCCAGAATCAGCATCTGTCTCAGCTGTGCTGAGGATTTTGCTTGGATGTGGATGCTTTGCAGCCCCTTGGTAGCAAGAAGGTGCAGAGCTTCATGGCACTGAGCCCAGGGCCATGAAGGGAGCATGAAGGAAGGAAGAGATAGTGATTTCTAGTACCTGGCAAAGAGGACTGGGAAACCTGGAACTTTCCTTTGGTGCCAGGGTTGATGGAGTCATTAATTCAGCCCATTAGCACCCAATACCCAAATGAAGAGCAAGAAAGAGTATCATGAAGATGGTCCAGGATTAACACCGGGTCCTCATCTCCTAGTGAACACACAGTGGCTATCTAGAGATCTTGGTTGCTGGGCTGGAGCTGATTCCTGGGCTGAAAGCATTGCACTGCCTGTTTAGTACTGATCATGAACATCGTGTTGTGGCCCTTGTGCTGCAAACACATGAAATACCTGAAATTGCTCCCATGAAGATCCTGAGCTGACCATAAAGAATTTTATTTCAGTGGCTGAGTGGATGGTTGCCCATCAGCTTTCCCTTGGACATTTCCAGAGGAGGGAGTTGGAGGGAAGGTTTGTTGTGACCAAGCAGTTATGTCATTGTTGAGTACTGGGTGGGGAGTGACTGGAGGTGATGGACACAGCTGCAAAATGGAGAGAGTAAAAACTGCATCCTTAAAAGGAAATGGATGCATGTGGGGGCCTACGTAGTGAACTCAAGGCTGATGAGAAGCTGCTGCAAAGGTGGCACCACCAAATTCCTAACGGAGAAAGTCCCCACTTAGAAAGTTTAATTTTAATGCTTTTCTCTTCAGGAAAAAAAAAAAAGTAATTTTTCTTGTCTCAAATCATCAGTGGAATTTGCAGGATAAAGCTGAAAGTCCAGTTTCAAACTCAGCTTTTCAGGTTTCATTTCAAAGCCTTTCTTTTGAAACTGGAAATAGGAAGTTTTTTCTTTTTCATCTCAGTTTACTGCTGAAGGCAGTGAGATAATTCATGTCCTGCAGTCTGGCTTTACTGCCCGTTCTGTATTTTACTTCCTGTTTGTTTTCTCCAACTGTAGGAAAGTTATCAAGTAGGAATAAGAGCATTAAAATCATGACACCATGTCACCTGATGACTTGTCCAGCACTGATGAAATTTCAACTGGAAAATAACTAAGGAAGAAGGAGGGAAGAATGAAACAGGTGATTTATTAGAAATAAACTTCTTAGAGGTCAGCATTTTCATTTTCATTCATCTTGAATAAAAATATATTTTCAAATTTTCACATCAAAATTTGCTTCTTCACAGGGAACATTTTCTAATAGGAATTATCTCACTTTAATATTTTGGCAGGATTTTCCTGTGCATTTTTTTCTCTTTGGAACTGAACGAATGCAGGTCAGTAAAAGATGATGGATTGATGAATTGAGTGGGCGCTGAAAGGACTGAAACTGCTCCTCTATAACTGTGAAACTCACTTGGACATGGGACCAGTGGATCCTCCTCCAGGTTTTGCCAGGCCAGGGCTATGAGAAGTTGGGAGCACCTGGTGCTGCCTGCACTGCCTGATGCAAAACCTTCCCAAGGAGTTCTGTGGCAAGGCATTTTAAAACAAGACTCATTTCCCTAGCCAAGAGGGAGACTAGGAGCAATGGTTCATGGGAAATGAGGATACCCATCACCCCCCAGCCATCGGAGATTGGAACAGCTGCAGTTTTCCTAGGAATTTTCATGGGTACTTAGTGCCGCAGGGCTGCAAAGAAAGGGTTAAAGTGTTTTCAGTTACGGAGTGCACAACAAACAAAGGGGATGTGGTAATCCCTTCTGCCACAGAGTGAAAAGTTCACTTGATATGCTACTTTACACTGATTCTCACAGTCTCTGGGATTAAACTGGACACACTCTGATGTCCAGGTTTTCTAGTAAAGGGCTCTAGCCCAGCCTGCTGCATTCACTTCATATTTGGGAACATATTCTCTGAAAATCCTGCTGACAGATGAAGAGCAGGAAGACAGCCAGTTTCCCATGGAACAATAACTGCATGCAAACCACATCTCCTGGCACCCAACCTGGCCTTACTGGGGTGGCGGCTGGGGATGTTGGCTGGAGCAGCATCTCTGGGTCACTGCCAGGTGCAGTCTGCCAGGATTGTCCTTCTGGTCCATGTCAAGAGTTTTGCTTTTATTCTCTGTCTCCCTGCCAGGCTTTGGGGCTGTGCCACACTAATGAGTTACCTGCCAGTTACTGAGCTTTGGCTGAGCTCAGGGACAATGGATATAGGAGGCCAGCATTGGGATGGAAGGGGCAAGGCAAGATGCCTTGTCCCATGGTTAGGCTGGGATGCTGAGTGAGCTGTTCTCCCTGGATGATCCTGGCCTTGCTTATTTTCATACTTCTATGTCTTAGAAGGTTCTTGCAGAGTGGTCTCATGTATAGGGACAACTAACAGAACTCCCCTGGTTGCAAATCTCTGTCACTGCTGCTTGGTCCACAACAATTCAATGGCCAGTGGCACATGAGTACAATCAGGACATTTGTTTCTGTGAGCTAGTTGGAAAAAATTGACAATCTGACTGTTGGGGAGGGCAGATTCCTTTCAGCTATACACAGACCTTGGCCCTTCAGGTATTCTGGGTTTCACTCTTCATCTGCATGGCAGGGTCAACCCAGCTTCCCCTTTGCTGGGAGATGTTGCAGTGGTGCTTTCAAATTAATTGCTCTTTCTTTCTTTCATATGAAACGCTGAAAATTTTCTCTGAAAGCAGATTTTTTAATGAAAATAACTAATTCAGGTGAAAATCCGATTGTGTTTTGAAAACCTCCCTTCCGTGCATGATTTCTGACCAGTTTTTCAATGTGAACTATTCAAGGAACAAGGTACAAAACTTCTCTCTTGTTCAGTCTTTCAGCTATTTCTCTGCTTTGGGGCACCACTGTTAGTTTCTCTGCAAGATTCTGTCCCAGTGGGTGTGAGATTAGGAGAGAAGCATGGTACACACGCCAAGGGGATGACACACAAGGTCCCAACATAAGACTGCCCACTCTGCTGTTCCCAGCTGCTCCTTGGAGCAAATACTTTGGGTTTGAAAACAAGAAGAACAAACAGAAAGGTTTCACAGAGACATGTTTACCAAAGGCTGCAGCCTTGCAGGGTTGTTGTGGCCATCACTGATGGTCATGCAGAGGATGAGCCAGGGCAGCCATATTTGGGGAAAAAAAAGAAAAGAAAAATAATAAAAAAAGAAGTCACCTTTCCCCATCAGAAATGTCCTGAAGGATTTTGTTCCAACATCTCTGGGGCTGAGATGAAGCTCAAAATTCAGTTCAAGTCACAGCACTGGTCCCAGTGTTACCCAATGTCCTTTTACATTCACCTCTGGGTGTCAGGGGGAAGAGTACATCCTGTTCTGACACTTCAGCTCTGAATGGAGAAATCTTTAAACTGTTCACTCCTCTCTTTCTAGACCATTTTAGTGTACAGCAGTTGGGGATGACTCCTGGGGGTATTCAGAATGTCAGTCTCTATGAACCAGGAAAGGACCTTGACCTGGATAAGACACCAGAGCACTGTGGGTATGTTAAGTCCAGAAGGGTGGGACTGGATGGGGAGAAGCTTTCAACCTGCAAGAACCACAGACCTAGGATCTCCTGGGTCATGCACAGGACAGTCCCTATGGTCTGCTGCAGGTATACGCACTCTCATTTCCCATCCCCTCACCCCATGGCTTGGGTGATGCAGCAACTCAGCCTTTCCAAAACAATAGGACCTTGATCCAGTAGAGCCAAGGGAGAGCAGGGTGTGGGCCTGATCCTGCTCTGTGATATGTGCTCCTGACCCACACTAGTGAAAAGCTGAGTTGAGGGGGCTGGATGCTTGCAGACCTTGCCCCAGAACAAATGTGACAGGGCCACAGCTGCATGTGGGATGCTTCCAGGATTGATGGGGTGGGAGAAGTGTGGGGCAGCTGGGGCTTTAGACAGCCAGGGCCCCCAGCCTGCCTCCCTCCTGCTGTCCCCTGTCTGGAGGAGGAGCTGTCTGTCCTATACAGGCCAAGGTGACTCTAGTTAGGGGGTTAGTGGAGCATGAATTTTAAAATGCATCCTTCCCCTGTCCCTTACTCCTCCTCTCTTGCTCTCTGTCCTTCCCCTATGCCCTGCATCCCTTTCCTCTTCCCAGTGTGGCCCACCACACTGTACCTTCTGTAAGGGAAACCTAGTCCCTCACCTTCACAGTCTCCTTGCTCCTCACCCCCTGTCATCACAGGGATGTGTTATGAGGGAAGAAAGGGAGAAAGAGGTTGAATTGGTGGGGAAGAAAAAATGGGAGAGACATGCACTTCCTGTCTTTTCAGAAGCTGCAGGGAACATCTGGCTTCCAGGAATAATAAGAGATTTGGAAGGAATTGCCCACTAAGGGCATTTCCTTCCAGCTGAAAAACCTCCAGGAGGACAAGATCCTATCCTAAAGATGGCTTGTAGAGACTCCCTCCACCAAGGCACTCCCAGCCCTGTGTCAGATGAGGTACATGTGGGTACACACATGGCACTGTGAAAGCTGGCTGAGGGTTCTAAGACCTTGGGTCATCATCCGCCAGCAGCACTGCACCAGCCAGGGTTTCAGAGAGCACCCTTCACTGTCAGGAGAGGCAGCTGCATCTGGGTGTCAGGGGATGGGGTGTGCAGCTCCCAGCTGGGGAAGGAGGCTTTAGGTTTTGGCTGGACTTCAACAGCAGATCTGTTGGCAGTATTGGTCTGGGAAATGCACTGTACCTCCTTCTCCAGCCAGATCCAGCCTGATCCAGACCCCCCGCACAGCTACTTTTGCTACTGTGCTGCCAACCCCACACAAAGTGGCTGCAGACCTGCCACACACACAGATGGGTCCCAGTGACCCATCTCCTTGTCCCTGCAAGTGGCAGGGGATGCTGAGCATGGACACTGTTGTTGCCTCCTCACCCAGGGGGTCTGGAATGCTTTTGAGGTTTTGGTGGAGAGCCAGCAGGGCTGCGAGGGTTGTGGCTGTCCTTTCCAGGACCTGAACAGGGTAGCAGGGTGGGAACAGCACATGGGGATGGGTTTCTACCATGTCCTCTATTGCACTGCTGGGAAGCATTCAGGTGCTGCAGGTGAAAGAGTGGGAACAGACCTGGTGAGGAAGCACATCTCCAGCTCTAAATCCCAGTGTTTAGTTGACAGAGCCCCGCAGTCTCCACGGCTGATTGACCCCATAATGCACCAATGTCGCTGCCTAGCAAGTGCTAGGAGATGAGGGAACAGCTGCTGGACAATGCTGGACAGCTGTATGCTTTCACGCTGGGTAATATACCAGAACCACACTGCAGAGGGTTGCTGGCTTGACTGTTCCTATGGAAACTCCTTTCAAAGGAGGAAGGCAGACAAACACCTACCCAGTGATGCTGGTTGCTGGCAGGAACTGCATGCTCTTGCAGACCTGGGGCTGGCTGGGCTGGTTGCAGGAGCTGCTGTGACCCCAGCATGAGGCTGTGGTGAGCACAGCCAGCCAGGGGGGGTGATGCCTAAGGTGCTTGAGCTCCCTGGAAGGACTTTTGCTCTATCCCTACAATCTCAGGCAGAAATGAAGGTAGTTAAATAAGTAAATGAGCTATTGAAGGAGAGGGGTCAGATCACAGCCCTCTCCCAGGACTAGATATTGCAGCACTGTGGCAGTAGGAGGGATGATGTTTGGCCATCTACAGTTGTGTAGATAGTCACAGGACATCACAGAGAGCAAGCAAAGATTTGGAGGCAGGATCTGTCTCTTTTCCTGATGCATGGCACTTTCCATCTCTGGAGGTAAAAGGGTGCTCTGTCCCAGGATGGTTATCCTGGAAGGTATAGCTGTGCTGGGGGAGTACATTTCTGCCACAGAGGCTTCACCCTGCATCTGCAGTCCAGGCAGAAAGATCCCTGCAAAGAGTTCTGGTGGGATGTGCAGCTGACTGGCATGGTTGCAAGAAGGACCAGGTGGGATGAGAGAGGGGAGCCAAGGAACAGGGCTCTGTCTGTCCATATTTTCTGCAGGGACTAGACCATGGGAAACTCACTGAATTTCCGTAACAGGATGGTGGTTAAATGTGGCAGCCATGGGTCTGCCTTGATGAGCAGGTGTCTTGGGGTGAGCAAGGGAGGCAGATGTCCCCTTGAGGAAGAGTTGTCCTGCTGCCCTCGAAATTGCAGAGGTTTAGTTAAGTGCATGAAGCTGCAATCCAAATCTTCTCTGGCCCAGGCAGTGCCTATGGGGTGCTCAGGGCTTGGTACAGAGGACAGGGGTATTCAAATGTCTCTCTTCCCCTCCCCTCCCTTGGATATTACAAGCCAACATGGGATAAGGCTGATGGCACCAGCCTCAACAACCCCAGTGCTCAGACTGCCTGGTTTGTCTTCCCAGAGTGAGGGCAGATGATAAACATCTGATGTGCCAGGTGTGAGCTCAAGCAGCAGTGCCTTGGGCCAGCAAGTAGCTGCTGGAACTGAAGAGCCTCCCACGCCACCCTGGGGACATAGCACTGTCTCAGGGACACTGTGGCCTATCACACAGTGATAGGAACTTTCCAAGTGGGGATTGCAGCTGTGTGGGATGCATGGCAAAGCTGCTGAGGCCTTACTGGAATAGGAGTATGGAGGCATCTGCTTGGGCTGAAGCTAAACACAAGTGATGTAAAGCCATGCATTAATTCTTGGGCTGTCAAACACCTTCAGGTGGACCTCTGCCTTATTGAACCCATTTCTCTGGGCAAAGAGAGCTGTAAGTGATGTGGGTAAAGCCATCTCCTGTCACTTTTAATTAGGTTTCTGTGCTGGCAGGAACTTCAACTGCTTCTGAGGCAATGCTGGTCCATCTGTTTTCCATCATGATATGCACAGTATACTCAGAAGAAAGGCATTGCTCTCCTGTTTCATCACAATCAAATTCTGGAACAACTTTTTCTTGGATATGGAAGGTGGTGAGCAAGCCTCTCACTAAATTAGTTTTAGCAAGAGGGAGATCAGGTCCTTCCAAGAAGATTGATATCTCCTAAAAGCTGATTTGCTGTTAACTGTTGATGAGACTTCAGCATCTTCAAACTGTCTGAGCATACACTGGGGTTCTGCATTGGAATAACTCTCATGTGGTTCCTGGTAAGCCCTCAGACAAGTATGTGCACAGGTGACAATGCTGCATGATCTACAGATACCCAAATCAGAGGTTCCACGATGGACTCTGCAAATTATTTTGAGACATGATGTCTTGTTGTCTCTTGAGAACTTTGCAGGTATGCTGACAAGGTCATACATCTGCCATAAGCTTAATTGTGCCAAGATTATTGAAAGTACCCCAAGTCAATTGCACAAACTTGGGCAGCCTTCACCTACAAGCTCATCCATTAAATCTTGCATTTAGTTCTTTCACCCTTGAAAGAGACTGGTTTCAACAAGAGTCTCGCAGCAATCACTTTTGACCACAAAAATGTCTTCCCATCTTGTACTGCAGCTGCCTGTGAAATATTTGAGGGGTGCAAAGAGACACCTTTATGTGCAAGGCTTTCTGCTGAAAGAGACTGGGTTGCAGAAGAAGATGGCACACCTCCTATTGCCATGTATTTATCACAGGGATGTAGTCTTGCCTGCAACCATGTTACTCTGGGCAGGCTTAAATCTTGTCTTTGCTTAATCCAATCACATCCAGTTTTGGAAGAAAATTCTCCTGAGACACCGGGACTGACTAAGGAATATTTCTAATGGACAAGATTCTTTGAGTTCCCTTCGTAAGCTCAAAAGACTTGCATTCCAATGAATACTAAGTCAGGCAAGTATGCCAAGAAGTCCACGCAGGTGAATAAAGAAATCCTAGACAAATTAAAACACGGATAAGAAGCATACAGAGGGTAGATGTGGGGACAAATACACAACCATTGTCAAAGCATCCAGGACTGAAGTTAGAAACACCAAAGCCCAAGTGAAATTGAATCTGGTTGAGAATTTAAAAACAACAGGAGGGACTTTTGTAAATATGTAGGTAATAGAAGGAAGAGCATATAATGTGGTAAACATTGGTCAACATTGGTCAATCTGTTTGCAAAAGACATACATCTTGGGGATTGTTTTTTATCCCATACCCATTTTTGGTTTTGTTTTGTGTCCAGGGTGTTGCTGCCCCCGCCATCGTCCCCGACCCTGGCTCTGGGAGTGTTGCAATGGGTGGGAGCCAGCCTGGGATTTTCTGCAAGAGGTATGGGGGGGGCAAGGGGTATTTTCTTCCTTCTGGTGAGGTGAGTCCTCTCCATGGCCACATGGTGCAATCTCTCTGATGGGAGAGACTTGCTGCTGTGTGGTTTTTGCCTGCTTTTTTGTTCCCTTCCTTCAGCAGTGTGATTTGAACTTACTAGCTTGCTTCTTAGCTTCTCTGCTGCTTGGGAGCTCCAAGCCAGTGCATGCCAGCACCAGGTCCCGAGAGCACCCCATTCCTGGCTGGGGACTGCCCTCTCAGTGCAGCTTGACCCAGCGTTAGCCATGGCCAGAGGCTACCCAGGGGACCAATTCCCTGCTCAGCCTCACTGTTCTCTGCAGCAGCTCCTGGGCTTCTTGCTGCACTGTAACCCAACAACCGGACACCCCAGGCTTCTGGCACCGCCCTTAATTTGTCACCCCGGTGTGCCTGTGTCTGCTTCAGCTTGCTGCTTTTGAGGTTTCCTGCTGCAGTCCATTTCTGAGGGATACTGAGACCAGCTGCTTCCCTCGAGTTTGCGAAGGAAAACCCCTTCTCTCTTTCTCTGGCTAGCCCACCCGCCATTACCACGCAGAGAGGCAGCTGATCTTGAGCCACAGCGCCCCCTGCAGCCGCGGGGGAATCATCGCACCCGCCCTGCCCGGCTGGGAGCCAACAGCACCCCTGGCGGCTGTGACTGTAACTGCACCAAAGGGGAGGGTGCCTGTAGTGGAGAGAAGGTTGTGCTTGGGTCTGGTTTCATTTGGTGTTGCTGCCATCGTTGTTTGTTTGCCTTATTATACTATGCCACATATATACTAGGAAAGAACTGTTATTACTGTTATTCCATATCTTTGCCTGAAAGCCGCGCAATTTCAAAGCTATAATAATTCAGAGGGAAAGGGGTCATATTTTCCATTCCAAGAGAGGTTCCTGCCTTCTTTGGCAGACACCTGTCTTTTAGACCAAGATAACATGGAAAAGCCTGAGGTTATATAGGGTACATATCAGGTACATGATAGACAAGAAAATCACTGGGAGTTGTCACCAAGAGGAAGTCATGCTTGATCAACATTATTAACTTTAATGATGAAAGACTGGCCTAGTAGTTGTGTGGAGAGAAGTGGATTTTGTCTGGACTTGAGCAAGACCCGTGGCTCTTTTTTCCCCACAAGGTTCATATAGTCAAGCTGTGGATGTACAAGCTCAATGAGCAGACAATGAAGTACATTGAAAACTGACTAAATGGCCAGCCCCATGAGTCATGACCAGTGAAAACAAGTCTAGTTGGAGGTCAGTATCTAGTGGTGTACCCTAGGGCTCAATATGTTGAATTAAACCTGGATGCATGTCTTATTTCCCAGGAACATGTCTGTACCCAGCTCCTAGCAAGCAGATGCTAAAAGTTGAAATCTTGTTGGGAAGGACTTGAGGAAAAGCTCCATCATGCAAAGAGTGCTTGCTTTCCATGAGACAATTTGGTGTCAATTTGGGTGTTCATCACAGACTTCTGTAAGTCAGCAGTGAGGAATATAGCTCTCCACAGGGTGATACATCTCAACCCAAGCCAGATACTTAAAAGAGGTGTATAAAGGGACCTGAGGGATGTACTTAGATATGGGTTTTTAACTTATGGGTATATGTGGTTGAGTGAAATGGAAATGGTGTATTTACAGGCAAATACTCACAATTTCCAAGCCTGTGATAAATGCAGTTAATGCATGGTTACAAGTAGCTGATGGTTGCCAGCTGCTTCTCTCCAACTAACTGCTGTCAGACTATTGGTGTGAGTCCAAATGGTCAGTGGCTTAGAGTGGGTGGTGGGTGCGTAGAGTGAAGCAGATCCTCTAGAGTGAGGGAAAGAGTTAAGTTTAGTTCTTTTACATAACATATACTTCGCTACTTTTTAGCTGCCTGCTAAGAATTGATTTTAAACTGCTTTTCCAGAGTCGGTATCATTTTCTGACAAGCTGTGAAGAAGCAGGCAAGTGTGAGCAAGGGGAAGTGAGAAGTGGAGAATCGCCAAATATTGTCTTCAAACACAGTACAGGGGAATTGAGAACACCCCCCTCGAAAGCAGCCTGGAGTGGGTTGGGTAGGAAGTGTCTGCTCATATTGACCTACCCAACCAACCCAAAGATCCAATCCTAAATGTATCCAAGACTCCAGACCCCACAGGAGCACTGGGCTCTTAGAGTAGGCTCAGCTGAGCCAGGGACCTTGCTTGACGCTATCCTGCATGTTATTATTAGTCTATTGTAAGAGTCATCAACTTCGCTGTCCTACTGGTGGAATGCTTTCATCCATATTTTGTAATAAATCCTAATCTGGCTTTTCCCAGAGGAGTTTCTGGAAAGCCAGGGCTTGGTGAAAATTCTGTTGCTGGTGTGTTCCCATTAGTATCCGTTTTTCTACCTCACCAGGGCACATGGTGGAGCAAGGAGTAAAGAGCTAACAGAAGTGTGGGATAAGGTCAGGCAGCCTGAGTAATCCATGTAGGGTCCAGCAGGGACTGGTGATTACCTGCTGCCTCCTAAGCCTTTCAGCATGTGCTGGGCAAAGCTCATTTCTTCAACCTTATCCTTTGGATCCTCCCCTCACAGTCTGTGTTTTCAAGTTAGCCCTACTGTGACCTGAGATCCAAGTGGCTTTTTCCTTTCATTGTGGTCCAAATCAGAGCCACACCAGGGATGCTTAACATGTTGTCTCCTTAAGTGGGATGTTGAAGATATCCATATTCAGAACATGGTACTGCATCTTCTGTTGAGATTAGCCATCTGCTTCAGGGCTGGGAGCACAACCTGGAGAAGACACATGGGTCTCATAGGGATGGAAAAATATCCTCAGAGCCCTATGCTGTGGCATCAGAAGGGCGGATCGATGGCATGAGCCTCAGGATGGCCACGCGGCTCTCCTCCCCCCACCCCTGACTGCGGACCTCCTATCTCAGACACAGGAATAACAGCAGGCAACAAGGGAGGAAGTAGGAAGGGAGAGAACAGGAGCCCTGAAAGGGAGAAAGAAGGGATGGGGCAGGAGCTTTTCAAGGGAGTCTCAGCAGGTTTTGGAAAGCACTGTGTTTGTACAATTCAAGCGGCCTGAAAGGAGCAGTAAAAGAAGGGGGCAGAGCTGGGCAGCAGCTGCCAGGGAGTGAATGTCCCCTGCTCATTTTCTCTTAGTCTGCCTACAATTAGCCTTGATTTATCATCCCACGAGTCTGCAGTAAGTCAGTCATCTGCCTGCGTGTGCCTAGCCCTTCTGTTTCCAGAGAGCAAGTCTCCTCTTTCCCATGGGTAGGTGATTAAGCAGCCACCTACACTTTGAGTAGGCTCAGAGTGGAGGAGGCTGCTACTTCCCCGTGGTCCTCCTCTTCCCCGTGGGCTCTCAGGCCAAGCGAGACCAGCTGTCCTCACTGCTCTGATTGTACTGCTGGGCACTTGCACTGCTTGTCACTGCCCTGCTGGGCAGCAAACCCTGGCTGGCAATGAGGCCTTTGCACAGTTTTGGGGGAGAAGCAGAAACTTTGGGGTATGTATGGTTCATCGTACATTGCAGGAGAAGGTCCAGTCAGGCTCCAATGTTAGGCAGGGTACAAAGCTCCTTCTGCTCCTCTCTCCACCTCTCTTCCCCAACTAAGTTTCTTGCTCTTGTACTCAAGACAAAGGTCTTAGACAAATATCTGTCTTCCCGTCATGCAGAGAGAGATCATCTGGCTGAGCCTTATCGTGTGATGACTCATGTGAGGACAGCTGGGCTCAATGAGGATGCTGGTGCAAAATGAGGTTGTGATGAGATGCCCTCTAAGTCCAGCCTTGTGTGCCACTGAGACTCAGTTTCCACATTTGGTTGGTGGTCTCTGCTACAGAGAAGCACCAGCTGAATGTAAAGGTTGATGAAACAGGTCCTGACAAGACCAGTTTAGGGTAACTGCACTGGCAACATCTGTCCTGTCCATTCAGCAGGACTCCAGGAGACAGGCTTTTTGCAAACCTGTTTGTGCATCTGTATTGCAGACCTTGTCCTGTATTTTTCCTTTGGACACCTTGTCCAAAGTATGGATGATGAAGGTAGGATGGTTTGCTCAGGTAATGGAAAGCATGGGGTGGGAGGCTTGGACTTGCTGTTCTGCTGTCCACTCCTCCCCATCCCCTGCCCAGAATTTTACATAGTGCTGCTAAGAACAGCAGAACTTTACACCTTGCACAGCTGCCAGACTCCTGCATGTTGCATCTTGGATGAGAGGGTAAAGGGTGCCCAGGCTGCTACAGACCTTCCTTGTAACGTGGTCTGCCAGCCTCTGAAGGGGACCAGGCTGGGGGAAAGCCCTGCCTGTTTGTATCTTCCATCTCCACACAGAAACCCTGTCCATGGGGATGCTTCTTATGGAACTGGGCTGAAGGGACTGGGCTGGGTTTTGCAGGACTCTGGATATCACATGAGTCTTCCTGTTCAGGCTCCTGAGGTATGAACTGAGTGATCTCAGCAGGAATGGGATGAGTAGCAGATGCCTCACTGTATGTCATGACCGTCACCTGGCATGTGTCATCTGGCATGGCCCATCTCTGTGCCTCACCCCCAAAGAGGTGATGGACACATCTAAGGGCATACAGGGTGTTGTCCACTCCAACTCATGGCATGAATAAGCAGGGGTCTCCAAAAGTCCATGCTTTCTCTCCCATACCTCTAGTCTAGCCCTCCTCCTCCCCAGAGCCTGCTCCTCTGCAGACACTGAATTACCGCTTGCCTGCAGGAAGGAGAAGCTTGAGCTGTCTCTGTTGTCACCACAAACACCATGACAGCTGGGGAAGATGGGTGGTAACCCTGACAGTGCCAGTAAACAACTTGTGCTGTGCAGTGTGACCAGCAGCCAACTCATCCCACCAGGTAGACCCTGGGGCACTGACTCACAGGGGTGTCACAGCCAGCGTGGTCCAAGTTGGTGTCTGGGAATTGCCCATGGTGCTTGGAGAAGCCTTGCTGATTGATGAGATTAGTGCTCTTCCACTGATTATATTTGTGGGTGTCTCCAGGGAACACGTCCAAAGCTCTGTTTTTTCTGGCTTGTTGTTTCCCTGCCTCTTCCCTGCTGTCATGTTGCGGATACAGTCTGTGATTAGTGTCCTGACCAAGAACTTGGAGCACATCCTTCCCGTTTCCTCCTCCATGAACTGATCATGAGGTGGGTGGCTTTCTGTTTTCATGAAACTGTGTGTGCCCCATGTCATGCCATGCCATGCCATGCCATGCCATGTCATCCCATCCTATCATCTATCTGCCCATAGCTATGGTTGCTACTGGTGGCTATTAGCTGTGACATAGACACTTACCTATAAGGGGAAGGCCTGAATGGGAAGCAAAAAGACCTTGAGGTACTCTCTTGAGCCACTAATGCATCTGAAAAAGCAAATTATCATAGTGGCAGGAAAGGACACCTGGAAAGAGGTGCAAACACCAGCCTAGCATGACTGGTAGTGTTCTGCCTGCCAAGCTTTGTCTCCCCAGTGCAAGCAGAAGCTTCTGCCCTTGGCTGGTGGCTCCTGGAGCACTCTGAGGGTGTGGGTTTGGGGCTGCCTTCCCACTGTGTGTTGTTCAGATGGATGAGCTCCAATGCCTGCCCCACCCTGAGTTCCTGTACCAACATTTCTCCATTCCAGGGCTTCTCTTGTTCAAATGTTCAACCTGAAGGTGAGCACCTGCTGGCCAGTGGGGTCTCAGCCTGGAGCTGGGAGAGCCTGGAGCTGGCAGCAGGACAAGATGAGTGGCTCACCCCTGAAAACTCCCAACCCATGTCCTGGCTACATCTTAGGTCAGAGACTTCTTCCTGTGTCAGAGCAAGGTGGTTTCCTATGAATCCACAGAGAGCTGGGCTGTCCCTCCCAGGGTTCTGTGGCAGCTGTTGGAGGCTACTTTCCCTTGTCCCATGGAAGGAGGTGGCTAGTGAAGCATGTATTGAGAGGTCCTAGGTTGTTTTTCAGCATGTACTTCTGACAAGTGGCACAGAGGAGAGCACTGTTCCCCATGCCATTTGATCCAAAGAGCCCAGGCTGGGACAAAGCCTATGAGAGCTGCTACACCACCCCATTGGGTCTCTGGTTATGGTATCACTTGCCTTGAAATAATCCCAGTGGGGTGAAATGGGGTATGAAAACAGGCAAGTGTCAATGGTTCCCTCTCCTTTCCCCAAAATAACACTCCCAAGGGGGAAACAACATCATGGCAAAGTAAGTCCCTACATCCCAACCTGCTGTCTGGATGCATGTCCTTGCTGGTGTTTGCCCCTGGACAAGGTACTTAGGACCTGAGCTCCCTGATGGGCAGGCTGAGCCAGTGTATGAAGGCAGCCACCCTTCCCCATCACCATGGGCATTGGTATTTGGTTTATTGCCTCTTCAGGAGGGACTCTCAGACTTGCCTTTGGAGCTGAAGGCAGATCTGAGCAGCTGTGTTTGGCATGGCAGGGTCTAGTGATTACAGCTGGAGACAAAATGGCAGGACTCCTGAGCTCATTACTGTAATGAAGCTCAGGGAATTGGGGTTGTTGCTTTCCATTTAAGGAGGCCAGACCAGATGATGGTTCCTTCTGGCGCTAAACATATGAAGCTACAAATAACTCAGCCAATAATTAGAAATCTGAGTCTCATTCCTGTGACTATTACAGGCTTTCTGGACTAGAAGTTACAAAGGCTGCACCAAGCTTTCCTTGTATTTTAAGAGAAGTCATTTCCTGGTAATGGGTTGTCTTGGCTTGAAAAGACAGGTGTCTGCTAGGGAAGGCAGGAGCCTCCCTTGGAATGGAAAATTTAAACCCCCTCTCTTTGAATTATTATAATTTTGAAATTAAGGGGGCTCTCAGACAAAGACATGACTAGGAATAATAGTTCTTTATCAGGAAAAATAAAAATAAAAATGCAGTAATATAAAACAACACTGACAAAGAAATATGACCTGACACCCTGTTGGTCAGCCTGTTGGTAGCTGTCTGATTAAATAATGGTTGCAGTCCTCCTGGAGTGACAAATGTGGTTCTGTTGAAGCAGTGATCCTGTAGAAGGATACAGTTTTCCTCTGATGGTCTAGTGGTGGTGTAGATGGGCCTGGTCTTTCTCTGGGAATCCAGTGGGAAAAGGCTGCTGTGGTGTTCCAAATCTCAGATTATATCCAGGTAGGAATGCTTGGCCCATCCCCCTGCATCTCCCAATGGGATAATGGAACATTATCAATCATGCAGTGACACTCAATGGCCCATTGACAGAAGATATCTCACCGGAAGGATTGATTGTGGAAGAGATAAAGAAAACTGCCCAATTAACAGAAGATAAGTGCCCCATCTCTAACAGATGGCAATAGAATGCACATCCCTGGCCACATCTTACATTTGTAACCTGAGACATAGGTCCCCATAGCAAATCCAAGACTAATGTCATTGTCCTTGGTATGGAAGCACATGAAGGTAAAAGACACCACTGTGAACGTGTATCATGTCCAGCGTCATCTGGATGCAGCAAATAAAAATAATAAAGAGGAAAAGGTCAGATTTCTCATGATCATGTCTCCTCTGTAGTTTGGACTGACTTTGGCGTCCTTATCCCATCCCACAGAGCATGGGCAGAGCCTCCAAAAAAAAAAGCAAATGTGATGCTTGGTAAGAAAACTTGGAGGAGAAAATGCTACATTGTCAACATGCATCTTCACCTGCTTGTCAGGGCATATCTCTTGTTGTATCCCTAACATGTCTCTTCACTTTGTTACTGCTTTTTACTTGAGCAAGTTATACTGATTTCAGGTGAAGTCTGTGTGCAAGGTCGCCCTGGTGTTGGGCATATTTGGGGGCATGGAAGGAAGTAATGAGGACAGTGGAGGACTTTTCTTTCTGAGGTTTTTCTCAGCAGCAGCACTGTGGCCATCTGAGCCTAAATGGGACTGTGAGGAGAGGTTTCATGGCAAACTTTGAGAATCTATCACCAAATAAGGTAAGGAAGTGCTGTTATCCCAGTTTTTTGTACAGCCCCACTCAGTGTTGCCTGAATTGTGTCTTTTTTTCTCCTCCACTTTGCCGTATGTTGCTTGGTTTCACATAAGACATTTTGGACTTTCATCTTTGTTCTTCTAACCCCTATCCATATCATTATTTCTTCTTTCCCTACCTGGCTGCAGCAAAGCTCCAGTGCTGCCAGGATGATGCTGCATCCCTAGTGCTACCTCCTAGACCTGCCACTGCCTCCTCTGCCTTACAGAATGGGCTGAGCTGGTGGAGGCAAGCTCAGAGTCAGGATATAAATCTGTACTCAGCCAAGTCTGGCTGATCATAACCAGTATCTTTTAAAAATATAGGGGAAAACTGCAGTGAATCAGAAGACTGAGTTGCTCTCTTCTTCACCAGTGTGTATGTGTGCAGCCTCCAAATGGGAAACAGCCATGGAAAAGCATATCCCTTGGGACCAGGGTAACAAGTCCAAAGTAGAGAAAAATGCACAAAGGGAGGAAAAGATGGTGGCCGTGTTACCAAGGGGATTCACTCCACAACAAACAAAGAGGTGTGATGAAATGCTGGGTTGCACACAAGCAAACATCAGCCAGTGGTATTTCCTTGAGCAGGACCTGAATGCTGGGGCTGAGAGCTCAACAACTCAGCATTGCACAATGGATGGGTTGGAGTCTAGTCTGTTCTTGTTTTCCCAGTTAAATGCCTTTTTTGAAATGTTTTATCCTTTGTATTCTTTAATCTCTGCCATAAACTATATGGGACATGTCATGAATTAGTGCTGCAGCAGATGCCTTGACTTGGGAAGTTTCCATTTCTTGAATAAAACTCCTTCGCCTTATAGTTTTGTAGCTTTAGCACATCATCCCTCTCTTGAATCTAGATAGCAAGAGTAAAAACAGGGGTCACAACAACCACTGAGCATTTTTCATTCATATCTAAAAAAACTTAAAAAAGACCTTCCTATTCATGTCAAGAAGTCTTCCTGAGAAATCCCTTCTGCATTGTTTTTTGCTGACATCTGTACTGCCCCAGGTATGATTAATTCTCTTGCTCACAATAAAATGCTTCTCCTTTGCATCTGAAGCAGTCTGCAGTTTCACAATTAGTTCGTAAAACACACTATGCATTCACCTTAAGCGGCAATGTGAACCCAGGCAGCTTTGGTCCTGACAGCAGGAGGGAGATTTACCCTTGAGGGAAAACAGCTTGGCATTTGTAGCTTTCTGACTAAGGATATTCCTAATAGCGTTCAGAGGTGTTGGAGAAAGTGGTTTAAGTTTCTCAAAGGACTAGTTGTTCTTGGGAGGCTATTCCTAGGGTTTGTGAGGCTTGGGGTGGGCTCGGAAGGAGGGTGCATTTGAGAAATCACTGTGGGCCCTGGATCAGACTGATCCCAGTGCAGCTCCCGGCACCCCCTACCCGCTGCTGTTTCAGAACATACCTCTCATTCCTGCAGCCTCAATTACTGCAGCAGATCCCCTCCCTGCCAGAGCCCAAGGATACAGACACCCGCTGATCAGGCTTGGGCTCCTCTGGATCCCTGGGGCCCTGTGGGAGCAAAGGAGCCTCTGCCAACACTTCCACCCACACTAAGGGCTGCCCCACAGTTCTCCCAGGGATCTGGGGATCTTTCCAGAATGAAGCCCAGGCATGGATACTTTTGTAAGAGGAGAGATGTGGGGTTTGGGAATGCTGGGGTTCTAGAGGGCATTGGCTAGCATCTGCAGGATTAAATGATGATAGTGGGAAGCAATGCTGGTGCCAAGGTTAGGACAGGTTGGGCTGAGACCAGGGTCCCTGGAAGCCTCTTGTAACTCCCTGTGTCCAGGACAGGTCTGTGGTTCTCGTGAGCGGGTTACTCTGCCCTGAAGCTGGAAAGCTATAAATCCTGCTGCCAGGAGCTCTCAGTCCTCACACATGATGATCAAAGCTGCTTGCTTGGAGGCTGCAGTGTGAGGCTGGGCTGGGTGGGTGCAGCCTGGCTGGTAATTTATTGCTTTTGTTAGTGGCAGAGAGCAGGACCCAATCATCCAGCACGTGTGCAGCCAGGGAAAGCTATGAGCCCTGGCTGACTAGAACAGAGTGTAAAGCTCTCCTTATGGAGCCCAGCAATCTTGTTAAAACTTTAAGGCTCGGCTTCTCATTGGCTGCTGCAGCTGAGTGTGCAGCCTGCTTGCAGGAGAGACTTGGAGGGACAGAGCAGCAGCTATATACCATCTCAGAGCCCCTGGCATGGTGTCACCCCTGGTGTCTGGGCTTCCCATGGGAGAGATTGTCAGAGAGATACATAAATGAGTACCCCCATCCCATGTGGTGACTGAACCAGCATCCCAAACCTACCTTTAGACCAGAAGAACTTGGGAAACCACCAGTGAACAGAAAACTGAAGCTTTCTGAAACCATGGAGAGCTTGGATCCTTGTGGATCCCTTCCAATTCAGTTTATTCTGTGATTCTGTTTTTTCAGTGGTGTTGGAGGCTCTCTCTAAGGTGTATCTCCCTCTGTGCCATTGTAACCTGCCTCTATCACCAGTAAAGTGCACAGTGGCTGCCCGTAAGGGTGTGGTATCTTGGCTGTGTATTTCCTGTCCAAGTTTGCCTGGTCAATTCCTAAAACCTGCTCTCCAAAGGAATGGTTTTGTTCTCTAGATAAGGCACACAAGTTCCTATTTTAGAAGCACAGATGAGCTCACACAGACTGAGCAACCGGGTTCTGGTAGGGTGATATGGGACCACTGGTGGGATGCAGAGAAAGAAACCTGGAACCAGAAAGAGCTGGAACACAAAAAATTGAAGATAGAGAATAAATCTGCAGTGGTGTCTGGCAAAAGGGTAGGAGACAATGCTATGTACATGGATGCAGACAGAAAACTCATGGCCCACTATGCTGGAAAATTCTCAGGATGGACCAGCGTGGTGGCTTCTGGATAGCACATTGCTAGGGTGAGACTGGAAAGAAAGGACTGAGGAGAACATAGCCTGGAGGGGTAGGTGAAGGACCATGTGGAGACAACCTGCAAAGGAAGCAAAACAGCCTTGGCTGCCATCCCACCCTGGTCTGTTATTGCAGGAGCAGTTGGTCTGAGAGCTGCTGCTTCGCTCTGTTTTCTTGGGCTGTTTTCCCCCAACAACTGGATGTTTGCATTCACATCTCAGTTCTTGTTTAGGCTGGGAGACTGGATGATGACAAGAGAAGTAAAATACTGACACTGCTGAGCAGAAGGGGATGACATCTAAGGTACTCATCAGAAACCAGAATTTTCCAGACTCCTTGATCTGAGATTTCTCTGAACTTCAGTGGCTTAATTAATATTTTGACTAAAGCACGCCTTGAAGGACAGATTCTCCCTCCTTGTCACAGAGCTGTGAAGACACAACATGAAGCATCCCCTTATTCCTCTTTAAATCCCTAAGCTTGACTTATCCCGGTGGCCCCATTTCTACCACCCTGACATTTCTAGTGGGAAAATTAAGCAGAATGCTCTCTTCATGAATTGCAAGTTTCTGCCACTCTTTTTCCAAGTATCAGAAAGGAAGGGGAAGCAGAAGCCTGCAGGATAAATCCCTTGCAAGTCCCGTACCTGTCCCATTTTTAATTAAATTATGTTAAATTATTCTCTGCTTCAGCAGCTTGGTGGCAGAGACTGGTGTCTAGAGCAGCAGAGAAGATACTTAGGGCTCAAGTGGAACACAATTTTTTTTGTAATCTAGACTTCACTTTAATATCCTGAGTTTTCTAAGTTCTTGTGTTGTTGGTAAATAAAGGCAAGAGGACGAAATAAAGGTGAAAGGAAAGCTTTTCTGCATAGCTGGTGTATAGTGAGGAGTCAGGAACCTCTCTCACTGTGCCTGTGGTCTCTGGTGTGCTGTCCCACCTCAGGTTTGCAAACCCATTGGAATGGCTGAAAAATGGGTTGCAGCAGCAACCTGAAGGCAGGGGTGAGTGGGTGGGGTCTCACAACTCATCTTCACCCCCCTGGACAGCTCCACCACGACCTGAACGACATGCTGTCCTGGCCAGCAGAACCCTGTATCAGTGTAAGTGGCCCCCTGTATCACTGAGCCCACCATCCAGCTGGCTCTTTGTCCTCACTCCCTTTGCCCATCCCTGCAGCCGTCCCAGGGCAGCTGCTTCCTCCCAGGACTATTTGGGGTGTTGCGTTGGAAGGGTCAGCAAATTCCCTAGGGCTGTGGCTCTCCAGGAAGCCAGATACCAAATGCTCTTCTCTTCCCAGGCCCTCCCACATCCAGAGCCTTGCCTCAGCATCTGTTTATAACGCCTGAAACTGGCCAGGCTGTTTGGTTTGGGATAAAGCACAGTCTGGCAGGACTCCTCCCTGTCACCACAGTGGCACACAGCCGCTTATCTTCCATGACAGACCCTTTCCAAAAGCCCTGGGACCTGGGCTGCCCACACTGGGGCCCAGAAGGCGTGTGCCCGGGATGGGTGTGGGAGGAAGACAGCAACACCAGCTGGGTTTAATCATCCAGGATGTGCCCGGGAGCTGGGTGGGATGGCTGTGGTGGCAGGCGCTGGTGTTGGAAGCAGGGACATAGCCTGGAATGGATGTGATGTGAGAATGCATGTGGGGAGAGATGTGGCGGAGAGCAGATGCTGGCCGTGCTGGGCATGGTGGCCTCCGGGAAGTCTGGGTATTCAATTCCAAACAGAAGGGAGTTCCTTTGGAAGCAGCTGAGTTTGGGGAGGGGCAACATGCCTGTATCCCAGCACTCCAGGATGGCCCAGGAGAGTCCCCAACATTTTGTGGGAGACTTGTCAAGCAAGGCACTGGCCTGGCTGCTCATGCACCAGCTTGAGGACCTTGTGTTGGAGTGCTAGGGAGGAGAGAATATACACATGGTGACATGGGCTGCTTTGCCTCTTCCCCTGTTCTGCCCCATGGGAGCTCTTTGTGTGTGACAGCAGCACCTCCTCCAATAGGGAATGCTGATGTCCAGGGCACAGTGTCAGCAGGATAGACACAGGATTCCATGAGCACACCACTACTTCATGCCAGGTCTCTATTCTGCCCAGCTGACCTTTGCACCAGGCTGGGGCTGCTCTCCTCCCTGGGAAAGCATATGGTGCTTTCCATAGAGAGATGGACAAACCAGGACAAGCTGAAGGGCACAGCTCTGCCCATTGGTGTCACAGACACAAGTAACCTACTCTGCTTTCCAGATGTGGCTGTAGCAAGAGGGTGGTGGCCCTACTGCCTGCACAGAGGACGCTGTCAAAGCCATGCAGCCCTGAATAGCTCCAGCCTGTCTCTGCCACACTCTGTGCACTGGGTTGCTGCACACTCTCAGACCAGCACCACAGGGCACAGCCCCCAAGCACAACCTCCCACAGGCAGCAGGTTATGAAATTCCCTCTTTTCCCAGGCTGGTAAAGGAACAGTGGCTGCCTCCTGACACACTATCAGTATGGAGTGATAAAGGCAGTTTCCTGTCACTGGAGCACTTGCTTTCATCTCTCACATGAGTATATAGACAATATTAGCATGAAATCTATTTTAACCCTAGGCTTTCTGCAGTAAAGCTCCAGCCTACATCCAGGCATGACACTGGGCCAGTACCTGTGTGATGTAACATGCTTATAGGGAAAACAGAGCCTGAGGTCAGCTTGGACCTCCTGGAGGAGGGTGAGAATCAACAAGCATTCACTTGCAGGCAAGTCACAAAACCTGCCAACACCTTCGCTGACTCATCAAAATTGAAAAGTTTTCGAGGATAGAGTTCAGTTTTCTTCATTTCTGATGGGAAGCAGCCAGAGGGCCAAAAGAGATGTGCCTGAACTCTTCCAGCCACCCACCTTCCTGAGTGCTGTGTTCCAGAGCCTGGCTCCATCATGGGGAATTTGGAGATTTCTAGGTCTGGATCCAAATCATGCTGAAACCAATACTGGCACATCCCAGTGCCCAAGGGGGTGAACTGCTGGCTATGTAGAACTCTCCTCACTCCCACGCAGCTGTTAGTAGGCAGCTGAGATGGCTTCCAGAGGGTCAAAGATGAAGTGCCTGTTTCTCCTGAGCTGGACAATGTTCATGCAGTATCACTGGGGTGGATTCAGCACTGCTCCTTGCAGTTATCTTCTCTACAGGCCTAGTAGCCTGCCTTGCTCTCCAAAGTCATTGCCTTACTTGATCCATGAGATTCTGTGCTTCCACAGAGCCGCCAGATTACATCCTGCTGGAGTCTATTTCACATTGGAAGCACTCTGGATAAGTTTCTTTCCTTGGATAATGTTTCTTTGCAAACCTGGGAGACTTCTTTCTGATAGAGCACGTCTGAGCCCTCTGAAAGATACTGGGCTTGTTTTGCAAACCCAAGATCTGAGTTTTCTAAAATAACGCCAACATTGGGGGTTCTGCTTGGAGGACACTGAAGTTGCTGGAAGACTTGGCTGAAGGCATGCTTCTAGAACAAGATAGGAGATATTTTTCTCTCTAAATCTGACACCATCTGCCCTCACACTGTTCCCACTGGCTGAGTTGCTTATGTCTTATTTGTAATTATTTCACTGTGTTTGCAGATTGGGGGCAACATTTCTGTTCATGCCAAACACAGCAATTAATGGGCCAGTGACACATGCCCTCTCACTGCACAGCTGCTCTCAGCTGCAGCTGGAGGGAACAGCTGGGCTGTAAACCTCAATGCAAACCAGGGCAAGGGATGCTTGGACAGCCAAGGAGGATGCAAGTCCTTGTCGGGGGAGAATGAAGTATGGAAGGTGAAGGGGAGAAGGTTTGCTGGGACTGGTCTCTGTGGTGATAAAAACCTTGAGCTGAACATCACTGGTGTGAGACTGGAGCTTGTTATGAAACAGATCATATAGACAAGGGACTGGAGAAAATGTGATGATTGAAAAACTGGGCAGGAGGGTGACAGGCAAAAAACCACACAGCAAATCCCATTCTGGCAAGGTGGGCAGAGGGGAGACTGAGGTCTGTTGGTGAGAGAGGCAAAGCCTTGCTACAAACACCACAAAGAAGAGATTTCATTGCATCCTGTACATGAAATCTCCTGGCAGGGTAGCTGAGCCCTGAACTTGTCATTAATTTAAAATTCTATTGTTTGTCCTTCTTTCCATGGTCTTCTTTTTATTTCTCCAACACTAGAATCATGAAGGCAGAAAGACATAGCTGAAATCTTGCTGCTTAGTAGGGGTTGGGGAGCAAAGTGTGAGAGGACAAGGGTGGTGACCCTTTAGACTGTTCCTTCTCCAAAGTTTGGTAGCAAAAAAAGGGCAGAAAATTAAAAAGCCCCAACATACAAGCTTCTCTTTGCCTCACAAAGCATTGCTTTAAAATCAGCCAGTCTGTTTAGGGAGTGTCTACAAGGTGCACTCCTTCTCTAGAGACCTCCAACTGTCTGGTAACCACAATCTATCACTTCCAGTAGTGACTCACCTGCACAAATGTCAGTCACTCCCATGGAGGTGTTCATGCAGCTCCTTGCATGACAAAATGTTGGTCTGGATAGCCTCCAGATACAGCTATCCATTAAGTGTCAAAAAATAATCCTGCTGCTGAATAACCTCCACCACAAACCCAGAGGAAGATTGATGACTACTTACAAATAAAGGCAGTGATAGCATGGCCAATGTTGAAGACCCAGCAAAAACAACCAGGTTGTGCCAGGGTTGCAGCAAGAAGGTCACAGCAGAAAGACCACTGCCAAAAAATACAGGGAGATGACTGGCATGGGAACTGATAAGATGTTGAGAGAGGTCTGAAAAGGGTCATAAGATATTTCTGCAGGATAACTCTTTCCTTTTTTCCCTGACAGGCATTTCCCAAATCCTCAAAGTGGCCACAGCCCCAAATCTGACAGAGCCCAAGGAGTGTGTGGACAGCACTCTCAGGCACAGGGTGGGATTGTTGGGGTGTCCTCTGCATGGCCAGGAGCTGGACTCAATTAACCTTGTGGATCCCTTCCAACTCAGTATATTTCATGATTCTTTGATCCTCCAAACAGCTCAAGTAGTGGAAAAATGGACCAAAGTCTCAGACATGTGGGACATTTCCAGTTGTGTCAAGCTGGTCATGCCAAGCAGACTGGGAGCAAGGTCCTGTGGGGTCAGCAAGCAGGAGCAGCAGGTCTGAAACAGGCAAAAGAGGCCAGCTTCTCATGAGGGTATCTTAGTTCTTACAGGAGAGTTGGGAAGATAAGACCACAACTGCAGTGTGGACCTCAGGGCAGTGGAGAGAAAAAAAAAAAAAATTCCTGAACCATCAAGAGTAACTGAAGCCATCTCCTGATCCACCTGCAGATGGGCACTTGGAGATGAAAAAACAGCTGTGAAGTTCAATGGCTTTGTCCCCAGACTCAGCTGACTGCAGGAACAGGGTTCACTGAGCCTGGGTGCTGGGACACTGCACTGTGACAATGCCAAGCAGGTATTGCATTGCTTCGGAACAACAAATTGAGGTACTTTCTGCCTCAGGCCATGAGCTGCTGGGCTGGGCTTTGCTGTGCATCAGTTCTGTTGGACCAGGAGCTGGAAAGCATCTCATGAGCACTGTGAAAAGCTCACGGGACTTTTTCACAAAGCTCATGTACCAAAGGTTAGTGCTCCATTTTGGGCCTTGACCAAAAGGTTCAGATGACACTCAGATGCTCTTTCTCCTACATCTTTTCTCAGATGTGAATCAAGTGGTAAAATGTTGGAGAAATAAGCCTGATGGGGTTCCAGGGCTGTTATTTCAGTAGCTTCAGAAAGCACAAGGATGGCAGTACTGTGCAAAGATGGGACAATCTTTGTGCTGACCAGACCCCTCCTATCAAGCCAGACCTTCTCCATGTTGAATCACAAGGTGTTTTTAGGACACAAATTGGAAGGGTTAGAGAAAGAAAATGCAGAATATTACGTTAAAGAATATTTTTTAAATTAGGTCTATAGGCCCATCTGTCCTTGCCCTCTCTGTCCTTCCTTTAGCACTCAGTCACCTTGTGAAAACTTCTCTGTGCCCCTAAGAAGTCTTGCTTTGCCGTCATCTCTGAGGAAAGTCAGTCTGTTCCCTGCTTCTCTCAGCATATTCACAGCTTTTCTCAGCCACAGTCTCCTTTCCTAGTGATAATTTTGGTCCTAATCATGTTTTTCTCCACCCTTCAACTCTATCTTACTCACTTAGGATAAGTGTCCCATGTTCTCCCTGGAGAGGAAAAATCTGCTATTCTCTTTTCCTTTTTCAAGTAACATGAAGGCAAAGAAGCACAACAGATCTCCTCCATCACTGATGAGGACCTACAGATAGGTGCTCTGGAAAAAATTAAAGCTGGAACAGAAGGAGGAAGCTTTCAAGTTCTCTTGCCTTTGGTGTGGACACAGTGATCCAAAGAGATCCAAGTGCAGTGGGACATGCAGCATGCACCAGCTGGAGTGGGTGCTAGAGCCTTCAGCAGGCTGCAAGGAGGTGGGGCTCTCTCGAGTACAGAAGGGCATCTTAGATGCCTGAGAGCTGGTACAGGATCCTGCAAGGAGCAGGAAAAATGATCCCAGCAGCCAACATCACCCCAATGTCTCTCCTATCTGAGCTTGTAGGAGTTCTGGAGGGCAATGGAGGGGAGCTCTGCCCCCATGAAACCTTTAAGCACTCCCAGCATGGAGGGCACTGTGCATATGTCCAGTGGGGCTGGCTGAAGAAGACAGCCATGGTCACTATTGTCTTCTCTTGGCTTCCTGTATCCCCAGACTTCAGTATTTGTAGATTAGGGCATTAATTCAAATCCAAACATTTTTGTCCTTCCCATATTTCTGCAGGCAATTCAGCACATTCCACCACTCCTGCACCACATGTACGTTCATCACCTTTCACCCTTTTCCTCACCACTCTACTGAAGGGGATATGGACACCAAGCTCTCAGAGGGCCTTTATGGACTTCCTATTTCTTAACCTCTCTGAGTCATTCTGTCCCTGCCTGACATGGCCAGAGTATCACCTTATTTCAGAGCTGTGCTGGGAGCACCCATGCCTGGGCAGAGGTCCTGCTCCTCACCAGCAGATGCAGACACTACTGCTCTTCTTTTTTTTTTTTTTTTCAGAATGGGCTCTTTCTAATTTTCACTTTTTATTTTGAAACTGCTCTCAGCTGTTCCCATATTTTAAAATATTTGTAGACCTGTGCTAAAAATACAGAGCAGCCAGTGCAGTGCAGAAGCAGTTCAGGTTTGCAAGCCCTTAACTCACCAAGGGACTCTTTGTCCTTTTAAGTTCAGTGCTGGAATGCTTCAAGGTGTTTAAGCAAGGCCAAGGCCAGGGCATGGGAATGCTGGTCTTTACTAGGCTTTGCCTTTAATTACCTCCTTGCCTGCACTCCCCTGCCCCCGCAAAGTAGGGAAATGGGAGCTGTGCAGATGGCCAAGGAGAAAGGTGAAGGGGAGGAACTGAGCTCCAGCCCTGGGAAAAGCAGGACAAAGGGTAGAGGGCTTTGCAAACACTTAGTGAATGATAAGATGTGGTACTGATGCACAGAAGTAGTCCCTGGTTATCCTCACAGGCAAACCCAACAGAGAAGAGCTGGAAGAGGGGTTTACAGAGCTTGGCTGAGATGCTGAGCTCTTACCAGTGGCACTTTACTCTCACAGGCCAATGTCTCCCTGGGCTGAGGTCATTAAAGATGTCAATGAGTTGTTTTTAACAGGATGGGATGTTTGGTTTGATGCCTGGCTCTGCTCCAAAGGGAATAAAATCACAAGCTCCCTGTGTGATACATGGGCAGCTGCTGTATCCAGGACTGGGGGCTGGGGGTATGACAGTGCTTTCAGAGGTGTTTTGGAGGGACAGAACAGTCCCTGAAATTTTGTGGCCCCCCAGGATCCCCATAGACCCAAGGTCATGCTGCAAGTTGGAAAATGGCTGGAGCCAGGTTTAAAGCAGCTTTGGCTTGAGCTCAGAGGGTCAGGAACCTGGGGAGTGCTGGAGGGCACTCAGATGCAGCAGAGGGGCCCTGGGGAGGCTGAGCGAGATGGGGAAGTACTGGGTGGTCTCTGGTGAAGGCTGGTCTGCAGACCCTGGGGAGGTGGTGGAGAGCAGATCAGAATGGCCCATGGGAGGGGTAAAGGTAATTCCTCCTGTCCTGTGGATCCCAGTGGGAGGACATCAGAATGCTGGTGGTGATCCTTGGTGGCAAAAGCCACTCGAGTTTTTGACCAGGACCCTGTGGGGTAACCTGTCTGTGCTGGCAGTTTTGCAGGATAGACTTGGTGTGATGAACACAAACTCTGGATGAGGAGACAGAAACCAGCTGGGGAGGGAAGAAGGATGCAGGGCAAAAGAAGAAGGGGCTCTGGTAGGATAGGGCAGCCCTAGGTGGCTGGTGTGTGGAGGGGAGAGGATACAGTGGAGGGGACAGACAGGCTTCGGGGGGAAGGTGTGGGTGGGGGGGAAAATGCTGCCCTGCACCTGCAATAACAACCTCTGGGCACAGGGCCTGACAGCAGGATGGAGGCTGAGCTGGAGTTACAGCCCCCAGGGGAGCCCCTGGTGGCTTGGTGCCTGGGAAACACCTCCGAGTTAGCGCCCTCTCCACCCAGGAGCTGGGTCTGTAGGGGGTCCACCAGTCCCACAGCTGCCTGGCTGGGAGCTTGTGTCCCTGGCTCAGCTGCCTCTGTGCACCCACTCTGTTGCACTGTCCCCAGGATCCCATCTCTCTTGAGGAACCTGCTTCCAGAATTCCTCTGTTTCCCCCTGTGCTTCAGGGACCTTATGTGTGACTTTGACCCTGGACACCTTTATGCCCTATGTATTCCCCCGCAAGTTTTCTGTCACATGTAATGAGCCCTGTCCACAGCTTTTCCCTGCCTGCCCCAAACTTTTCTCTGCTAGCACCCCCAGCATGAGTTTTACCTCCCAGTCCAGCCTCCTTTCAGGGCTTAATCCCTTCTGCTGCCCTCACTGCCCCAAATCCTGACCCTATTTGCTCCTACTCTAGCTCAACAGACATGGCTCCCACCATGGCCATGTTGAAACCAACTCATTCCACACCTTTCTCCCAATGACTCCCTCTCCTCCATTTCCCTCTGCATTCCCTGTTTTTTTCCCTCCACCACCAAATGTGACCCTCTGAGAGTGTGTGGGTTCATGTTGGTTCAGAAATTCCCCCGTAAGCGTATGTTCCAGGCAAACTCTAGGGACTGTTTGCTAGGTATCGTCTGCACGAATTCCCTAAGTGTTTACAGTCGCACACCCCAACAGTCTGGCTATTGCTTCTCTTGCAACTAACTGCAGGTGATGAAAAGAGGAGGAAGTTAATGGGATTTAGGCGTTAGATCTCACCAATGGGACCTGGGAGCCTAGTCCAGAATATTTACTTTAAGTAAGGATGGTCACAAAGTGTAGATTGTCTCAAGCTGCAGAAACTCTCCAGGTCATAAAACCAAGAAGGTCCAAGTCAGGAACCACCTGTGCTGCCTGGAAGTGGGGAGATGGAGCACAGCAAAACTCTTGCTTTCCCCTGGATAAGGACAAGCAAGAGGAGCAGGCGAATGTGAGAACTGATTCTTGCAGCAAATTAATGCCAAAAATGAGATGTGTCCCTTCCCTCCTTATGGCAGCTTCTCTTTGCCATTGGACATGCTGGTGAAGCCGGGGAGGGTCAATCTGCTCAGGTCAGGGGTATCCCAGATATGGAATTAACAGGGGTGTTAGTGTCCCCCCCAGCATCTCTTCTTTCCTTTGCTTCCTCTCTTTGTCTTTGGGCTCCTGAGGCAGCTTGAGGCTATGTCACAGCCCCTTGAATACTGACACGTAGACTGAGCTTGCTGCTACTTCTGCTCCTGACTCAGCCTCACAGACAGGAGACCTCACTCAGAAAAGCTGAACATAGTTTGTCTGCCCAGTAACCTGGCAACTGCACTAATGCATGTGTGCGCATAAAACATCCTCCTGAACCAGAGCCAGCACCCACTAAGGGCCTTATCCCCTTACACCAGAGGCATGTTGCAGTCTCTGCATTGCTGCTTCAATATGGGCCATGCTGAAGGGCAAAACCTATCCCATATTTCTATCTTATTCTAGACATGTCTTCTCACCCATCTCGATATGGCACCCTATATTGCTGTAGAATGCTCAGAGGTGAAGGAGGCTCTGAATATGGAGGGGAAGGGACTCATCTTGGCCTTGTTACCACTGAGAGGCAAATCCACTATCAGAAATACTCCAAATCCACCCACCTGAAAAATGCATCTGGCCATTAAAAGCACAGGGCTGGTTTGCCCCCACCTGCTGGCCATCAGAAGAGGAGGCTGCCCCATGCCAGAGAGCAGTTCTTGAAGCGCTGTGAAGCACATGCTCCTGTAAGGTGTGTTCCTAATGACCAGTCCATGTCCTCAGGGATGAGCTCTGCTGGGCTCAAAGCCTCCTAACCTTGTGTTCAACCTCTCAGATTTATAGAAAAATGTTCCAGTGGTAGATAGTGAATCTAAAGGATTCTAAAGCTGATTTGACTTTTCTGTAAGAGATCTGGCATGTCAGATAAAATCTGCAGTGAGGGAGAGAATGTTCATGCTCCCCATCCAGCACTTCTGTGAGCTGGACGGCATTTGGACAAAGGTTTGGGGGCTGCGCTGGGGCAAGTCCCTTGAGGAGGAGACAGGAGGAGTCATCCTGCTGTTTGAATTTGTGTCTTGCTGCTCCAGAGGTTTCCTAAGACTGGAGGGTACAGGGAGGGAGGTGAAAAGAGAGAGACGGTTGATTTATAGCTTACCATCTTCTCTGATCTTGATTGCCCTTTTTCTTGGGAGTCTCTCTTATCCAGTCATGGAGATGGGAGGAGGGGATCTGTTTCAGAGATTGCTGAACTCTGGGTGTTTGCTGTTTCCTGGAGATCTTTTGATGTTCTCTTTGCTTTAAAACATTTTCAGTGTTAAGTTTTTCAGCCTCCTGCTGCACCTAAACTCTCGACATTGGGGCATGATCCATCACAACTTACCCAAACAATCTCTAGCCAGTCGAGACCTCCCCATCTCTGGGGCAGAGAGGCAATCTGTCCCTGCAGGACTCAGCACAGCTTCTGGGGCACCTCAGGCCAAGACCATAGGCTGCTATAGGCTGTCCATAACTTGTTCCCTTCCAGTGTGATGAGGGATGGCAGGTGCCAGGGCAACGCTTAGGGAAGGCTGCACTGCAAACAAACGGTGTGGATTTAGGCCTGGCGTGAACTTTGATTGAATAGAGTCCAGCACAATTGCATAAAACAGGATGAAAACCACCTCTGTGGGTAACACACTTGTGCCATTAAGTGAATCCTATGACTAATGCTAAATGTTTGATTTAGGACTCACTAGAGGAAGAAGCACAGAAAAAACCCTTTCTGACCAGACTGTGAAAGGTCTCCAGCTCTGATGATCTCTCTTATCCAGCATGTGCATCTTGTCAGCCTTGGTAATGGGCATCAGGTCTATTATTAAAAGCCCATCAAACAATCTGTTTCCATAAATCTTTTCACAGTACTCTTAGTTAATAAAATTGGTTTTGTTTAACTGGTGCCATTTTCCAAGAGACAGGCCAAAGAACAACACTGCCTGTAAAACAATCTGTTTTGTTCTGTGAAAGTAATTAGCTTTTCTTGGACTTAATGCACTTGGGGGTTAATTACTCCAGAACTGCCCATAAACCCCCATGACGTGGGGATATTTTTGTGGAGGTGCTGAAGGTGCCAGTTCTTGCAGCAAGGCTCTTTATGACTTTTGGTTCATTATTTTCCTTAAATTATCAGCTTAGTGGCATTGTGTGGTTGCATGAAATTTTTCTTTCACAGCCTGTTGCAGTGTGATGCCACCTTGGAGGTATTTAGTCTTAGCCCAGGTGTGTCAATCACTCCTCCTTTCCCTAGCCTGAACCCTGCCAGCACTGTCTGTCACTCCTGGCATTCCAGAAGTGTGTGGAGTGATTTGGCAGAATCAAAAGATGCCCTCTACCCCCGGAGGGGCATTGGGCCATCCAGGTGTCCTTTGTCCCCTGAGACCTCCTCTCCTGTACCTGGTTGGTGGGCTCCCTACCCCTTCCTTCCTCCCCTCCCCCAGATAAAAGGGAGAGCAACCATGCCATCCAGGAGTTCTGTTGGATCAGTTGCTGTATTCAGAAGTCTGAGGGCCAGAATAAAAGCTCTGGATTAAAACCCTCCATCAGAACCTACTCCTTTCCTTCACCATTGCCTTAAAAGCTTCTCCAGCAGAAGGAAACCTGAGGGAGTGGACCCTCTACGAGGGAAAGCTCCATCCCACCGCCACCTGAGCTCCGGCATGTCTGGACTTGTCTCCACGTGCCCAGCTACAACATCCAGCTAGCCAAAGGTGTGTCTGAGGCAAAGCACCACACTTGCCGCTATTTGGTTCAGCCGCAGGGGCCAGAGAAGCCAAGGCACATCCCGTCCTCAATATTGGTAACACCAATAGCAGCCTGTCCTCAAAAAGTTTCTCTCCTTTGTCATTCCAACCTACAGCTTGAGAGCACCTGGGACCACAGGCAAATAAGATTTGCTTATACATTACTGATTTAATAATGATTTTCATGCCAAAGTAATAAATTTGCAGTGGGATGAGTTGTGACAGCCTGTCCTTACAGCAGTCCTAGACAGATTTTTTTGGAGTGAAAGAAGCCGCAGAGGAAGATGGTCCCAGGCTTTGTTAGTAGCAATAATCGTTGTAGCAATAATCGTTAGTAGCAATAAAAGGGATGGTCTGTAAAAGTGAGATAATGTTAAAGATGCTGATGCTTCAGCTTAAGAGGAGCATTTGGGTGGAAAAAAGTGAAAAGTCCTGAACGTTCACTGCATGTTTGTAGAGAAAAAAAACATTCAACCAAAATATATCATAAACTCTTTTTTTCTTCTTTTTCTTTTTTTTTTTTTTTTATGGCTCTACATGGCCATTTTACTTGTAACCCAGCCAAAAATAATTTGTGGCAGGAAAGTCTGAGCATTTGTAAAAATAAAATAAAAATTAAAAAAAAATTGAAAGCATGTTAGAGTATTTTAGTGTGAACCCAAACAGAGAGGTGGGTATTTAGAGGGCAGAATAGCCCTGATAACACAACACACTGCATTTCTGGCCATGTGTTGAAATGAAGATTTTTTTTTTCCACATGTTTGTTTTATTAATCACGCTACAGAACTCAGTGCAGCACTTGCTGATTTTTGACTTGTTAACATTTTTCTGTCCCATTGCCATTTGCTCTCCATTTGAGCTCTACACCTGCTTCCCATGTGATAAACTGGAACTTCATACAGAGTAGAAAACCATCTCTTACCCTGTCCCAGCTTATTTACCTTTTGCCTTCCTGTTGAAGGGTGGCTTTTGACCCCAGGGCTGTGCTGACTGAGGGGGGCTTCAGCTGCAGTCCTGATTCACACGGGATGCGTTTTCTTCATGGAAGCACTTTCCATGGACACCAGTGGATTCTGCCAGAAGCAGATACAAACAGTGGAGTGTCTGACCACGGTGACTTGGAAAGGGAATCAACATCCCACTACACTTTTCCCAGCTCACCACAAAAGACAGATTTTTGCAATAAAGTGCCAGGCCAAAATTTTGTGATGTCAAGTAGGGAACAGTGCAGGGGAGGGCTGCAGTGCCTGTGGGATAACCCAGGAACGTAGCAAGAAGAACAGGTGGTGGCTGGGGATGATAAACATAAGTGTCTCTGCACAGAGCAATTTGCCACAGGATGTTGCTGAAGCTGAAGAGCGAAGCGAGATTCCAGCCTGGTATTGGACATTCACATGGCTAACAAGAATATCCAGAATTATAATAGTTAATACTGACACCCTGCTTGGAAGAGATATCAGATCCGTGGCCCCAGGGCAAATGCTGACTGTAACAGATTAAGGAGAGGCCTCCAGTAGGGGATGGATATGGGGAGGGATTGGATTAGCTGACACCTGCCTGATGTGGGGACTCACACCTTTCCTGAGGGCTGGACATTAACCCCTCCCCAGGCATCCCATCTCCTACCTAAGACTGCTGATTCATCAGGATGGAAATATTTCCCGGAGATCCGTCACTGTGGATGAAATCATGATGGAAAACCGCCTAGTTTCCTGCCAGCATACCCTTGGCAGCGTGCCTGACCAGCTGGTAGCAAGAGCAGAACATGGGAGCCTGGCTCCTGAGACCTTAAACTCTCCCAACTCCTGTGCAGATGACAGAGCGAGGGACACTGGGCTCCCAGCTGGGGGACCACGGTGTGGTGGTGTTTTCCAGCCACCCAGCTTGAGTCCACCAGCTAGGGGAAAGGGGGAGAGAGGGCCAGACTGCTCTGCCTTTTGTAAAGATTGCTTCTGGGTTCTCATCTCAAACTGACCCACAAATAAATTTCAAGACACTAAAAGGCAGTGGTAGGCTTCATGTTTTTCTTCTGTGCTGTCTGACCCTGCTCATCCACTCCTCCATTCATATCTCATGCCCTTCACCCCACTCCCACATTTTTCTGATTTTTGCACACGGCCTGGGTGACCAAATGTCTTCCAGGGCTGCAGAAGATACCAGTGGGTTCCTTGGTGGCCCTCCACCAGGCAGAGCTGGTGTGTGTCCAGATTTGCTACTGGACAGAGGAAGCTGAGACTGGTCTCTCAGAATCTGGCAGTCCCAAATCCAGGTCCCTGTCTCCTACAGCAGCACTGGCATAACAGCTTGGGGACACCCTGTTGCAGTGCTCCATTGTGTTCATCTTCCTGCTAGGTATGGATAAACAGGACATGAATATGAGAATCTCCATAGGTGTGATGGTGTAAGTCCACTCTAGGTCTGGCTCCTCAAGGTCTGTCTCTGCTGTTCACAGTTGTATGGAAATGGCATTTTTTTCTTGCTTCAAACACATACTTGCCTTTGTTAAAATAACCCTGAAATAGAAAATTCTGCCAGTTTCCTCCCTGAGAAGGTCGCCTGTTCTTTGGCCATGACAAAACTCCCAACAGCCCACGCCATCCCTCAGATAAGCTGTCTTTCAGAGGAGAGCTTCAACAGCAACTGAAAACACGGCATATTAAATTTCTGGGCATGGGAGCTGTGGTGGGATGTACCACTCCTGGAAGAATACACAGTGCCATCTAGCTGTGCTGGTCTGAAGTACAGAGCTCATCGGGTAGCTTCCCTACCCCAAACCCCACCTCCAAAAGCCTTGTCACCCCTTTTCCATCACCTCTAGAGCAGCTACTGGCTGACTAACATCGCCAGCACCAGGGGCAGGGAAGTGCTGATTTCAGACCTTTGGCTTTAGCTCATGGTGAGGCTTGTATCTGAGAAACCCAGTTTGGCTGAAACAGTGACATTTTAGTGAAAACTAGGGCTTGAATTAGTTGGTCCCATTTTTTCACTGTCACCTCTAGGGTGGTGGCTTTGTCTCCTGGTGTCTCCCTTCCATTTGGTGCTGGTATGAAGGGTTTCCAGTCCCCCTCCTCTACTGTTCCCTCTTCTGCACTCCATGTACTACTTGTAATTTCTTCTGGTCCATGCCATTATTTCACTTCTCCATCTCATAGATCTCTGTGCCCACCCTGACATCCAAATCTGGAGAAAGATCAGAGATGTTAGGTCAGATGGAGAGCTTGGGGTGGTCTAAAGACTCCATCTAGCAATATGCTGAACTAATCTATTCCAGCACAGCCATGCTCATAAACATCTACATCATGTGTCAGAGGCTGTGCCCTCCACTTGGCTTAAGTCAAGTTCCCCATTCATGCTGTGGCATTTCACTTGTGAGGAAGCTGTGCGTCTTGTCAGTGCTGACTGTTGGTCCTTGGTGCCCATGGAGGGCAAGTTCTGTCTTTTGGAAATTTCACTGTTAGAGTTAGCAAGGCTTAGACTATGCTGTTCTCTGTCCATTTCTCCTTTCTTGCCCTCTACCATTTTTTCTTCCCTCTCCAGAGGATGGGATGGAGAGAGAAATTTGCACTTGCCCTCTCATCTGGTATGGAGGGACATTTAAGACTTTATCTGGCTGGATAGGATTTCACTAGGACTTCAGTCCTCCGTCAGGCTCTGGTACAGCTATAGATGCCTGACAGCCATATTCAGCTAAATCTTGATTTCAGCTGCTCTCACCATCCAGGAACATCCACGGGACATCTTGCCTTTCTGAAGACCCCTTTGCTTCCTGCCCTTTGCTACTTAACCTGCAGTTGTGGCCCTTCCCAAACCCCGGTGCTGATAGCATGGACCTATATCACCATGTTGTGTTACCTACATTAATTTGACTCCCACCTCACATTGCTTTTTCTTATTCTGGTCCATTTCTTTCAGCCTTTTCTCCCTGCTACTGTTCCATTGCTGGACTGTGTGGAACAAGTAGAGTGTTTGCATAAATCTGGGATGCGGTCTTCCAGAGTGTCTATTACCCTTGGAGACACAGTGCCAGTAGTTGAAAATGCTCTAAGATGCCCTTCACTAGCTAAAATCCCATGTCCATTAACTGTACTAGAATGGAGGGGACAGGGTCTTAGAAAGACTGGATCCTTGGGTGTCCTCTAATTATGTGTGAAAATGAGTTTCTGTGATGCTGATAACCTGGCAGAAGTCATGGTAACATTGAGAAACAGGCGCTCACATACACACAGAAAAATTCTTTAAGCAAAGACCAAGCACTGTTTCTCCTTGGCCCAGTCCTTCTGGCCTACATTTCCCTTCAGGCAATCCAGCCCACACTGGGGGTGGAATGCACTGGACCATCTGCAGACACCAGATGTCTATGGGAGAGACAATTGTGTAGACACCTTCTACAGTGTCACTTAATGCCAAGAAACTGTTCTACCTGAACTGCTTGCCTCAGGATGATGTGACTTTTTCCCTAGAAGCCCCCCTTTCCCCCTAGTGGCTATAAAGGCAGACAGAGCCAGGCTGAGGTGGAAAATTGCCCAGTGGTTAAAGTCTGGTGAAATCTAAGTGACTGGAAACAGTATTTTATAAGAGGAAACACTGCCTTAACACCAGAGCTTGCTGTGAGACCCACCTGTGACAGTGCAGGAATGGGGGGGGGGGGGGGGGGGGGGGGGTTGGGGGGTGGGAGGCAGAGTCAGGTCTCAGTTACATCCTTCTGGAGGGCATTTCTGTGCCAAGCTGTGTGTTCATCTGCAGTTTTACAGTCATCTCCCAAATGCCCTGGTACTGACAATGTGATTTCAGAGAATGGAAATGTAAGATATGTCCTGGGCCACAGTGAGATGTCCTTGGAGGACATTGAGGGGTCCTATCCCCCAAGAGTGCCTGGGTGAGTGCAGAATTCTGCTGGACAGTTGCATCCCATTGCTTAGTGTGGGAAAATGGGAAAAAGTTACCAGAATGGGAGAAAAGAGGAGAAAATGAGAAGAATGGGAGAAAATTAGCTTTGTCCAGAAATATTTTGCATTAACATTAATGAGAAACATCAACAACAGCAGATATGACAAAACTGGAAAGTTTTCATCCAAAGAAAAATTTTCTGGAGGCAGTGAAAAGTGTTAAAACCCAAGAATGAAGCTGTGACTGTCTTTCTGGCTCTATTAGATATAACATTCCTAACCTGCATGATAGTACTGCAAGTGTCTCTAAAATTAGTATTTTTCTTAAAGCTTTGCCTGCTGCATCCAAATAAAAAGCACCTATTAAAGAATTATGATTATTAAGCCAGTCTCATAATTTCTGTAGCCTGATATTTTAAAGATTGTTGAATTGTTTACCCTCTTTGGAAATCCTGTAGGTGCCAGAATACATCTGGGACCTCACACAAACCTCCAAGCATGACCACATGTGAGTATTGGGTATGCTGAGATGCTGCCAATGGACATTATTTCAGCCAGGAGATGTTTCCCCAATAACCTGAGATACCAGAGTTTTGTGAACACCTCCAACTCCAAGCTTTTATTTGAAAATAAAAATCCTTTTATAATCCTCCCAGTTGCAGAGGAAAAGAGTTGACAGACTGTTTTGAAAGCAGTTTAAGTACCACAAAAGCAGAAGGCCTATCAACCAGATTAACAAAGGTAATATTTAAACAATACTGCAAGTATTTTGAAGTCTAATCATGCTCTGTGACTAACTTGACTGTGATTGGGATGAAGGTGATGTGAACAAAGGAAAAGCCATAATTTTCTCTGCAGCTTAATTCTGTGTCTGCATCTTGTACATTAAAATAAAAACACCCTTAGGCCACCTTTCTAAAGGGCTTTCCAGGACTGAGGGCCAAGTGCATGCTTGGAAAGGGCAGGAAATTTTAATTTGGGTACATCGTGAAATGCACAAGGTAAAAGGTGTGGATGGAGAGTTTACCTGGTGTAATGCAAACTCTAAAGGAACAAAAAAGACCAAGTGTTTGCCAAGACCTGGGGAAAGATCTGGAGCATAAATCTGATGAGGAGCAACAGGGGAAGCTGAGGGGGATTCAGCCTGCAGAAAAGGAGGCTCAGGGGGAATCTTCTCCCTCTTCACAACTTCCTAAGAGGAGAGTACAGCCAGGAGGTGGGGATCAGGTCCTTCTCCCAGGGAACAAACAGGACAAGAGGAAATGGTCTCAAGTTGCACTAGGCGAGGTTTAGATTGGATAGTTAAAAAAAAAAAATTCTACACTGAAAGCTGGTCAGGCACTGGCACAGGCTGCCCAGGGCAGTAATGGAATCACCACTCTTGGAAGTGTTAAAAAAATGGCAGTTGTGATGCTTAGGGATATGGTTTAAAGGTGAACATGGGTGATGGTGCTGGATTAATGGTTGGACTCAATGATCTTTGAGACCTTTTCCAGACTTAATGATTCCATGATACGAAGCAGGTCTTCTGGCTTCTCTGAGATTCTGCATTCATGTCCTGCCCCTCCTGCTCCATGTCTTCTCAGCCTGACACCAGGGTAGGGATGTTCTCTGGCTCTGAAGGGCAGTGCAGGTTATAATAGGTGTTTGGAAACACTTTTGGAGTGGTTTACTGGAACCCCAGCACTGCTTCCAGGAGGCTTTTGGCTCTAAGGCTTCAGTTGGAGTTGCAGACGTTAGGGTCAAGAGGAGGTCAGGTTAAAAATACAGGATCCAAGCACACAGCCCAGACAGGCTCCATCTGACACTCAGGATGACTTGGCTGCACCCAGACACTTGACCTTGCCCAGATACATGGTGGGTACACTTGATGGCCATTGCTGCTGCTGGTGCCATGCTATGAGTCTGACTACTCAGTTTGGCCCCAAGGAGATCTCTTAACACTCCCAGACGAGGTATTTGCATCCATTGCCGCACCAATACCCTCACAGACATTTTTACATGAAGCCCAATGGAAACTCAGTGAGGAAGAGAGGGAGGTGAAGGACTTAGCAGGAAGAACAGCAGTTCTGGGAGCTGCCACATGGACAGCACAGGAAGGTCTTTGATGCTGAGGTGATGAGGAGCTGAAGTAGGACATCCAGGACAGAGAAACCTTGGGGAGAAGCTGGCATAACACCCTCCTGGGTGCTTTGGACTGGAAAGACTGAGAGGAGTGGATGAGTTCAGTGTCCTCACATTATACCTGTCTGCCCCCTTTTTAGGTCATAATCCTTGATATTTAGAATTTACTCAGAGCTCACACTCTGAAGAAGGGCTTAAGCCAGTGGCAATTAATTCCAACAGCAGGTCAAGAGCTTGTAGAAATGCACATGACAAGAGGGACCCTCAGAGAAGGTGAGACTCAGTGTGTAACTCTCTGCCTGCCCATATTTCAGTTTGGAGAGGATTGGAGTAAGGAGCTATAAAAGCTAAGTTCCAGGTCCTTCAGGAGACAAATGCACATTTATTTAAGGACTCAGACAAGGAAAAAGAGAAAAACAACCCATGGAAGACCATGCCCATCTCTGACTCTTGCATCAATTGTAGAGCCCTCCAGTGGTTTCCAAAGCCAGATTTTCATTCCCTGACTGAAAGCAATGCTGGTTTAACTGAAAGTGATCTTCAGATACGCAGTGTATGCAGACATGCAACCTGGGAAAGTGCAGCTAGGACAGTGAATGTCTGTCAGAGCCCAGAAGAGGTTTAAATACAGGCTTCCCTAACTGTTGCCTCTGGATTTTGCTTCTCCTTTCAAAATCAGGACATGAAAATCCTTAAGTGTCTCCTGGCAGGATGATTACTGTGAAGTGTCTTTGGGCTGCTGTGAAGGGCAAAAATCAATGTGACTCAGAGGCTGCAGGACCTTGCCCTGAAATTAATGCTGCTGGGAGCAGGAGAGGAAGGTTCAGACTGAGGCACTGGTGGATCCTGGAATGATGCAATTCAGTTTGGGAATAAGGAATTCAGAGGTTAGTGGTGGCAAAGATCAATGAATACATTGTCAAACAGGAGCTGATCCATAAAACAAACTGCTTCCACTCAGCAGAGAGGTTGTGCTGGGACCTCCTAAAGAGACAGTGAAGAATGGAGCTAGACATCTGACCAGTCTGTGTTAGGAATGACCAGTGCCTTGACCCTCTTACTTTTGGCCAAAGGGTGCTGGTGAATCAGAGAACCCTCTGATGGCCATAATGGAGCTGCATTGGTTTACTGGTTAAGATCCACAGTTCTCAGCAGGAGTAAAAAAAGAAGCTGGTCTCTACTCTAGCTGTCTGGGAAAAAAAATTTGGAAAACTTTCAAATCAACTAGGATCGATAAAATAAACAAAACAGGAGAACAAAGGAGAGGAGTGGGACATGCGGCAGAAGACTTTTCACGCTCTCTTGTATGAGCCCAGCTACGTGGGAATGAAGACTTGCAGGAGAAGGGTGCCCAGTGGCTGAGGTATCCATCAAAGACTGCTGTGGTTCAGCTGTGATGAAGTTTTGCACAAGTGTATGAAGGAGTTTGAAGGAGGCCCCTGTACTGCCAGAAGCTTGCAGACTTTTTGAACCGACAGCATCGTGCCCAGTCCTGCAGGGTACAGAGGAAAGGGTTAATGCCTCCCAGAACTCAGTTGTGTTGGGAATGAAATAGAAAATCTGAAAGCAGGTCAGTACCTCAGCTGCTTCTGAATTCTCATTAATTTGCATTCCCTTCTTATTTATTAATGGTATGACTCACACTGTATTTGCTTTCCCTTTGCTGCAATTTGCAAAATTCCTTCTTATTCCCAGTAGTCTTCTTGGCAGTGTTATTTTTCTCTGTTTTCCCCTGGCCTTTATAATTTCTTTGCAGGTCTTAGCTGAGTTTGCATATTTCTTGTTCCGTTCCCCTGACTATTTCTTTTCAGCCTTTTTCTTTTTATCTTCAGACCTCTTAAAACATCCCTTGGGACTATCTCAGTGCCTCTGGGAGCAGCTGGGATTATCCTGCCACCCATCCCTGAAGGGGATTTGAATAGCTCCCTTGCCCCTCCAATCCCTTTTTCATTCGAGTTCCATGTGGGGACTCAGATGGCCTTCAAAGGCTTGGAAGCTCCCAGGGCTTGGAGAAACCTGGGTTTTTCAGATGGGAACAACGGTCCTGTGTAGCCAGTGGATCCCGTGGAGATGCTGCTGTTCTTCACTGCTGTCTGCTTCCAAATGCTCCATGGGTTGGCTATTGCACTGGACAGTCTGGTTTCTTCTCCTGTGCTCTGGCCAACAGTGATTATATCAAGGGTCTAGTGGTTCACAGCTTCCTCCCAAGGCAGTGAAGGGGCAAGCACCAATCTCTGCTTGCTAGTGCCCAGAGACAGGGAATGGTATGAACTTGTGTCAGGGGAGATTTAGGCAAGATATTAAGAAAAAATTCTTCTCCCAGAGGGTGGTGAGCACTGAACAAGCTCCCCAGGGAATGGGCAAGGCCTTAAGGCTGCCAGAGCTCCAGAAGCATTTGAACACTGCTCATTTACCTCAGTCCCAGTCTCAGCAGTCAAACAGAAAGCAGGCTCTGGCTTTGTGAGCCCATTGGGAAGGCCCTGTTTGGCTGTATGAGCCCTCCATGAGGGTCTGTGGCAGGATGAGCCTTTGGGGGCTCTATAGGTTTGTTTTCCCAGAAGCTGAAGAGTATGGCATGCTTGGTGGGTGTTCTGCGTTTGGTGAGGTGAGAGGGCTGTTTCTGTAGGTGCCAGCCTTGCCAGGGCTTCCTGGGTGCTCCACCTCATACTTCCCCAAATTCACCCACAAGAGGGAGGCAGTGGCTTGTGGTGGCAGCTGCCAGTAGTGTGCAAGTCACAGGTGGTCATAGGGGCCCAGACAGAAAGCCTGGGCTATGTCACGGCCTGTGGATTGCGTGGGGGCCGTGTGCACACTGCACTACACACCTGCATCACCAGAAGCCAGGCACTGGGATGGGATGGGATGGGATGGGATGGGATGGGATGGGATGGGATGGGATGGGATGGGATGGGATGGGATGGTTGAGGTACTTTCATGGAGTATCTTGTCCTGCAAGGGAAGGGCCAAGGGATATAATGGTCTTGCCTTAATGGCATTTATTTGTGTCAATAAGTGGAAAGATGTTGGTGAAAGGTATTTTTGACCTGAGTGAGATTTCTGTCTTCTGCTAAGTCTAGGAGAGACATATCATGGTGCTGTTCCTGTTAGCAAAAGACTGCTCCTTCCTTGTGACTTGTGTGGTTCTGGTGCCAGCAGAAGGTGGGAGCTGCTAGGTTATGTCCTTGACAACCCTATTCCCTTTCCCTTTGTCCAGAGAGAGTGTGGAGTCTCTCTCACTGGAGATATTCCAGAACCATCTGAACACAATCCTCTGCCATGTTCTCTAGGATGACACTTCTGAGGCAGGGAGGTGGGACTCCATGATCCCACTGTGGTCCCTTTCAACCTGACCCAACCTGTGATTATCTCTTCCAACCTCCAAATCTTTCCAAACAATCTGCCTACTGTGGAGCAAAGGGGCCCAAAGGGAAAGGCTGAGGGACTCCTTTGTATATGTACCAAACTGATTCTTACAACTGATGCCGTTCCATGGACCTATGGAAAGTAGAAGAGTCCTGTAGGTGCAGAAACTCTGCTCCACAGTCATGGGTCCAAGACAATAGCTCTGTTTCCAAATACTCCTTGGACCCAGCTCCAGGCAGACAGGCTCCAGTGACAGCTTTGCCCCCATGAAACTTGCCAAGACTGAGGGCCTGTTGAGGTAGTGCGGTTATCTCTGTTCAACCCAGGTGAATCATCCTTTGTTCTGATATCAAAATAACACATTCATCACACATAATTTACTTAAATGCTACCTGGAAAACTTCAAATGTAAGCAAGCCCCTTTGGGAAGTTCAAGAGAAGTTCATAGCAGCTAGGGATTTTTGTCCCAGACCCTGAATCTTTCTATTGCTCAGAAGAACCCCTGCTCTTTGGGCTGGACAGCACAGCTGTGATGGCTACCACAGACAGAGTCAAAGCTTGAAATTGCTGTCAGATGGACCATCCCAGATTGTGCCTCCCAGCAGGCAGTGGGCTCTGGGGGGGGGGGGGGGGGGGGGGGGTCATCCATGCCAAACAAGAAGTTCATTCTTCCATGCAAAGTGGCCTCACTCTAGCAAGCGCATGGAGACTTCTTGCCATGGAGAACTGTGACTCCAACAAAGGCTTCCTTTCTCTGAACTGCCACACAATTGTTGGAGTTAAATAAATCTGTCAAGCACAAAGCAAACTGTGTTAAATAGTGTCCTCTCCCATTCCAGCAGGATAATAGCTGAGTGCTTTGGAAAGGTTTTAAAAGCCATTTTTCATTCACTTGTGTTCACTCTTCCCTCCTGCTGTATCCTCATTGCACTCATTCATTCAGGGGCTTGCACAGGGACCTAAATTTTTAACAGAAACAAAAAAACATAAGGGGAATAAACCCAGTGTAAAAATTCACTCAGAGCTTCTATTATCTGGAACCAAAAGGGGCAGATCCCTTGCAGGTCTCTTGCAGGTCACTTTTAAATGTGTCTGTTTAGAGCCAAAGAGCATTTATCATCCTTTTTTGTTGTCCACGGCAACCCAGGGATTTTTTCCTGCTTTGTGTTGTGGTGTCTGGTACAAATACGACTGGGCTCAGCTGGTGTGTGAGGAAGGAAGGCTCTCCTCGGCCTCACACATCAGAATATGGCTGAAGACCTGCATACTGCTGTCACAGCATTGGTATAAGGTGGGAGGGTACATGTAAGGTGGGAGGGACCTGGGATGAGCTGTCCCAAAACCCATCTGGGCTGCAGGACTGTGAAACTTGGGCAGGGGTGGCAGCAGCCAGCTGGAACTTTTATACATAATAATTCACCAAAGATGAGATTTCAACAGGACTAAAAGGAGCTGTAAGTTCAGGTTTCAGTCATATGGATGTATGTGAAAGTGTCAGCATAGTCCTGCTATGCTAGTTTTCAAGGTAAAATGTACCATTTCAGAAGTGCTGGAGTATTTTGTTGGACAGCCTTGAAACAAAGCTTGTTTCCTATTTTCACAGGGCATTTTTATTTTAAGACTGACCCAAAGTAGGAGAACATGATGCTAAGCAAAAACATTGTCTGTCCCAAAGGAAAGAGTTCCTTTTGGGTCAAGGGGACAAATTACTCCAAAGAAACCTCTTGTGATGGTTGTGATCCCTGGGCTTGGTCCCCAGCCCCAGAGAGTCAGACCCAAATTTAGACTGAACTTGGGCAGAAGTAACTGATGCAGAAGATCAGCAGAGTCATGGCAAACTTCAGGACTGGACAGCTGGTGAGAAGAGGGAGACATGGGACAGAGCATGGATGGGGGAGAGAAAAAGGGAGGGCAGCATGTGGGTGATGGCAGAGGACAAGGAGAAGTGGAAGAGGCAGAGCTTCTACCTAGCTTCCAGTGGTGCAAGGGAAGACATGGTGGGAGGGCAAAAGGCAAAGCCCAGAGTAAGGCAAACTGAGGCACGGGTTGGAAGGAGAGATGGATGCTTTAGTGTTCCCTCACTATTACCATTGGGGGTTTTGCTGGAAAAAGGCTCCCATGGCCCATCTAGGGGTGAGGTCCGTGAGGCTGGTTCAGCTTCACTGGGGTTCAGGTTGGAACATCAGTATTGGGCAAACTGTGGAGGGAGCAGCCAGACTTTATGACCCAGTGGCTGTGTCCCTGGTGAGTTGTTGAGACAAGAAGAATCTGTCTGTCCACTAGGACAGAGAAGAAGTAATGGAGTGGTATCTTCCTATGGTTCAACATTTCCAAGTCTTCATTCCCTTGCACATTTCAGGGCACTGATGTAGGAGGGGGTCTCTCTCCCCTTTGGCATATCTGGCTGGTGGCTGCTTAGCCTTCTCTTCTCTCACCCCACTAAACACAGTCTGGATTGTGTCTTACTCCCATGGTGTCCCTTACACTGCTGGTGTCACTTCCCATACTGAGCAGTGAGGCCAACACTGTCATCTATCAGTCAACAGTATTCCCTTAGCTCCATATCCTGCCTGGTGCCGTTTAGGTACCCCCATCTCTTTCCAAACAGGTGGCTTTGAATTAATGAGGTCTAGGGATAGTTAGAGTTATAAATATCTTTTGAGATGATGAATTTTAATCAGGAATCCCTAATGAGCACAAGATGAAATCAAGAATGAGAATGATGGTCCTCCAATGGATCTTCATTAACAATTCAAATGACTGAGGTCTTAATTAAAGGGCTTGTGATTTAGCTGAGGGATTACAGATTGCCCAGGGGGAGAAATCAAAGACTTCAACCCCCTTTTCTTTTTACAGAAGGTAACGAGCTTTTAGATTACATTTTTTAAGAAAAAAAATAACAAGGACTTGTTGTTTTATCTGGCTGCTTTGCTAATTTAAATGATGGTCAGACCTTGAAGTGTACAACCTTTGCCTGACAGCCCCTCACACTCTCCTGCAAGTACCCACATTGCTCCTGTCATTGCCTCACCTCCACGTTCCACTGAACACTGGCCCTTGGACATAGACAGCATATGAGTACCCATGTTCCTCTTGGGGAACACTCCAGGGTTCCCTGATCCCAGGGAAATGTCAGTAGGAAGACAGTCAGATGGGCCCAATCTCCCATCAGCTTTATGACTCTCCCTCTTTGCTTAATTGTTCTGAAATGTGTTTTCCTAGAGAAAAATACTGCAAATATTCAGATTGTATTTGTGAAAAGTTTCAGGATATGGAAAACCAAAGGGATTTTTACTTGTAATATGTTTTTATGATCTATTTCAGGCCCGTTGCCTTTGACATACAAGGCTCCAGGCAACAGGTTTCCCTCCTAGGGGAGTGTTGATGTCTGCAACACCTAACCCAGCAGCTGTCTCTTCCTAGGACAGAACGACCCTCTTGTCTCTGTTCCTCTGTTCCAATTAAATGGTGGCAACAGTTCCATTGGAGTGATGAATGTGGTCTTGTTGAGGTGGTGATCCTGTAGAAAGGACTGGTCCTTTCCTGGAGGTCCAGTGGTGTTTATCAACTCTTGTCCTCTGGGAATCCAGTGGTAGTGCCCCTATGGTGTTCCATGCCTCAGATTATATATAGGTAGGAATGTTTGGTTCCTCCCACGGGGTGATGCATCTCACAATGGGATGATATAATTCCATGAGTCTTTCTGTGAGACCTTGACGAACCATTTGTGAAGATGGCTCCCCCCAGGGTGGCTGCTGCTTTCCAGGAGAGAGTTATCAGGGCTGAATCATGGAGAAGATAAGAACACTGCTCCACTCATTTTATCAGATCATGTAGATGGTAGTAAAATAGGTACTTTTGGTTACAGCTTACATTATAACCCAAGACACACCAACACAATCTCATCTAGGCAGTGTCTCTCCTGTGGCTGAGTCCCCTGGGTGATGTCAGTCCCCCAGAGTGACCCCTGTTAATGCCAGGATCTGCCTGTGGCTGATGTCTCTGTCACATCTCGGGGACACAAGCCGGGAGGGGATGCTCAGAGGTGGTTGCTTGAGAGAGCCCCACCCAAGGCAGAGGAGAGGTTTCAGACCCTGGGGCAAAGATGAGTGCTCAGACCTCTTGATCTAGTGCTTCTTTGCAAGAAGGGGTGGCACAGAAAGGGAGAGACATGGGGGATGTTGCAGAGGGGTGGGTGGAAAGAGATGCCCAGTTACAGTGGAAGTGTCTCCAAAATCTGGGGCTGGGGCTGACTCCTGGCTCTAAAGAGGTTCATGAGCAGGTCTCACCTTGAGGGAAGGACAGTCTCATGCTGTACTTCATGCAAGATATATCTCCATTCCTGACAATTCCTGAATCTCTGCTGCTCCCCAAGAAAGAAGCTGAAGCAGGGCTCCCTGCAGGGGTAGTTTGAGAAATCTGACTGAAGAACCATAGACTAGAGATGGAATTCCTGGTGCGTTGTGCCTAGAGGAACAGCCTCTGTGAAGAGCAACAGCCTCTGTGAGGATCCTTTGCTGGTTAAGATCTGAACTTCCCCATGCCCACAGGCATGTATGAAGGAATATCCTCCACTCTCCTCCCAAAAATGTCTCAAGACCATCAATCCAGGAACTTCACTAGATGTTTGGAGATGAAGTTGGACAAGGTTTTAGAGGGCTGAGTGAGATACACAGAGGCACTGCATTTCCTAATGCAGCGTGCTATCCCAAGACCTCTGCTGCATTGGAAAAATGGATGGATGCACTTGGAAAGAGGCTGACCTGGCTGAGTGCAGTCTGCTTTGGAGCTATGACAAAAGACAATATAAAATCTGCAAAAGCCCTTGAACTGACCTGCTGAGTATCACCCTGTGCTCCAGGTCAGAGAGCTGGTAGCTCCAGTGAGGAGATGCAACTGTGGCTGGGAACAGCCACAGCACAGGGCTAGAGGGGGCCACTTGGGAGCGCAGCATGCCTCCGTGAACATGGTGCCTCCAGGCTCAGACATCTTGCACAAGACCCAGAGGTGACACCAGACAAATGCCAGGTCCTGCATGGCTCCAGGTCTAATGATGAAGGGATGGCATGCAGTATATCAGAGCACTGGAGCTGGGTACCAACCTGGAATAGGACATGGAGGATTTGGCCCTGTGTGAGAGGCATGAGGATGAAGAAAAACTGCTACATCTCTATCCTAAATGTACCACAACCCCAGCATTTGGTTTGCCCAGCTTTAGAGATGCTGGAGGGAGAAGCTGACTTTTCTGTGGAGCTAAAGGACCATGAGTGACCCTCAAATTGTGTGCTTTGGGAGGGAGAATCAGCCTGTAGGAAGAATAACAAAAACCTGGTATGCTGAGCCTTGTCTCCAGAGAGATGCTGGAGTTTCTGTGGAGCATTAGCAGAAACTGGATCATTATATGTCTCAAATAACAAAGATCTGGCAGAAGGGTCCTAACTTATCCCCTCATTGGAGACTACTGAGGTTTTGGGGGATTCAGACACCTCCCCTGAAGCAGAACAGGTGGGAAGGGCACATAACAGTTTTGGTTCTGCAAAAGAGGCAGAACTCTCCCATCTCTTCCCATGTGGATACTCGGACAGTAATTATGTCAAGATGAGGACTGGTTTTACTGTGCAAAAAGCCTTGGAAATTTGGGGGCTGGAGGGTGTGGGAGGAGTTTCCTACAGATACAGGAGGAAGGAGGTGATTGGGGCTGATGAAAGGATGGATGAGAAGCATTGGCCCCTCCCAGTTGCAGAAAGCTGATTATTTTATTACCCTCTGTGATATTTTCCAAAGTCAAGGAGACTGGCCTTGTCCCAAAAAGCCTGCTGGTGAGGACATGAGGATGGCAAGGGCTGACATCTGGAATTTAGTCAATACTCATAGACATGTTAATGACTTTTAAGGGAATCCTGTTTTTTCCTCCTCTTGCTCATCTTTTCAAGGCTTGGTGACCATGAGCCCTTGTGAGATCCTTGGAATGGGCAGCAATCTCCTGCACGAAGGGGAAAGCTGTCTATGTGGGGTTTGTGGACATGGTCCTTGTGGGCATCCTTGATGGGCAACAGGAAATGTTTGCAAACAGAGTATAAGTCTTAGAAGAGGATACCAGAGAAGGTGACCCAGCTTGGTATCTGGAAAGGAGATGCTGGGATCAACCTTGACCCATCTCCAACTTTTTCTGTAAATGAGCCCTCTGCTCATCAGAGCTCCTCTAATGACAGTCCCATGCATTAAGTGTGATGTTTCCCACAGTGCATCCCCCAGTCACAACCCCACCTGCTTGTCCTGTTGCAGAAACATGTCCAGGGTGATGCCAGTGGTGTGCCCACTGCCACCTGCAGTGACCCCATTGCCATCCCCACAACCTGAGGTGCAAGGGTGACTTCACTGTTAGCCCGGGGCTGACTCAGGAGAGGCCGCAGCTACAGGTCTGGCTGGGACTTACACCTATCACTCTGTAACTTCTGACAGAGGCTGGATTTGCTGAAATATTCACTGGATTTTTTTCCAGCCTGCTGGGGCCCATAAATCTTGCTGTGTAGGGGCTGCTTCTGCTCCTTTCCCTTGGTGAGCAGGGCTGGTATTTTTACAACCAGTCTTGCAGGGCGAGACTGGTTGCTACCCTCCTTCCAGCACCTGATGCTCCATCTCGAGCCGCATTCCTGAGCAGTAGTGGAGAACATATCTGTCTTCACCAATCAAAGACACTGTGGCCTCTATCTGGCTCTGCTACCCCCCCCACCCCCACCCCCACAGCAAGGTAGGGAGGGGGTGCTGGTGCTTGCCCTGCTCCCACAGAAACCCATTCTGTCCAGTCCTCTCTCTGTTTCAGAACTGGAGAGCCTGGCTGAGCCCTTGTTAGGCTCAGGACTCTGAATACCATCCCTCACTGCTCCTTCTTGGACAGATGGGCCAGAAACAATTCATGAATGCTGAATGTCCTGTTCAGCATGATTCCTGAGGAACTGCCCTGGCTCAGCTGGGAGTATGATGTGGAACACGGCTCAGGCCATTCCATGGGACTCTCCTTCCTCTTTCGGCAGGGATCTCTCTGTGCCTCTCATCTGGAGCTCTGGAGATCTTGCTGCTGCCATAGGGAGCTCCCACATCCCAAGAAACAATCTGTGATTCCTGACATGGAAGATCTCTCCCCCTGCCCTGAATGGGCCATCTTGATCTGCAGGTGGGCAGAGGACCAGCTGCATCCAAAGATCAGCTGGCAAGAAGTAGGCAGGTAACTGGGCTGGGGCAGCCTGGCTGGGACAGCTCTGCATGCCCGTATTTAACATTTCTCTCATAGACTGGGATCTGCAGGACCCCAGATGCCTTCCATCTATTAGTCCTTTGCCAGCACTTCAACCACACTCCAAAGCCCACTTTTGAATGAGGAGTTGTGCTCTGCCCCTCACTGTGGTGCACCAGAGAATTGTGGTGCCACAGAGAGATGCTTCTTCCTCACTTTTTGGTCACCTCTCATCATAGCCCTCTTGCCCCCATCACCTGGGAAGTTTTCCCTGTTATCAGCATTCTCCAGATCCCCCATGGTCTCACTGTCAAGTATGTATGTGTCACAAGAGATGTTGAGCACAGGGATGCTGGGTGAATCTCAGGCTCTTCCTAGGCCACCTGGAATGTGCAGAGGGAAGTGTGTGCATGTAAAAGAGGGCACTGAGATGCACCCTTGGGTGTTGTGTGGAAAGTCAACCCTGGAGATCTCTGCCTTTGCTGGAATTGTGTTACATGCCTCACTGTAATTAGCCTCTGGCTTTCCTTGCAGAATGAGCAATTGTTTCAGTGATCTGCCATAGCAGAGTTATGGGTATGTCAGGCTGGCACAGGGGGGCTGTAAAACCAGATCTGCCTGAACTACAGTCATCATTTGTCAGAAGGATCTGGCCAGAGAAAAAAGGATTTATTTGCCTCTTCCTTTATCCCATTCTCACAGGCAGAATGTTGACTCTGTTGCAACCTGCCCCAGAAGGAGAAGGTAACCCAGATTAATAGATTCCTTGGGGTGCATTAGAGTGAAATAACACTGAATGATCAGTGCTTACAAATACTTATATAATATGTATGGGTTGTTTTTTTTTTTAGAATAGTTTGACTTCAGTGGAAAATGGCTATGTAGCTGTTTTGGTTATTATCTATGGTAATAAGAAAGCATAAAAATAACACTTGAGAAGATATATAAGGGAAAAGGAAAAGATGGTATAAGGGCAAATGCTTATATAGTTATCACCCTCCAGTGGGTCCAGTGAAACCTGGTTGTTGCAATTTCGATGTAAGTTGGTCAAAATGATGTTCACAGTCTTGATCTGTCAAGGATGGAGGAAGCCTACAAAATGCAATATTGAATAGGTTAATATATGCTCAGACCCGATAGGAACAGCCAGGTACCTCCCCCTTAGTCAGAGAGTTTTATGTATGACTTAACACGTGGATCAGGGGAGCTTTGAGGGTCTTTGATGGTTTATGACACGTTTTAAGACATGACAGCTGCTTCTCTTGTGATTTTGGCCAATTATGGACCATCAGAAAGGGAATAATAACTTCAGATTTATATGTGAATGTCCCCAGTACTTCCCTGGAAGGGAGTTTTCACACCTGAGCCAATTATGTAAGGGAGGACATAATAAAAAGAAATATCCTGCCTCGCAAAATCTGCTCCTTGTTGGCCTCTTCCCTTATCTGTCTCAGAGCCCATCATCCCCTTGGGATGTGTGTGTGTTTGTGTGTGTGTGTGTGTGTGTCTTTGTGTGCACCCCTTCTGCTCCTGGGTAGTTACTTTGGGCATAGTCAGCAAACTGCTTGCTGCTTTTGCAAGTGGCCAATTGTTTTGAGTCATTAAACATTCTAGTCTCTCACAGACTCTTTGGGGAGTCTGTCCCTGCTGTTGCCAAAAGCAGCATTTCACACCCTGTTCAATTCTGCTCCCTGATGCTCCTTACTCAGCATCATGCTCCCACAGGTATCCTGAAAACCTGAAAGTTTTAGCCCCAGAACATCTCGCACTTTTCTGTTCTTGCACAGGGACAAGCCAGGAGAGTTTTCTGCTGATGTCACATGTTTCTGTTCTCCTGGCTTCCTCTGCCTGGAGATGGTCTGCCTCTGCAGTGGTTTTCCTGGGTAAATACCCCACAGTTTGCCCAAATTATTCTGCTCTATTTCCAAGATATGTCATTGGAGATGTTTAATATACAACTGTAGCTATGCATCATCTCCAGCAGTGTGACTTTTGTGGCTTTCCGACCAACCGTTACCCATTACCCATTAAACATTGTGTGCTAGGAAAAGGTCATGTAACAGCTCTGCAGGGAACACACCTTGTTCCCCAGCTTCTCCTGTAAAATGTCAAGTATCTTACAAATGAATCAAGGATTTGGGATGCAACTCCATTCAAATTTAAAAGTGTATTCCCTTGAGCTCCTGAATTTGACCTGAAGAATTCAGCCAAGTTCCTGGTCCTGGTGCACTGCAGAGACCTGGTGAGACCTTCCAGCTCCTGACACTTTCTGCCCACATCTGTCCCCCTGTATCGGACCCTATTGATGCTGGTGCACTGGGCCACCACGGTGTGCCAGTTAGGATGCCTAGTGCATGACAACAGACAACATGTGGTCTTATGGTAGGTGACTCCTTTGGGCCTTAATCCCATTTCTACTCTAGCTACGTTACTAGTTCCCAGTTTTAATGGGTAGGCTTGTTAACCTTATGTTACTCATGAAACATCTTTCTTTTGTATTTTCTGATTTAAAAAATCTCTCAGTTTCATCTTTATAGGAAATACAGCACTAATTGCTGGGCTGCAGCTTTATTTAAGTTCTTTGGCCTAAGCTAGCAAAATAAAAACTAAGCATGGTTTATTTTCAAAACCAGAGCTACCTGCCCACCATGTTTCCTGTAATGTGGAGTGATGCTCTGCTCAAGTGTTGGTTGTCTGTCCCCGAAGCCCACACTTGTCTGGGGACTGCCAGCACATCAGAGTGCTCTTTGCCTCTGGGAACATTTTGTGGTTTGGTAGTCACAAGGGTTGGATTCAACAAAAGGGTGATTTGGTTGATGTGTGTTTTTGGTGTCCCCATCTGCTCTGTTGAGTACCCAGCATGTGAACATCTTCAGTTGAGTGTCTCACCACAGGTAAGTTTGGCCAAAAGCCACAGAAACTCTGTCTTACCCACCACTGAGCAGTGGTGACATTGCTCAGTTTGTGCGTTAAGAGGCTACTGGTTGGAGCCATTGGCCTGTCACCAGAAGATGGGCTTTCCGGGCTGCTGGCACCAGAAGAAACACTTTGGAAGGTCCTCCTGTACAGCTTACACAGCTTCCTGGGAAGCTTTCTTGAAGAGCAGTAAAAGTTAATGGAGGCTAGTGAAGGGTAGATAGATGAATGTAGATGATGTAGGGCAGATTTAGATTGGTTATTAGAAACAAATTCTTCCCTTTGAGAGTGATGACATCCTGGCACAGGTTGTCCAGAGAGACTGTGGCTGCCCCTGGATCCCTGGAGGTGTCCAGTGCCAGGTTGGAGGGGGCTTGGAGCCACCTGGGATAGTGGAAGGTGTCCCTGCCATGGCAGGGGGTGGGACTGGATGGGCTTTAAGGCTCCTACCAACCTGAGCCATTCTAAGATTCTCTGCTTCTACTCAAAATGAGGACCCTTGACTAAGGAGGTCAAGCAACTTGACTGATCCCGAAGTGAGAACCTGTGTACTGGAGAGGTGCTGCAAAGGGCTGCAGCCCTCCCTGACTGAAAGAGAAAGGATGGGTCCCTATGCCTCAGCTCTGATCAGTCTCCTCATGGTTTGGCCAATAGTTCTGGGACCAGCTGAGACACAACTCCAGCACTGTCCTGCCTTTGGTGTTTCCAACTATGTAACAGCACCACATGCTACCCACCTGAGTCCAGTCCCATGTGTCATGCATGGGATATACAGGGGCCTAAGTCTGCTCCTAGAGCTGAGACCTCCCCTTGGGTTCTGCCTGATGGATCAGAGAGAGCTAGTAAGTCTTCCAGAAGAGCTTCATCTCATGCTCAGGTCCAGCTGGATGACCAAGGCAGGAGAGCTGCAGGTGAGTGTGTGTCGAAGGATACTGAGGCTGGAGGGTTTGAGGGGGCTGGATTACAGTGTACACCCAGACTGGTGTTTCAGAGTGGCTGGAAGTTTGCTTCCTTTCTTTCATCACTTTCAGATCCAAAGAAACAGCTGAAATCTCTGGAAACAGCAAACTTAAAAGGAGAAAAAAACTCCAACCTTAAACCTAAAGTTCAAGGGATCTTGAAGGGCTTTATCTTCCAAGAATCTGGGTTCATTTTTGAGAAGGCAGATGGAGCAGAGAAGTAAAAGACAGCAGATAGCCCCTGCTTCTGGTCCCATTGGACTGTGGGTGACGTAAGGCCAGCCCATATCTTGGATCCAGCTGGGCAGATCCCAGGCTGTGGAGAGCCAAGACTCAGATTTATTTCTGCAGTTTCCCATTATCCGAATGTCCTGCTGGAACACCACCAGAACACGGTGCTGGGAGTTTTATAACACTACTTTCTATGGCAGTACATGGACCCTGCACATCCCCCACCCACCCCAGCTTCCTGCCTCAACCAAAGTGTCAGATGAGGCCAAAGGGGTATTGCCTAGCCTGCAGCACCCCGGATATTCATATCCAAGATAAATGAAAGCTACCCCCAGTGTCACTGAGAGGTGAGAGATAGTGGGATGCTGGCCCTGCAAGACGAGATGTGTCCCAGCTTCATTCCTTTTTCCTAAGGTGTATGTTTAGATCGAGCAGCATGATTTGACCCTGGCTGCAACTTCAACTTTCAGCTCCGTGAAGGTTCTTCCTTGCCTCTCCAGAAATATTTCTCCAGCAGGGAGCCAGGATCTAGTCACAAACTACGAAACAAGGCAAATCTGCCCCAAAATCAAAGCTGCTACAGTGAGAGACATTAGAAACATCTCACCTTGGGGCAAATTGAGTCAGAATGGCTAGCAAAGGGTCAACTCCCACCTGCATTTGAGCTAAAGGCAGAGGTGATGTGTTCACCTGCAAAATACAGTATCACTTAATGCAGGACCTCTTTCCACAGGGCTGCTCAGCATAGCACTGCTGCCATGGCTAGGTGTGAAAAAACACCTGGCTAGCCAGGAAAAGCCATTGTAGGTCTTCCTGTAACATTTGCAGGTAGAAGAGCTGAGCAACAACTGCCGTCTAAGGAGAGGATTTCTGCAAATCTGCAAAATAACACTGTCTGCAGTTGAGGGATTTGTCTGCAAAGGGCTTCTAAGGTGTCAAAAAATGGGTTTCTTGAGTGGGTTGCTTTCTCTGTGGGCTTTTGCATGTGACACATTACTCTTTAAAAGCATGACACTGGCTTAAAGTAAAGGCTGGTTGCAAGTTAAAAGCTGTCACTCCTCCCTCTGAACTCCAAACCACTTCTGCAAAGCCTGATGAAGCAAAGGCACCTTGAGTCTATCTGGTCCCAGCAGGTCCAGGTGTCTCACCCTTGCCCCAGAAGGAGCGTGCTGGCTGCTCCGAGGAGGCTGCTTTGCTGCACAGGGATGCCTGTGGCTGGGACACAGGTTGCACAATCGTGCTTGGCAGCTCCGGCTGCGGGGTTGCAAAACACAAAACTGTCCATGGCAGTCACGCTCCAGTGACTCACCTGAGAGCTGACCTTATCTGCCAGGGCTGCCAGGCTTTCCAAAAGCTGATAACAAGATGTCAATAACAAGGGCTTTAATGATTAAATTGGGAAAAGTCCTTATTTCCTACTGAAACTGGGCAAAACCTTTAGCTGCTGCAATGCCCCTGATATTGCAGATGTCAAGGCACATGTGAAGTGTTAGATGCTGGCATGGAGAGCGAGGGATGGGGAGAGAAAGGATCATTTTTCGTTTTTCAATACACTTTTCATTAATAAAACACCTGTGTGTGTGCACATAAGGCTCTGCTGCTGTGAGGAGTGGGGGCTGTGCTGTGTTGGGTGGCCATGCCAGCTCCTATCCCCAGGCAGGGCTGTCCTGGTCTTATGTGGCCAGGAGCAATCCCACACAATTATTAGGAACAAGTTCTGTTTTCCTTGGAAATAAAGAGCCTTCTTTCAAAATATCCCATTTTTATGAAGTATTGTTTTTTCTGTGGCCACATTTTATTAGGATTAAAAAAAAAAAAAAGTTTTTTTTTCCTTTAATCTGAAGCTGTCCCAGAAAACTCCATCAGAGACAACGGAAAGAGCATGGAAAGAGCAATGTGTATTCTGCTATAGTGCACCCAGGCTTGGTGTGATGAGTTACCTTGATTCATTTATCTGAGGCCCTGGCACAGGATGTTCAGGGAAGCTGTGGCTGCCCCATCCCTGGGAGTGTTCAAGGCCAGGTTGGATGGGGCCTGGAGCAACCTGAGATAGTGGAAGGTGTCTCTGCCCATGGCAGAGCATAGGAGGAGATGAGTTTTAAGGTTCCTTCCAGTCCAAACCATTTTGTTATTCTATATAGCCAGTAATGCTGTAATAGAGCAGGGGAAAACCACATGAAAAAGGAAAATCCATCAGAGCCAAAGCATCAGCACCCACCACAGCATGTCCTGCACTTTTGCCTAATGTACAGAAACTAGATTAGGAATATCTCCCAGGAAAGGAAAATAAGAAAACCTCTTTCTCCTGGGCTCCACACAGAGAGGAGGGATTCTTAAACTGGTATGGGATTGCTTTCCCAACCACATGGCACTGGCCAGGGTCTCTGTGGCATTAAAATTGACCACCTGTGCTTTGCATGGCACAGTTTGTAGGCTGCCCTATTTGACTGGGCGTTACTAAGTTTCCTAGAAAATTTTAACATGTGGGCTTGGTGTTGGCACCTCATAGTAATAAATAAGCTTAGTGCTGGTGCTTTCCATCCCCAACACTGTGAGTGAGAACATCAGGGGTTTCTCTTTCCTGTGAAAAGCCCATAAACCTGCCAGGTAATTAATTTTCTGCTTTTGAGGAGAGCTTAGTCTGGCAAAGAGTTCAAGGCAGGAGCATTAGCAGAGCTCAGCTTCCGCTGAACCCTAGGAGAGATGAATGTACCTTCTCCTAGGGGCCCGTTCATCTGGGAGACACCAGTAAAAGCAACACAGTCTTCCTAACAGGAATTGCATCCTGAGTCATTAGTTTCAGATATTTGAGTGTCAGCCAAGGACATACAGTGAGTGTTTCCCAGAGTGAGCAGTGTTGATTTTATTGTCCTGTTATTCCACTGTGCATGAGGTTGCTGCCTGGGGGGTGACAGGGGGAGGCTGGAGGTTGTTTCTGCCCCTCTCATTGTTGCAGTAGTCGTCCTGAGGGAGTGGGGTTAGAGCTTTCTCCACATGCTAGGATCACTGACCTGCAGTTTGGTGTGAGGTGATTTGATGAAAGAAAAACACACATTTTGCCAAATCTTTTTTGTGCTGATTGCTCTTCATTGACAACCTGCTGCCTGTGCCCCAATCAGGTCCTTGTGTAAGTGGGTTGGCTGGTGGCAGTAGGTTACCATGGAGGGTCTGCTGCATGCTGAGAGCAGGAACTCTGGGTTCATGGGCAACTGTTCATGGCTTCTGTGCAAACCCAGGTACTGTTCAGAGGTCACCTGGGCAAAATGGACCACTTAGGTCAGCAGACCAGGCCATGTCTACCCAGCACACTCTCCTGTGGGTCCCTCACTCAGGGCCATGCTGCCTCTTGGCCCCAGAAGTGTAAGCACTAGACACCTGGTAGACCTTGCATGGGCTGGGGGCCTCGTGCATGATGCAGGATTAGTCCCTTGTTCAGGCTTGGCTTTTTGCTGCTGCTGCTGCTGCAGCGGAAGCACAGGTCAGGGGTTTGTTACGACCCTACATAATGATGTGGCACATCACCTTGGGGACAAATGCCTGTCTGTGAGGAGTGACACATTTTCTCTCCATGCTGCTTGTCCTTTCTGTCCTTTCCTTTGCCCCATCCTGCTGAGCCAGGAGTGCAGCAAATGCCTCCGCAGCAGCTTGGTGCATTTTTTCAGGGGCTTGTGGACCACTCCCCCTGCACCACCCGCTGTGTGTAAGTGTTTTATTGTTTGCCCGTTGAGGTGTGAATGAAGTAATGGGCTTTCTCAGTCACTTCATCTGTCTCCGGCTGACAGCTTTGCTTAGACACATTGTGCTGTGCTGTATAAACCCTGTCACCTTGCCATCTCCAAACAGACAGCTTCCTCTGGGAAACTGTAATCAAGCCCTCCTGAGCACTCAGCTAGCACTGTCCACGGCTCGTAAATCACAGCAACTTTCCTGGAAAATCGTGAAAGGAGACAGACGGACCGACATGCACGCACCCAGCCATAGGGTCCCATGGCTCCCAGGCAGGCGCCACGGGCAGCAGGGCTTTCCAGGAAGGAGGAAATCTTTGGCTGCTGTGGTGATGCCTGGATGGGGCACAAGGACCTCAGCAAGGTGAGGAAATGTCTCTGTTGACCCCAGCACTGCACAAGACTCTGTATCAATTGGTACTGTCATGGCATCTCTGATGTGCCTGAGGTTGGAAGAACCCCTTTTGGGAGCCAGAGCTTTTCCACTGAGCATGGGGATGCTTGACAGGGTCACTGCATAAACCTCTCAGCACCAGGAGAACAACACATGGGCTTTTCTGCATCCACCTGGGTTTAAACAGTGTGCCAAGAGGACCGATGGCTGCTCCTGTCTGCAACCCATGCCTCTCCCTCAGTTATTTTGGGAAGAATGCTCAGCCAGATTCAGCTGGGAGATGGTGGAGGGTGACCTGGTCACTGTGATGAGTTGCAACCACTAATCCTGGGGATGCATAGGCATGGATGTATCCTGGGAGACTGGCTATCCTGATCAGCTGGGGCTGTGGAGAGGGGGCTCATGTTTTTGCCCTGCCAAGTACTCACTTGACCAGGGACACTTCAGCTGGAAAAAAGTATCATGCTCTTCCCTCTCATTTTTATCTGCTGGCATGGGACTTTCAGCCACATGGATACAGAAGCAGGATGGGAATGACTGTTTCAGCATGCCTAGAGAAGGTCTGCCCTCCTGCTGAAGAGACCAGACTCCCACTTCCTGACTGACTTCTGTTGCCATCAATTTTGGACAACAAGGCTCTATGGACCAAAGTCTTCACTTCATGCCTCCTTTTCCTTGCACTCCATCACCAGGCTATCAAGTCATCTTTTGCCTGAGTCTCCAAACTTCTGGCAAAGGCTCTGAGATCCACAAAAGAGATCACCAAGCTGCCTGTTTTGGAGAAGATGAAGGCAAGTTGCTGGTCCAGCACAGTTGGTGGGGAGGCACAGATCTGGTCTGGGATCATGGAACATTAAATACCAATGAACAGAAAAGGAAACAGGCCCAAGTGTGTTTGGAGGTCTCTATGAAATACAAGAGGACTTTGTGTCTCTTTTCAGCAGCAGGCTGAGGTTGAGCTGGAGCACAGTGCCTTAGCCTGGGATTAGAAGGCTAATGATCACCCACCAGCATTGTTATCCCTCAGTGTGACAGATGCTCACAGATTTTGCTGGCATAGTCCTGAAGAATGGACCAGCGTGGCTGGTGTGTATGTGGGGACAAGCAGTGAGCCTGGACCCCGAATTCTCAGTCCAATTCAGAAAACCATCAGCATGATATGCAGCCCTAATTAGGTGAATAAACTTAGTAAAGAATTCAAACATAAATTTGCTCTTGCTTATTTTGGGCTTCACACATGTTCACCAAGTGGACGGGTTCCCCCAGGACCCCTGACTGAGATCTGCACTATCTCTGATTTATAAGGTCCTCTTGGACATGCTAAATATAGTATTAAGTGTAATAAATGCAGATCACATTCTTAAATATTATGTGATTTATGCCCAGGCTCCATCCCCTGAGAGCTGGGCTCATAAATCCTCTGTGCAGATCTGTAGAGAGGAGCACTTTCCTCAGGTGGGTTGGAGAGTTAGTAAGCAGGAAGGGACCAGCAAGCATGAAAGGGAACAGGGGAGAAAAGCCAAGATAGGGAGGGTCAGAGAGAAGGAGGAGGGAGCTATGGTGAAGGGGGGAGGGTTCCCACTGCCCTTTTTTTTGGTGTGTGTGGCACCCCCTCTTGTCCAGCAGGATACTGGGATGCTACTGCTGGGAAAGGGGCTCTGGATGGTTCCTCCATGCCAGGCAATATGGCTCTAAAGGAGTCTGTGGAACAGCCCTGAAGCTCTTGGTACTTTTCTGTGGGTAGGATAATGTGGTTCTGGTTTGCAGGTTTGCTTGGCTGAGCATAGTCCTTTGCTGGCTTAATACAGTCATATTCTACTGGCATGGGCTCCTCTTTGCCTCCCTTCTCCATGTGGCACCCAGCATGAAGATTAAACAGGGAAAATGCCAACAGGAATGCTGGAGGATGTGCTGGGAAACCCTGGAATTCAGCGGGAGGGAATGGGAAGCAGCTTACTTATATCCATCAGTGCACAGCCTGGGAATGGATATCTCTGGAGAAGCCCAGGACAGGTCTCCACCCTTCCCCTGGGGACCACAATGAAACCTGCACATCACTATGTCCTCTGGTAGATAAGGCAACTCTCAGAGCCTTGCAGTGGGGTTAACCCCACCACAGCCTGGAGACTAGGGCTGCTGCTAGCAAGGGCTGAGGGGTGGAACAACAAGGAAAGATCCTCCCCTGCAGGGCTGTGGCAGGGGCTATTCTGAGCTGAGCTGTCTTAGTGTGACCAGCAGGACCAGGAAAGTAATTCTTCCCCTGTACTTGGCACTGGTGAGGCTGCACCTTGAGTAGTGTGTCCAGTTCTGGGCCCCTCAATTTAGGAAGTACATTGAGATGCTCAGATGTGTCCAGAGGAGGGCAAGAATGCTGGTGAAGGGCTTGTAAAAAAAAAGCCCTATGAAAAATGGCTGAGGGAGCAGGAGTTGTTTAGCCTGGACAAAGAAGGTTCAGGGGAGACCTTACCACTATCTACAACTACCTTGAAAGGTGGTTGTAGCCAGGTGGGGATCAGTCTCCTCTCCCAGGAAACCACTGACAGAACGAGGGGACACAGTCTTAAGCTGTGCCAGAAGAAATTTAGGTTAGATGTCAGAAAAAAATTCTTCACTGAAAGAATGATTGGGCAATGGAATTGTCTGCTCAGGTAGGTGGAGGAGTCACTGTCCCTGGACATGTTTAAAAAGAGACTGGACGTGGCATTCAGTGCCATGGTTTAGTTGATGAGGAGGTGTTAGGTTACGTCATAGGTTAGACTTGATAATCTCAAAGGTCTTTTCCAACCTACTTCATTCTGTGATTCTTCAAAATTGTGTGTGGAGTTGTGTTGCAGTGTATATCCCCTCATAATGGTTTGTCCCTCCATGCTCCCTCTTTGTATCCATTTGGTTCATCCCAGCTTTCCCATCAGTACCTGTATGTCCATCAAACCCCAAAACCCCTGACCCATCCCCCTGTCTCCTCCCGGGTGATGTGTCCATCACCTTGTGACCCTTCCCCTTTGTCCAGAGCCTCCTGTCAGGGTCACCAGGTAACTGGACCCTGGCTCTGGGCTCCTCCCCTACCCCCTCCTCAGTGGTCACTCTGAGCCCTTGCCCCAGAGAGCCACCCCCACGTCCTTCCCCCTTGGCTACTCGGGTTTTCTGCCCCCCCTATATCTGGCTGCTCCGGCAGGGAGACTCGCTCTGTCTCTGGATGTCCTTCAAGGATAAATGTGGCCTGGAATCTCTACAGGCTTTCATTAAACTTCAGAATTATTCCTGAGACGAAGAGCGCTTTCTTCCTTTGCTTGTGGGACCAGCTCGTCTTTTGACTCACGAGGGAGCTTCTCAGAGCCCCCCGAGATCCAAGGAGAAGCTCCTTCTCTCTGCCTGATTTACCCAGCTGGCCGGGGATTTGAGGGCGAGACGCAGCACTTGTGTCTGCTGATGCAGTCCTTCTTCACTGTTCTCTCTCCCCTTCCAATCCTAGCCACCTCTTTTGTTTCACCCTAGGTGTGATTCCCTCTCTTTTTTTCTTCATACTCTTCTGACAAGGTTCAGACTCCTGCACAGCAGCCCATCACAGACCTTCACTCTCCTTTCTACCAACCCCTGACCTTGTCCTCCTACCCCTTCTCCAATGCCTGTTCTCCATCCCCATCACTGAGCACACCAGCTCATCACCCTGGCCTCTTCTTCCCATGGGACTAACCTCTCCAAACCTGTTGCTGCAGCTCAAGCACTGTCTTGGCAGTTTGGGGACCAGCGGCTAAAATTGTGTCTCCCACACATGCTCTCCAAGCCCCCCTTGCAATTATTTCTCCCTCCACATCATGAGGAAGCAGCCCAGGATGAGGTTAGTATCTGATGGGAAAGAAATGGTGCAGGATGGGAAGGCTTGCAAGCTCAGTAAAGGAACCTCTGGGCCAAATGGGAAGGGGACCTGTTTGAAAGATCCTTGCAAACAGAGGATAAAGGGCGGGGGGAAATGGAAGGAGTGCAAAAAATAAAGCTGTGGATTGACATCAATGTGCCCTGTGGAGAAAGGTCCATTTGTGATTGCAGACCGTACTTCCCAAGGAGGACAAGAGGGTGATTTATCTACAGGAACAAGGGATGGGTCAGGCAGGCAGAGATGTGAAACACAGATTTGGTCATAGAAAATGGTCCAGCCAGCCTTAGACACAAAGGAGGCTGTTGTGGGAGAGAGGAGTCCACGGTCCCTTTTTTGGGGAATGATTGTCCCAGTTTGTCTCCTTAGTCCAGAAGGATAATCCTAGGGTGCAGCTTTATCACTGCTCACCCACAGATGAGGCAGGAGGGCTTGAGTGGGGCATGAGGCTACTGCTGTAATGCCCTGCTCTGTGCTGATGATTTCCAGTAAAAATCCATCATGATTAACACATTGAATTTGTCACAGCCTAGACTTCCATGACAAAAACCATGACTTTTTGGGTTTTCTCACAAGTCATGTTCTTTATAATCTAATAAGCAGTGGTCCCCGACAATCCTTTACAAACTCAGCTGTTTGATTCCTGGGTCATCACAGATGGGAAAATGACCAGAGCTGTGAAACACTTTCATGCCATTTGTCAAGTTTTACTAAATGGCTTGGAATATTTTTATTACCAAACAAGGGTTTCTCAGTGGGCTTTGGGACACTGCATGGGTCCTGCTCCATCTCCAGAGTTTTTGTGTGTTTTTAGCAACTCTTTTCCCCTCTTTTGCCCCCACAAACAGGCAACCTCAATGAGAAGCTGAGATTTCTCAACAGCCTTGTCAAGTAGGGGAAACCTAGAGGACCAGTTGTATTCAGTAGCTTGAGGTATTTCAGCGCAAAAATGTGGACTGAAAATGGCAGTAAAGAGAGGCAGTGAGGTACAAAAACTGTTAAACCATTTTTCTTTTACTGCAAAGAAAAACACCGCACAAAAATTTGTCGCCATTGGTATCTGCTGTAAGAAACTCCCACAGGTGAGGATGGGACATTCAGGTCACATTACTAGCAAGACACCTCTGCCCTCCATCCCTGGCCATCCCTTCCCTGTGCCATGTAATTTCATGCCATGCCATACCACCATGCCATATCTTATCCCATCAACTGTTTCTCAGTGTTGGCCTCCTCATTCCGTGCTTGCAATTGGTTTCTAAGGTCAATGCAGGGACTTTTGCATGGAGAATGCATCCTATCCAGTCAAAAAGTCTCTTGATCTAAATTTTTACAATGACAATTGAGAAAGAGGGTTATAAAAAAGAGGGAGAGATACTTTTTACATGAGCAGACAGGGATAGGATAAAGGTGAAAAGTTTTAAACTAATAGAGGAGAGATTTAGATTAGATGTGAATGAAGAAATTCTTCCCTATGCCCTGGCACAGGATGCCCAGAGAAGCTGTAGCTGCCCCATCCTTGTAAATGTCCAAGGCCAGGCTGGACAAGGCTTGGAAAAACCCGGTCTTGTGGAAGGTATCCCTGCCATGGCAGAGGGTGGGAATGGGATGAACTTTAAAAACAAACTACTCTGTGACTCTCTAAAGAACATGAAATCCTGGCAGCTGATGTGAACTGTACAGTAACAAGCTCTCAGTACATTATCTACAAGGCCAGATGGTATTTATGACCCAGGTCACAGAAAGCCTTTGTACAGTTTAGCTATTTATTAAAGAAATTTCATGGATTTGTCAAAGAATGGTGAGGACACAGGTTTGGAAGGTCCTCCTGCCCTGGGGCTTTGTCATGAGAGCTGGGGAGTCCCCACTACAGTAAGCCATTGCAGGAGAGTTTGCTGGGAGACAAATTTGTTTTGATTGCTTTGGCCAGACTTTAATTACCAGGCAGGAAGATAGGGCTCATCCTGGGGCAAACAATCCACTCTTTTTAGGCCTGGCAAGATACAGCCAGATCCCAAGATGACCTGGATGTCTTGGAGGACTCTGCAGGACCTCAGTGTTTCTGTGTCCTAGGCAGTGATTATCTGGGAAGAATTTAATGCTAAAATTTTTCAGTCTCAGGGGAATTTTCTTCCTGTGATGACAGCAAAGCTGGAATGGTAACCAGTCCAGGCATAATGTGGGAATGAAGGTGTAACCTTCATTTGTGCACTGGGGCACAAACAAGGGAACACCAGAGAGTCTGAGGGCAGTCCTGAAGATGTGCCCCTGCACATGTGGTATCAAACACAGAGACCTACTCAGTGCCTAAGCCTTAGGTCACTGCTTTGCCCCATACATTTTGTCATGCTGAGTATTACAGTACCTTGAAGGCTGAGGACTCTGTAAGATTAAGTCTGAAATCAATAGCCAATAACCTGGTCCAATAATCCAGGGTCTGCATCACGATGTCTCTTGAGTCTCAACGGCCAGGATTATGCTTTGGATGAAACAATGCTGTGCACTGATGAAAATGAGCCAGCTGCTGGAACTGTGCTCATTGGATGCTGAACATATGCTGTGGGTTATGTGATGGGATTATTTATCCAGAAAAAATATTTTCTTCTGTGCAAGCCTCAAAGCAATCATCACTATGCAGTGTGCACTCCCCTGCTCAGCAAAGAGCAATACATCCTCCAGCCTAACCTGTGAATAAGGATGAAATATTTGAATTCTATGGAAGTCTCTGTAGGCAGACATTTTGTGGAACCAGATTCAGTATGATATCGGGGTCTGCAGGCTAGCTTGCTACTTACCATTAAGGTAAATCTAGCTAATCTCCTTGTGCAATGCAGTTTTTCATCTTACAGATGTCACTCTCCAATCACAGCTACATAGAAAGGATCCCAGCAAACCTAAGGAATAAACTTCTTCCAGGAACAATTGCAGGAACATAGATGGGGAAAGAAATTATTAAGTCCTATTTTAGGGATTCTGTCTAGAGTTTTTGCTTGATTCCCAGGTTGAGGCTGATGCTGGGAACATGACCCTGCTGTGGAGTTCAGGGAGTCACAGACCTGGGACACCAAATCCCCCTGGAGCTATGTCCAGTCTCCCTTCCTGCTGCCTGTAGCAGTGATGGATCTCCAAGAGGTCAGTGAATTGTACCAAGTCCAAGCACCTTATATTTACTTCTCTGCCTTAGATACTTCATTTTCCTGAGCTGACGATTGCCTAGTTCTGCCCTAACAAACCTCCTTTTATTTCTGTAGAGGCTTGCTGCGTGATTTCATTTTGCAAATTAATATTATTTCCTCTTGTCCTTAGTACTGAGCACATTCAACTATTTGAAACTTCCCCTGTACCATTTGGTGTTGGCAGTGTGTCAGGTTCTCTTCACTTTATCTTATCAGGATAGTAACTTCTCTCTGCTAGGATATGATATGTCCATACATATATATCAGTGTGTTTGTCTTGCCTGTTTCCCTTCTCACCAATTTAATTCTAACTTTACGGGTTAGGGCTGTTGCTCAAACAACTTGGCCCCTCTGCTGTCCTTTATGTTAAGACAGAGCAATACAAGTCCAGGTTTTCCTAACAGAAGTCTGAGGATATTGGATGTGCTTCACTACCATGGTAATAGTGATGATTTTTCATGATATGCCCCATTGTTCCCCTTCACTTGGAAAGTGATCCTGAAATGGACAGTTACACCAAATATTGTCCTGACTCACTCCATGCATGTACTGAGAGCCATTCAGGTTGGTCTGGCACATCCAGCACCATCCATGCTCTGCTGCCACAGGACACACTATCACATAACCTGTTGCCATGTAAGTTCTTGGGGGTTTAATTTTTTTTTCTTTTTATAAATTCCATGTCACATTTAGTAGTAGCACTTGAAAACACTGATATTTCTTAGGATGAGAACATTGCCATCTGGTTTGGGAAGGCAGGTGTATCTTCTTGGGAAGGATGCTGATAGCATCCTTAGACTAAAAGTGCTGCCTGTAAAAGAAAGCAGAAACATCCTGGGCTGATTCAGCAATGCCTGGTGGAAATGTTCTATTGGTGGAAATCCAGGATCTCAACAGGTTGGTGGAAGGGGACACAAGGTCTCCAGACCAGCCTCCCACCAGCAGCAGGACTGTCTCTAGCACTGGCTTGGCGTGGCCATGTCTTTGCCTAGATAAGCCATGGAAAATCCAATTCCATCTAGTCCTCTGAGGGACTTGTCCCAGAATTTCTCATGCTCTGCCTGGACCTACTGGAGCCACTGCCCCAGTATGGAGCCACTGCCTTGATAGCATCAGTTTGGCTCTGTGCTTCTGCCCCAGGAGCGGCTGCTGCATGTCATGGCAGGGCAAGGTGGATGTGTCCAGACTTCCATCCAGTGCCTGGACAGAGCTCAGAGGAGACCCCAGAGCCAAGACTACAAGGCACCAGCCCTCATATATCCCCGTGGCAGGCTCCCCACAGCTGCCACATGTGTGAGCAGAAGTGATTTATGTTAACATTCTTTTTTTTTTTTTTTTTGTTTAGTAAATCAGAACTTGGAAACCAGCATGGTTTCTTGTGTGAGCCTCATTAACGGCCGAGGTTATCACAACAGCTATAAATCCCCCACGATTCTGGATGGGAAATTTCATTATTTCTCCTCTCTCCTCCCCTCCCTGGGCCATGAGACCTGGCAGAGCCATGGGAGAGAGGAGTTGATTCAATCCAGCTCTGGCTAAAAGTGATGAACCATGAATCATCATCTGCTGGAGACCCTCTCTGTCACTGAGCCTTGACACCCAGGAAAGCTGTGCTGGCTGGTCTGTGAGCAGGAACTGCTTCCAAGAGCAGGTGAGGTAAGACACTACCAGCCCTGACAAGGCCAGTCACCATGCAAGACAAGTGGTAGGAATTATGCTAATCTACTTGTTTTGTCCCCTGCTGCCTCTCTTACAAACAATGACCAAGACAGAGTGTGGACAATTATGCTGGGATACCACCATGAATAGATCCTCTAGGACTCGAAAAGGCTATAAAAGGTGCTCAGACATGAGTAAAAACACTCATCAAAAAAGACAGGCACGAAGGGAATTCCCCTCCTCTCTCCTACTGCCTTCCCATCTTTCTCTGCCTCCTGGGAAGTAAATGTTTCCTCAGCACCCTGCTCCATAGGTCCCAGTACCCTGCTGCCTGCAGCCCTCCTGCTGTACCCCCTGAGCCCTAGTGATGTCTTAAAGAGATCTTCCAGGGCCTTGCAGTTGACATGTGAGGAGGACATCTTCCTCCTTGTCAGCAGCCCAAAGATGTCAGATGGTTTGCAACCTTCCCTTGCACTTGGACCACTGGACAAGCTGTGGTGTCTGTGTGAGGCCAAATGAGCTGGTACAAATTGCTGCTAAAATAAGAACTGCTGCACTGCAGCACATCAATGAGTCTCATAGCCTACTGTGTGAGTTACTGCCCGACACCTCATTTTTGGGTAACAGAAGAGGATGAGGTAGACAATACTCACCTCCTTTCACTTCTTTTCACTTGGGTAATACTCTCAGTTGCATGGGTATCCTTATGCCAAAATCTCCTCCTTGCCTGCTTGCCCCACCAAACTAGCCTCTCTCCTGGTGTCCTTGGTACACTCCACTGTTGTTGTCCCCCTGCCTTTCTGTCACTCTGCTCCCCCATAACCCATGGGGTGGGGCAGGACAGGACTGTAGGAGAGGATGCAGCTTGGGAGAAGGGCACCCTGCTGGCTTTGTGATGGCTTTATAATGTATTCCAGATTCCACCCATTCCCATCCCTCTTATGTCCTATTATTTCTCTGGTTATTTTTGATTGCTGCTGAGCACAAATCCTCATGTGCATATTTTTGTCAGTAGATCAGTCATTTCATTTTTATGTTCCTACACAAGTCTTGGATGCCTCATTGGTGCTCAGTGACTTACTGCTCTTCAGCATGTCAATTTATTCCAGCATCTTCTTCTGATTTCACCATTGCTCATTTTAAAACCCGAAATGAGCTGATTCAGAGTAGCTTTCTACCCTCACCTTCCATGAGCTTGAACAATCCAAAGAAACCCCTCAGCTTCCCATTCCTACCTTTTGCCATCACCCTATGTTTCCTCCCAGGATTCTGCCTATTCATAAACATCAGATTTTATGTATTCTTATGTCTTTTCATTGCTTATTTTTGTATCTTTTTATTTGATAACATTTTTTGTCATTTGCTCTGGTGAAATTTCATCCTAATTCCCTTGTTAGGTAGTCCCTGGCATGCTTTATATTGTCTCTATTGCCTGTACTAAGGCTGGATTTCCTTTTTCTGAAGTGCCTCATTCAGCTCCAATACGCAATGAAACCCTATCATTTCAGCAAATGTTGTTGATTTTCTTTCCCACATGGGCAGTTCTGCTTTTTCTCTTAAGTTGTTCAGCCTTCAGAGCCTCATTGATGGGCACATCCACAGCTTCCATATCAAAGCTACAGCCTGAAATGAATTTGCCCTTAGGGTCCTTTAAATGAACTTTCCTCATTTATTTATTTTGAAATTCCCACTTTCTAACACTGAGCAGCCTCCAGCAGTTTTGGAGGCAGCATTTTCCCCAGTGACACTGGCTAATAACGTGGTGATCACTGGAAGTCAATGGCTCATCATTGGCAGCTTCTTGAGGTAAAACCTCCATGCCACTTTGCGGCAGAAATAACAAAATATCTGTTAAAAAAACTCCAAATAAACAACCCAGGCAGTAGCCATAACTCTATGTGTTGCTGTCTGGTTCATATCAGTCATCTCTGCCTAAACTAGAACCCAAATCCTTTGTACAGCAGTTGCAGTTATTGTGGGGGAAATGCCATTTTTAATAACAGACATTACAGTCAATTTTGAGGTACACATAAGCTTAATTTAGAAATCAAAGCTGTTTTGTCAGATGGGTTATGGATTCCTTCCCTCCAAAACAGACATTAAAATGGGGCTTGAAGCAGCAGCCATTCCCCCAAATACTGCAGATTCCCCAGCTTTTCAAACCAGAGTAAACTTGAAAGCACAGTTATACTCCTGGGCTGAAATGTGTGTCTTAAAAGCATCCCTTGCAAAAGTATCCTCTGGGTGCTGTAGTGAGAAACTATTCCTTAAAACATGTCTTCCTGGGCTGTCGCTTGGGCTGCCTGGATGCTGCGGGACTTCTGCTGAGGATTTGCATGCATGTTGCAGCTCTGATGCATCCCCAGCTTGGGTGTAGCCTGGGTTGGCATGTTTGGAGTGCCGCATCCTGCCCAAGATGCACCGACCAGGACAGCAAGGCAACTTTCTCTCCCATGAGTGTTCTGCACACCCGCTCATTTATAACTGACTCCATCCCTGTGTCCCCACTGAGGGGACATCGCTCCTGCTGCCCTCAGTCCACAAACAGCCTCTGGTCAGGGTGGGCAGGCTGTGGGTTTCGTTGGGACCTGCCAAGCCTGGCACAGGCAGCTCCCTGCCAGCTCCAGCCCGGAGACAGCATTCCTCAGCCGGCAAGTCTCTCAGCTGATGAAAAGCTTCAATTCAGCTCCTGCACGGCGAGTACCTGACACCTTCCCCAGCACAAAGAGGGCTTTCTGCCTCACAGCCTGGCTGCGGCTGGGGAAGCAGTGGCAGAGCAGCTGCCTCTTGCTCAGAGGGGTCACCGAGCCACATCCTGCACACACCCTGAACAAAACCCACTTGTCTTGAGGGGCAGAGGAGAACATAGCTCCGGGCAGGTGGCTGCCAGCCGGGCTTGTGGCTCCAGGTCTGCCAGACTTCTGGATGGGATGGTTCTCTCAAGTCTGCAAGCCTTGCTTGGGTCAGTGCAATGGTGAGGCTTGAACTGTGAAGGTTTTGGGACTGGCTCTGCATCTGGGCTCCTGTCTCTGATCTGCTGACCTGGCTAGGCCCGTTGGGGTGACTGGTGTTCTATCTCTCTGCTCCTCCACAGCAAGCTCTGAGCTGGGATGGAGCAGATGGTCACACCAAGACTGACTTGTAGGTCAGACAGATTGGGCTGGGAGGTGAGTGGTAATCTCAGCACTGAAACTGGGTTTGTGAGGGATGGAGGATAACTCTTTTTGGGAGGTATCCACTGAGAAAGCACTGGAGAGGCTATTAGTCTTCATACTATCTTTTCTCTTTCCTTCCTCAAGAGAGTCCAAGTTGGAAGCAGTCACAGAAGTTCCCTCATCCAGCAGTGCCTGAAGGCAGGCTGCAGTGTATGCCACAGACCCCATAGGATGCAAATTACTCAGCTCAGAAACCCTACAACATTTCTGCTTTTCAGCCAGGGACTGTCAAATGTGATGTGAGTAATTCACCCAGGAGGAGAGGATTTTCCATGGACAGGAGAAGAGGACTTTCCTATATCAGGGCTTCCATGTCTCGGCTGAGACCTAAAGCCTCCAGAATGCAGCCAGGCCGTCCCTGCCCAATCCCTGCCTGTGCCTTGGAGACTCTGCCTTGCTCATCAATTGTCTCTCATCCAATGCTCCCAGTGCAGGATATTGGGAAGTTGCCCTGGCCCCCTCTCCAGGTTCTCTACTCACCACAGGGTTATTCTAGCCTCGCAAATCCATCTCTTGATCCAGACACCTAAACCAAGACTGTGCGGTGCAGAGCATTGCAGCAAACTGCCTCCTTGACTGATCCTGTGAAACTCAGTGTGCATGTTGGCTTCAGCTGGCTTCACAGTATCATGGAATCATTCAGGCTGGAAAAGCCCTGCACCAATTCCAACCATTAACCCATCACCAATAGGTCCACTGCTAAACCATGTCCCCAGATGCTACATTCACATATTTTTTTAGCACTTCAAGGGGTAGTAACTCTACAGCTGCTCTGGGCAGCCTCTCCAATTCCTGACAAACTTTTCTGTGAGGTTCAGGCTTCTCAGTCATCCTGCTGCAAAAGCACAAGTCATACTCGCCATATCTTGTGTCCCACAAGCCCCTGGTGGTGCCCAAAGAGGCTCAGCCCATTATAGGTGACCAAGTTGATACTGGAAGCATTTGCATTCCTTCTGAATTGCAAACCAGATGTGACATGAGACGTCACATGTCAGGCAGATTGGCCCAAAAACAAAAACAAGATTGCTTTCAGCAAGATGTGCAAACCCTTCCCTGTCTCCCTTAATCATCATTCTGCCTTTTATTGCTCTCATAAACTCTCTTGCAGAGAAAGCACATGGCTTAAAAAAATGCAGATCCATTTTAGGTTGAGAGAAAGTGAGAAATCACTGTGTCTAATGAAGGGATAAAGGGCTGAAGTCCCCAGTAGGTATCATGGGAGATCTTTCCCAGAGGTGTGCAGATGTTTCACAGGTACCCTGGTACAGTTCACACAGCTCATGGCCACACGGATCCCCAACAGCAGCGTGCAGATGGCTGAGTGGGTGCAGTCCTTTCCAAGCAGAACGAAGAGCCTTGTTCAATCTGGACACAACAGCTGGGGAGAGCAAAATAAATCAGGCTCCAAAGACTTCCTTGCTTCTCTGATGAATGTGTTGAGAGCCCCAGGATCCAAGTTCTAAGCAGGGGTTGCATCAGGGGCTTCACAGGGGCTGAAGGAACTTCTGATGCTCAGGGAAAACTGGTGAGTAGTGCAGGAATGGCTGTGGGAATGGACAGCACTGCATCAGCCACAGCTTAGTGCAGGTACTTCCATCACTAATGCAGCCCAGTTGCTCTGGAGACCTCATCCAGGCATTCCTTGGCAGTATTCAGGATGACTGGAAGATATACTTGGCTATATTGAAGACTGAAGAAATTCTTCACTGTGAGGATGATGAAGCCCTGGAACAGGTGCCCAGAGAGGCTGTGGATTCCCCATCCCTGGAATTGTCCAAGGCCAGACTGGACGGGGCTTGAAGCAACCTGGGGCAGTGGAAGGTGTCCCTGCCCATGGCAGGGACTGGGATGGGATGGGCTTTAAGGTTCCTTCCAACCCAAACCTTTCTGATTTTGAGATTCTCTGTTGCTGTATTTCACTATCTACCCACGTTGGGGAGGTGTAGGAGCTGATAGTCATTAAAATATTGCCTCTCAGTGGAATGTGCTTAGAGATGGCAGCAGACATCTCTCCACCTCCTTCTTTCAGCATCTCCCCCTCAACCTTTTCTCTCTCCTGTTTGGAGCTCCCCCATAAGCAGCCTTGGCAGAGATGCTATAAACAGGATATGAGCTCCCTGGAAATCTGCAAGCAGGAGTGGCTGAAGGTATTTAATAGTATCTCTTCTGTAAACAGAGATAAAGGGGGATCAGCTGTATGGAGCAGGGAGTAAGTATCAGCTGGAATTGCTCTGCCATGGTGTCTATTTACTGAAACAGGAAACAAATATTTTTTTTGCCTTTTGCCAAAGAAATATTTCTTCAAAAATGTGTTAATATTAGGAGTAAAAATGCATCTTTTAGACATGATAAGTGGCCACATTCACTGGAGTTTTATTTACTATATAAAGGTTAACATTGGTCTGTTTATCCTAGAGACGAGATTTCCAGAAAATTACAAGAAGGGTCATGTAACAGTCAGCTCCTGCTTGCCTGAGCTTATTTGCCAGAGCCAAATCCCTGGAGTCTGAGGAGATGGAGCAGATATTCAGAAGGATCTGAGAATGGGAGAAAAGAAATAACCGAGCTTTAAGTTTTTAGAGTTCATTCACCGGGAAGCTGGGGGCTGGGCTCACCCTTGTGCTGGTGTGGGGGGCAAGAGACAGAGGGACTACACTGGTTTCCCCAGGGCTGTGTGAGGGTGTGGTCAGTTGGAGGGAGGCTGAGGAAAATCCATCGATGGTGCAAGCAAGCTGCTTACCTGCTAACCTCAAAGAGCCATTTTAAAGCCTGGATCAGGAGATTTATCTCCTAGCCAACACTTCTTGTGTAATTTTACTATGATTACTCTGCTTGACAAATGGGGGTGCTCCAGAGAAACATCCAGCCCCTGTCCTCTATTCAGTAAGGACATCCTGGGACTTGTGCTGAGGGAACATGGTCATTTAAATCTCTCTCACAGCCATGCTGTCCCTTTTTTGAGGGGTGAGACTGCCTTCCATCTTGCCCTGTCTCCTGGAATTTGGCAGTTCCCTATCCTGGATAAGCTTGACAAGGTTGTCCCATTTCCTCCTCCTGCCAGTTTTGGGACTTGGTTCTTCCTGTAGCTTCCCACACTGCTCCAAGGGAAGCTTATTGTCAAAACAGTTGTGAAAGCCCTGGTAAATCATTCTGTGTTAAAAATACATCAAAAAATGGGTTCATTATTAATGGCCCTGCTGTCAGCACCATGAAATCCCAACTGAGCAGTGAGGCAAGGATTTTCTTCAATGAGCAGTGCTGGTGCAATCCAGTAGCATTGCTATCTGGAAGAGAAACTTGAGCCAAATTATTAGCCTTAATATAGAAAAATCAAGGCAAATATCAAAGGCCTAAGATACCCAGGAGGTTGGATTATGTAATTTACTATTTTTTCTCATGACTTGCACTGTCTTACTAGCTGGAATCAGCATGACCATATGAGGGTCCTGACAGAGTCTGGCTGCAGTCCGAAAGTCTTGGCTTTCAGCTATGGGATGGCAGTCCTGGGGTCCACTTCTGGTAAATGTCTGTTTAACACCTGGGAACACCTCAGTCACTGGCTGGCATGGACATTCCTCAGTGTTTGGCACCAAAAGGTGCAATGTGACCTGCTGCCTGTTCATGGCATGAGGAGGCACCCTGGGCTCAACTTGCTGGGTCCTGGCAGTGCTTCCACTGCACAGGTGTAAAACCTGGCATCACCAGGGTGGGTGGAGATGGCCACAGCATGGTGCAGGGAGGGATGGCCAAAGCAAGCCAATGCTTACCTGGTGTTTGCCACACTTACCTGCACAGATACGGGCCAGGCTTAGTATCTACCACCATGTGTGGTACTGTCTGGTTTCAGGCTTTAACATGGGTTCTTGCGGAGGATGGCAGTTAATTTCTACCTGCTGCATTTCACTGTCTACCTACTCTGGGAAGGTGTAGGAGCTGACAGACATCAAAATACCAGAAATAGACTTTCAGTTCCAAAACTGAAGGCTGGAGGCAGCCAAGAGCCACTCCACAATGATGCACAGCAGAACATCTTGGCAGTGTTAGCCATAGCTGCTGCCAGAGGCATTGGCTGTTGCAAGAGGGAAAATATGAATCAGATATAATGAACCAATTGGAGATACCTGGGCATAGTAACACTGGGGACTGCTGATCCCTGAACACTACCAGCATCCCAGCATCAGTCTGAAAGGAATTGTCCCTCTCAGATGAACCTTTCCGGGACCAATCCTCCTCAGGGGTCCACCTTCTTGCCTTCATTGCCCGGTGAATAATGAGAGATGTCCCCAGGACCTCACTCTGTCAGAGAGGTATGAACAGCTTTCCATGACCTTCATGGATCTGTTTCCTATGCTCAATGAGCAGGAAAGCTGAGCTGTGTCCTGTCCCACAGAGTCACTGCAAGTGGAGAGGCCATGAACGAACTCTCCAGCATGCCAGATTTCCTTTCCTCCTTGTAATGGAGGGTGAGTCTGCAGCGTAAAGTAGGGAGAGAAAAAAATCTACTCAGTTACATCCCAAAATATCAGGCTAAGTGGGATCTGTACCATCTTTGAGGGATCAGCCTGAAATATGATTAAAATGATGGGGTTTTGCCCCTTCAGAATAGCAAGCTGAGACTTGCCCCCACCACACATGCAAATGTTTCCACAGATCTCCTCACATGTTTTCCCATATTCCACATATTTTAACATATCTGTGAGAGGGAAAGGTGAAGAAAAAGGTTATTTTATTTCAAACAAAACTGTTTTCGGACACTCAATGTCTCACACCCACCTGGACAAATGTCCAGCATTCAAACTAGAGAGGAGAAGGCATGTCATCTGGTGAGTCCTCACATCTCCTGGGCTCTCAGCTATTGCCCATGCACTGGCTTTGGATACATTTAGGAGCTGAACTGTGTTTTCATGTGGGTCCCATGGACATCACTTTTGCCCCATTTTTTTAAAGACTCCTTTACACTCCTTTTCCCTGGGCATAGTCTGTCCTTGATTTTATGCTGTTCATTATTTTGGGCTGCTCTTTATTTTCCCAGTATGTGGGTCTTGAAAAACTATTTACAGGTGTGCTGCAATCTGAATGGACTTGGTGCCATTAATACGCTTCTATTCCATTTTGACACTTTCTCCTAGGCTTTGACCCCTCATTTAGACTTTATGTTTCTACTGCACCTCTCCATAGATGCTGTCAGACAAGTCTTTTCAAGGAGCTGGCATGGCCTTTACCCTCTTAGAAACAGTCTTAGAGAAGTCTTGATCCATATTCCTTTGACTACTGGGCAAGGTGAAGGAGCCATGGAGAAGAGAGGAGTCATTGGGCTTTCAACCACGACCCTTTTCCTGTCCAGCTGGCAAAACTCCAGTTGCATGTCCCCTCTTGCTGGCCATTGCTATCTTCACACCATGCTGCAAACAGAGGATTAATAAACTGCAGCTCAGAAATGTCGATGAATGTGTGGGTTGGCTGTGTTGGACAGAAGATAATTTGTGGTGAAATCCACAAAACGTCTGGGATTTGTAAATGTTTCATGATGATTTGGACCTTCTCCAAACACTCCCATCTACTGACAAACATGAGCCATGAATCATTGCACACAGGAAAAACTTGCAAGCCCTTGACTTACTGCTCACCCAGCTCTGCTACACTGACAGCTGAAAGCATTCACTGCCCAGTAGGGAACAGGGATTCAGGGTCAAGGTGAAGGAGATATTTGGCAGCCCTATGGATGCTCTGTACTGGCCTTGGACAGAGGAGGTGGGGACATGGCACACTGGCTTTTCTGGGTGGCAGCCCACAGGACTGAGCTGGATCTGTCCCAGCTGATACCAAGATGTCAAGGGCAGGCTCCCTGACAGAGCCCAGAGATCATCTCCTTTCCCAGAAAGCAGATTCCACTGCTGAAGGCAGAGTCCTGGCAGTTTTCTGCCTGATATTAGCTGGAGTCGGTGATGTCTTTCTGCAGCCTGGGCTGTCTGTGATACTGCAGAACTCCTTGCAGGCTGCCTGCAGCATTTCCCATTAGTTATGAGTTTTGGACTCTGGAGTAAGGCTTGAGCAAGCTGGCTTTGCATGAAGTGCCCTCAAGAGCTGTTACATTAGGGCATCATTTGCCATTTGTCACCTTGCAACCTGCAGAACCCATGGACAGGGAGGTGACTCACCCCAGCCAGACAGTCCAGCTGCAGGGGACTGATCACCTCAGCCCAAGTAATAAAATACTGAACTGTTGATTCATAAACACAGTGGCTGGCAGCAGAACACTGGCTACCAGTGCTTGGCTTGTGGGTCAAGGACAGACTCACAAAAATAGCTGATGATGTTGCAGCAGGATGTCTTAGCCCTCTGTCATCCATTCCCATTCCTGCCTCCATCCACTGTTGAGGCCAGAGGAACACAAAGAGGTGATTTCCCAGGACCTTGTGGTCTCTGTTGTCTCCTAATCTCTCCAGGTGGGAAGCATTAAGGGGAATTAAGTCTCTGATGTGGGCTGTTAGAGCAGCCACACTTTCCCTGGAGCCCTAAAAAGCAGCACATCCCTACATGGTGGACATCCTTGGTGGCCTTTGTGGTGTGTCGTGCAGCCACTAAGGCAGGACCACAGGCAACAGTTTGCACACAATATTGCTCCTGGCATGACAACAGCTAACCGTGTCCTCTTCTGTCCTGTCCCTCTGCTTTCCTCTCCCCACACCCCCCACCCCTTTCTCCTGCTTCTTCTCCAATGAGCTCCAATGCCATAATCTTCTATGAAGATACAATAGGGTTGTACCAAGGAAGGACTCTTCTAGCTGGAGGAATGCAGGAATTTATGTCAATATAGCCTCTAGTCATGGCACAGAGCAGTACAGGTCTTCTTCATGTGGATGTGAGATGTGATATGTACCTTAGCTGTAAACATGATGGAGGCCAAGGATCTGAGTCTATAGCAACTCCCGAAAAGACATTTCATATTTCTTCTGAAGTCACCTTAACTTGTGTCTTCAGACAAAGGGTTTCCCTGTGCGTGTGCTGTGCTGTGCTTTGGTGAAGCCCATTGGATCTTAGGGTTTGTTTGAAGATGGCCAGATGCCAGTGTGCTGTTTCTGTCTGATGCAAAAAATTACCTCAAAAAAGACAAAATGTGTTACTATTTTGTTGCCTTGGATCCCCAGAGACTTGAGCCCGTTCTCACTACCAGAATTTCTCCTGTGTAGTTCCAGCATCTCTTTTCCTTGGCTTACAGGAGAGTTTCTCTCTCTTTCTCCCTCTTTTCTTGTAATGTGTCCCCAAAATGGATCAATGAGCTGATCAGACTCTGTCTGGCATAAGAGGATAGTTGATCTGAAAGCAAGATTTCCAAGCACGTAGATCACCTAGCTGGTCCTGGTGTCTCCCCAGAAATAGCAGTTTCTGTGCCATCTCCTGGATGAAAGGGGAGGGCTGAGATAATGTGGGGCAAAAGGAAAAGGAACTTCTGAAATTAACTCCAGACAAACCCATCCTCTCTGTTTGCTCCATGCAACCTTCAGGTCTGAATTTGGAGCTTGGCCTGTCTGGTAACCTTGTACAGATACTTCAAAGATGGACCAAGCACCTTTGAATAGCAAGTGGAGGACATAAACAGTTCTCTCAGCTCCAGCAAACCAGTCCAAGGCTGGGATTAGAAAAGAGTGACTCACAATTTCTGTTGAAAAACACTGCCACTTGTGTGAAAAGCTTGGGAATTTTGTTTTGCTGCTTCCTACCTCTCTGTTAGTAATAGAACGTGAGACTGTACCTGTCTCCCTCTCCTGTAGGAGATGTGTCAGGAGGAGAAAAGGAGAACAGAGGTGATCAGACATGCCTCCAAAGGTTGTGGATTTCACATTCCTGGAAGTGTTCTAGGAAGTGCAGAGGGCTTGAGGCATTCTGGTCTAGTGGAAGGTGTCCCTGCCCATGGCAGGGGGATAGAATTATGGGAGGTTTAAAGTACCTTCCAACCAAAACCATTCTCTGATTCTGTGACTGTTTGCACTGGCAGTATTTTGCCATCACATGGCAGAAGTGCCTCCCCTGAAAAGTTTGAAGTCATAAGAAAATGCCTTTATCTGATTTGGACACAAACGTCATGAAACCTTTCAAACAAGGAAAGCTACTGAGATGTTTTGTTTTGGAAACACCTGTGGTCCAAACACTTTGCTATTTCTGAAACCAAGCTATTCACAAATTCCTGCAGACCTGGAAGCTCCTGCTTCCTGCCAGCTGCTCTGGAAGTCACTGAGGATCATGGAAGGTCTGGGATTCACAGTTGCCTCAGAACTAGGTGGGCAGATGAGCCAGCAGAAGTGGGAGAGATCAGAGGTACCAGCTTACACTCAGTCAAATATGCATGACATATGTTCAGAGATATTGTGTGCTGCCAAAAACCATCCACCAGTGAGCTCCTGGCTTGTCCCAGCCCCACTTCCTGGGAGATTTGTGTCATTTAGCAGACTGCAGCAGAGAGGAGTAGCAGCGAGGATGGGTAAGCAGTGGGCAGTTAGTGTGAAGGCTCAGCATGTGGCCCCCACAATTCAGTACCAGGAATTCTCTTCCCATGCCCATCTGGGATTCATGCTTTCAAGGCAATGCCACACAACCTGAGCAGGGGTACCTTTATATGGGAGGTGATAGTGGCTGTGATGAGATAAGTCAGTGGTATGTGTCTTTCCACAAGGAAGGTGACTGGTATTCGTGCCCCTCTGACTATAAGTGTCAGGACATTCTCAGTGTTCTCATACAGGTTCTCCTGCAGATTACCTGCTGAGGGGTGGTCTTGAAGAAGGCCAGGATAAGGACAGGGTTGGAGAACAAATGACCAAGGAACAATGAAATATTGCATAGAGGCATAGAATATGTCTGCTAGGATTGGCTTTGTCCAATGCCTCTTGGGTGAGTGTCACCCTTTACAGATAGATATTTTTCTTTCTTTTTCTCCTTGGGAGAAGGAGAATTTTTGTTTGGTGAATGGCTCCTACCCCCAGGACATGATTCCTGGTGTGGGAAAGATACTTACTCCTGCCAGAACTGCAGGGACTCACACCATGAGCCATACCTGTCCATATCCTTATGTTTCAGAATTCAGTTAAAGTAACGGAACAGTGTAACAGTGATGTTGTTGGGCTATTGGAAGCAAGTAATGTGTGGTCCCTTTCAAAAATATAATTGTTAACACTGTGTATGGTCACAGCATCTCTTCAGGTCTTCCCAAGAGATCATCCCTTTCCATGCCCAAGGGTGGGTTTCAGATGAGATTTCACCAATGGCACCAGGCTTCTAGAGAGGTTTTGTTGCACAACAGATGCCAGTTGATAATTCTGAGATGTTGATCTAACAATAGCCCTTGAAAGAAAGAAGGTGCCTGTGTGGCATTTCCAGCCAGAAGCAGGTCACTAGAAGAGATGGTTGGGGAAACTCCATAGGGAGCTTGTATGGAAAGCAAGTCTCCCTCAAACATGTGCAGCATGTCTGTGGAGAGTAAGTCTATTTTCTGGGGATTTGCAATGAAGTTTTAATTCAGCATTGGAACTAAAATTCATTTTATTAAGGGGCCTTTAAATATTTCCAGAGCTTGACCTTTTATGGAGGCTGTTGACTTATTAATGTCTGGTCTGGTGTTCTTCAAACTTTCCACACAGTTCAACTTGTTGCCAGCTGCTTTCAAACACATTTTTCAATAAATTAGTTTGTAATTAAGTACAGTTATTAATGACTGTTTTTCCTGCCTTTCCCATTGGGTTTGCAACTTACTTTTCTCCATGTGTCAGAAAATGGCCAATATTTCACAAGGTGAGTGAAGGAATATCTAATATGATCTTTGACATGTTGATTTGATGCAGTTCCAACTTTGCAACAGTGGTGATCACACAACCACATAGGAGAGACCTGGGTAAAAAACAAAGTCAGAATCAGGTCCCTGTGGGCAAGAGGAGAGAGGGGGGAGGGAGCTCCTTCACCCTTGGAGAGCCAGTGCATGGGGAAAGCAGTTCATGCAGATAGGTTGGAGGATGGAGAGGAAGAAGGATGCAGAAGAGAAGGTGTAGACCTGCTGGAATGAGGGGAATCACTCTTGTGCTTAAAATTCAGGGCATGAAGCTGGGAGCTCTGCAAATAATGTGAGACCCATTTGTGTGAGCACTCATTGCCACTCAAGAGGGACTATCAGGGACACCCATGTGTGGAGAGAGCAGATGGAGCTGAGAGCAGCCAAAAAGGGAAGAGGCACTCCTACACAGAGCCCAGAAAGGTTTTATATACTCTCTACTCTCTGGTGTTGCTGAGGTCACTCTTCTTTGTCAGGCACATGGCAGAAAATCCCCCTCTAAGTCCCAGATCTCAGAGGCATTATAATATTAAAAGCCTGTGTTCAAGCGTCTGAGCAAACACATCAGCTGAGCAAAGTGTTTTTCTCCAGCCCCGAGAACCAGTTATTCTGGGAACTGCCAGTGCTGAAACATCAAGGCAGCAACATCCTCCTGTGAAATCATCTGCCAGAGGGTCAGCAAGGGTGAGGAGCGTGATAGGCAGGTGAGGTAGCCCACCCAGGAGTCAGCATAAGGCAGGGACATAACACCTATTTCATTTTCTGACTGGCTTTCAGGTGAGTCCTGGCAGCTCTGGGCAGCCAAGGCACAGGGGCGGAGGCAGAGAGATGCTGACAAGTAACACACGTGCATGGCCATGGGGTGCACACAGTCCCTTGCCAAAGAGCTGGGATTTCTCCAGGCCCATTTTTTCCAGGGTCTCACCCTTTTCCTTTCTCTCAGTGGTACAAATGCTGTGCATTCCTAATGAGGGGAGCCCTGTGGACTGGCACCACCTTGGCCACAGGGATGAGTGTGGGTGCATGCACCAACTCGTCCGCACCACTTCTGGCACATGTCCTCACACTGCACAGCAGGTCTGCAGGCACAGCATGTCCCACAGCCAGGGACACCTTCACAAGCATGGGCTAATGGACCAACATGGACACTAGTGCTGGAGACATCCCAGTGGTACAGAACCCCATCTGTGCTCTGCTTCCAGTCAAAACATCTCTGCCCAGGAAGGAGCAATGAAAACAAGCCGAGAGCAGCCACTTGCCTGGAGAAGGGCTGAGGGGCAAATCATACCCCAGAGCAACCCCCCTCCTCATGCAGCTCCAGCCACAGCTGGACCTGTGCCTGTTGTGTTCTTTCAGCAGATGCCCATGCAGTCACGCTGCTGCAGTTTATCAGCATCTACTGTTGCCCTTCAGCAGCTGGGACCTGGTTTTGGCTGTTTTTTAAGGGCTCAGTACCTGATGCCAGCCCTGGAATCAGCAGGAGGAAGGAATTAGGAAGGAGATGGGGAGATAAGCCACCAATGGAAGTGAATCCAGTGAATCCAAAGCAGTAGGACTTGGTGTTGATGAGGACCCAGGGCAGCCTGTATCCATTCCCAGAATCAGAACAAGGCTGAAGTCTCTGAAAGGGTGAACAACAAGCCTCCTTCATCAGCTCAGCCACTAGAAAGGAGGAGCAGAGCCAAAAATCCAGGAGAAAAATGTTGTGCAAAATTGTTCATCTGTTACTGATTGGGAGGCTGAGTGCTCAATGCAAACCACCCAATAAAACTGGCTTGGATGAGAATTTCCTGAATCCCAGATTAAGTGAATAAAGATGTTTCAGGAGTTCAGGGCCATGGTTGGGTGGTTTGCACACAATTTGCTGTTGGTTTCACCCTTTGTTGCTTAATGAAGAACAGAAGGAGGATCTCCCATCTCATTCAACCAAGGGAAAAAAATTATTTCTTCTTAATTTAAATTAATTTCCTGTTGCAGGCAGAGCTCTGTTTATCTGTGCTACACAGAGGCTGCATCTTAGACTGTGGCTCATTCTGCTCCCTGCAAGACACTGCTCCCCTCAGAGACGGTGGCCTGAAAGGCTGGTGGCATTGACGTGGCATGGCAAGGTTTTTTGTCAGAAGTGTTTTGAAAATCAGGTCCATTTCTGAGGAAAAACCTGTGATATGACACACTCTGCACGTGCCTCTGAACTCACTCAGGTCCTTCCTCTCCATACTCCTTACTGCCACCAGGATGCTCCAGGATGTTGTGTCCTTGGAGGAAGCTGCAAGGAACAGAGGGTGCTCTGCTCACCTGCAAGGACTGAGCAGCACCAGGTGGGCAAAGGAGCACATGCCACACAGAGGTCGCCAGGGACCGAGGGGATTCCCCACTCTTGCAGCATCTACTGTTGGAGAGCTGCTCTACCATGGGGCTTACACAACCCTGAAAACCACTTATTTTAATAAGCCTCTTATTCACAGTGAGGGGAAGGAGCCAGGGTGTGTGCACTGAAACCTTTAGAAAGTTTCATGGCTACATCTCTTGCTCCTAAAGGCATCAAACTATAGATTTACCTATCTGCCTTTTTTCCATCTTCTACCTTGCAAGGAAATGACAGAGTCTCTTTACAAACAGAATATCTTTAAGTCACCTGACACGTGGAGCATTCCTCCAAGTGGCATCATCTGCCTTGTTGGGGCTTCAAGATCTAATTAAGTGTGGAAACAGGATGGAGATCCCTAGAGAAATCAAAGAATAAATTTTAAAGAAGGAAAACTAGATCAGAATAAAAGATGAAGAATTATCATAAGAAACTTGACTCAATGGTCCATCTCTCTAAGCCTTAATTTTCTACAAAAAACTCTTCAGAATATTTCCCTTTGCAGAATATCTGGGGAATCTAGTTTCTTAGGAGGGGTCCAAAGTCTCCAAGGACAAAGAAAGTTATTTGCAGCCTTAAGTCTGGAGTCATTACCAACAAACTGGAAAATGCAGCTTGTCTAGATGGCAATCCACGGAAAATCTGACTGTAACTGTCAGCAGAAAGGTGATGGGCATGAACATCAAGCAGAGATGTACTTTCAGAGGGATGATCAGCAAGAGTAATGGGAATATGAGCAACAGCATATTTAGGCAGGATATCATGAAATGTTTCCATCTCAGCTATTAGTTTTATTAGGAGAAGTCTCCCATGGGAAACTGGAAGCTGCATCACTTGACTCACTCCAAGCTCAGCACTAGATAACATGAAGCAGAGAACAGGCATGTGTTGGTGGGGATAGATGGCCCAGATGACCTAATGGTCTCTTCCATCACTCCAATTACAATCCAGCCTGGGTAGAGGATCTTCACTTGTGTCCTTCTGACTCAGGGTAATGACAGGCTGGAGAATAACATCTGAATTTGTTCCAGTGTTATTTTCCAGTGTCTTCATTTGAGGTCTCTTGGGTAGAAGATGGGATACAGAGTGACCTCAGCTGAAGCAACAATATTTCTCAGTCTTCTTGCCAGGTTCTCCTCCTTGCAGGGCTTGTGTGTGTTGGTGTGGGAGCTGTAGGGTGGCCTGGGCTCCAAAGACCAGGTCCTGGGTCAGGACCTAGCACTTAGCAAAGGAGTGAAAGAAATAGAGGTACAAAAGCCATCCAGAAAAGCTAGAAGAGCCTCTTACCAGCTTTTGCCATCTTACAGCTGCTCCAGAGTCGGTTATTTCCTTTGCTTGGCAATTCCTGGGTTATTGTGGATGAATAGTGGGTGCAGTGAGAGGTGCAGGATGTTTTGGTACAGTCCAACAAGCAGCAGGAGCTGAATGCATCTTTCTGGTGCTTGGGGAAAGCACAGCTCTGATGAGATGGTGCCAGGAAAGATCCAGGGATTCATCTTGTCCCCAGAGGGAACCCTCCATGGACCTGTTCCTCTGAAAATAAACCCTTTCTCAGCTCCTGAGACCTCATCCCTTGGTCTGAGCTGGTCACAGGTGTGCAGACTGCCACCTCTTTAGCTGATACTCATGTGGAACCCATGCTGGGGTCCTCCTCTCTGCCCTGGGATTAAGGTCTGGGTTTACTCTGGAGTGGGGGCCTCACAACCTGTGGTAGTTCCCTATTCCTTAACGTCTGGGAACAATATTCTTATTTCTTAGCTGACTCCACTCTCCCCTTCCTTCAAATACTCTTTTTTAATTATTTCATCAGCAATCCACCAGCATCTGCCCAGGCTGCCCATCAGAGGACACGGGACACAGGCTGCCCTGTGCTGTTCATGGATGAAACAATGCAATTTATGGTCCACCAAACAATTCACACATCCTCAGCCCACCCCTCTCCTGGCCTCATGCAGAGCCAAGTGAGATTTGCAGGGAGACAGTGAAGGGCTCTGGGCTCAGACTGGTGGCTCTGGAACCCATCCAGCTTCTCTGCTGAAATCTAGCAGGTTGCCTCTGGCTTCACAGGGCTTGGGTTTGACACTGTCCTCTCAGCAATACAGCTCAAACAGGTACAATCCAGCTGACATTTCCATGCGCTTCCCTTTGCAAAGTACTTCATTGAAATTCACCTCTTAACATCAAAGATATTTCTAAGTGCATTATTAAGAGGCACCAAAACATCTTAAATACTTTGTTAACTAAGACCCTTAACAGTGAGATGGGAAGGATCCCTGTGAGATGTGCAGTGAAGGGAGCTGGAGGAAAATGTGAGCACCTGGAAGGGGAACAAGGGGTAACCACAGCCACAGTGCCTAGGGTGGGCTGCACAACAATGCTGCTGCCCTGGCTCCAACCATCCAGGGGCTGCAGGAGGATCTGGAGCTCTCCTAAAAGGTACACGCATGAATGGTGGACCAGGAATTTTGGGGGATTGGAAGGCTGCATTTCATTGACTATACAGCTTCCTGAGGAAACAATCTACATCTTCCTCACAAGTGTCAGTGGAGGGGCTATTGCTGATCTCTACTCTCTGTTTACAGTGACAGAACCTTTCCCCAGAGGGTCGTGGAGCACTGAACGGGTGCCCCAGGGAAGGGTCATGGCCCCAAGGATGCCAGAGCTCCCGGAGCATTTGAACAATACTCTCAGGCACAGTGTGGGATTGTTGGGGTGTCTATGTAGGTCTAGGGGTTGGACTTCACGATCCCTGTGGGTCCCTTCCAGCTCAGGATATTCTGTGATTCCCTAATTCTGTTACTCTTGTTTGCTAACTGAAAAATTTGACTTTGTCATTTGGCTTTGCCTCACTTTGCTGTCTAGTCTAGGAGCTCTCCGGGAGTCTCTGCAGCTGGAGAAGAAATGTGGATCCCTCCAAATGGAAGGTCCTTTCAGTACTTTAGATGCTTTTTCAGAGTGGGATGCACTGTCTCTGCCAAGCCCATGATGCCCTTCCCAGAATGCGAACATTGGACTCTCTGTGATGCTACCTAAAACATTCTCATTTTAGAAATATCTAACTTAATGCTACAGAAATCACCTGGTCTGTACTGCAAAGGGATAGCACGGATTTTCTTTCTCTCTTGAAAGCAACTGGTCTGCTGCAAGAACATCGGGGGAAAAGCTTGTTTATGGGATTGCTGACAGCACATAATGGTTGTCTGGGATGGGATAAAACCTTATCTAAAGAAAAACACAGACAGATACTTGGTGGTAGAGGAAGAAATCAGTCTAGAGGGATGAGCGGTTCATAGGGACTGGAATACAGAAAATCAGGGACACTTCAGTCAATATTTAACAATGGCTTGATATGAGATGTGCAGGCCACTCTGCCATGATGGAACAGGGAGAACAGGGACTCCTATGAGGGTTCAGGCTTCAGCTCAAACCCAAGAACAGACAGTTACACTGCCACTAGGCTAGACAGGACCTTGACATGCACAAACTGAGTATCATGGAGGTGGCACTGCTCCTGCACATGATTTTAGTGATCTTATCGGAGAAATGGCACATTCAGGTCTAGTGCTTACGCTTGAGAGTGACCCTGAAAACTTGGAAGACTCAGGAAAGAATGAGAAAATTATGCCAGGGCTAGAAATCATTCTCAGTGAGAGACAAATGGAACATGAACTGTTTATTTTATCTAGTTTTTAAGAGGTGATTTAATTGTGGTCTGTGAAAACTGATGTGAGGGAATACTTTGAGTGCAAAGGCTCTTTAAGAAGGCAGACAAAGACAGAAAAAGATCCAGGGATTGGAAAGAAAAGCTGGTGGTTGTTGGGCTTGAGATAAAGGAGCCTTTTGTAACAGTGGGAATAGCTGACCATTGGAACAAGGAGCTGAGAGGTGTGGTAAACTCTTCATCTCATACAGCCTTGGAATGCAGACTGGACCCTTTTCTGAGGATGTGAACTGAATCATAAACTGTTGGTCTTGGTGAAGTTAAAAATGTGAATTTTCAGCTAAGAAAACCTGAAATGACCCATGGTGGTATGAGAGAGATATTCCATCCCTATCAGGCTGAGATGGTAGCAGGGCCAGGCTTACCTCCAGCTGACATTGGCAAAGGCAGACAAGCACAAAGCTGCTCTTCCTGTGCACCAAAGTCCTGCCTGAGATTGCAAGATTTACCTTCCTTGTAATACTTTCTTCTTTTCCATTAATGCAGTGTTCCTGGGTGCTTGTTCAAAAACTGGCAAATGTGAAAGAATACCGTTCTGCAGCTGACTGGTATTTTGAAAATATATTTTGGAAATATATTTTCATGAGGAGAAAGTTCTATACAAGACTTGAACAAAACTTGGTGAAATAGGAATGACATGGCGGGGACTTCTGGGCAGGATTTAATGAATGTGCAGAGTGTCACCTTTGGAGAGGATCCTGGCTGATGACCCGTGGAAGGGAGAGTCTTCCTTTTCCTCAGCACGCAATACAGTTAATTTCCCCAGGCACTTCTGCAAGGCAGCCCCCAGGTTTCATTAGTCCCAAACTCATTGGGTTGCCTCATTTGAAATTTTCTGTAATTCTCCTAAAAGGCAGATCTAGAACAAGAGAACCATACCTCATTTTAGGAATGCAACAGGTTAGGCTTTTCAGAACAAAACTGGAAATAAATTTTCTTAATGAAAATATTAAATGAGTTCAGCCTGAGCTTCTCTTAACATTGCTCAAGGGTCAGCAGAGGGGATGTTGGGTCCTGCAGATACCCAGAACACACTTTGCTCAGGAATTCCTGCTTTCCAGTTTTATTAGGAGGGTTAATGATATTTTCATTTGGGGATTATGTCCTCCTACCTTAGAAAGGAAAAATACATCTTTCATGAGTGTGGTGATGAAAACTGCTGGGCTGCAGCTGACACAGCAGAAGCTGCTTTGGCCCTGAAGGAGTCAGCGGACTCATCACTTCTCCAGGCACCTTCTGTGGCATCACAACAAATCAGAGTTTCTGATATCGGGAGACTGGCAGTTACTGCAGGAACTCTCAGGGCATTGCTGGATGATATTACAACAATCACAGCATACAAGTAATGTAGCTCTGCTCGGTGGGGATGGGTCTCCTCTGTGTCTCAAGGTTCTAAGAAGGTTATAGCATTGCCACCAAAAGATATCTTCTGGTCAGTGAGATGAAGGTTTGTGTAGGTGGTCTTTGCATCTCAAACACCCTTTCTCTGATGTGGGAGGGCTCAGGCAAGCATCATAGCAGGAATGTGGATCTGACATTAATGCAACTTAAATTGCAGGTTCCCCACATGGCAGCCAAGCTGGCCACCTTTCTGGCGCTCTGTCCAGCATGGAAGCTCATGCAAAGAGCAACTGTGGATGCTGGCATTGGCTGGAGGACAGAACAAACACACATCTGTGCTGGCTACACCCACCTTCCTTCTGTTTGTGAAGATTCAGGCCCACCCAATCCATGATCAGAGGGCACTGCATGTGGCCAAGCAGCCTACTCAGACAGTGTGGTGAATGAACAGCAAATAAGCAAAAAAATATTCTCACAATAGTTTGAGGCTAAATATTGTTTGTCCAAGTTACTTGACCAAGATTCCCGACTGAGGGAGTCACTGCCAGGAACTGAGATCACCTAGGAAGGATTCAGAAGAGAGGGAAATTAATCAGCAACTTTGTCTCGCTGAACAATGGCAGCTTTTATTCCTGGCCAATCACGTTTTGAAATGCATTTCATGCCTGAAACCAGAGTGGATGCTTTGGTCAAACTGAAAACCTGGGCTTGAACTGAATCCCTCCACTCACTGCTGCAGACAAGTTTCACCTAAACATGTTACTGAGGCTGTGAGGAGTCCTGAATCCTGATACAGATGTGAAGAAACAGAGCTGAATCCTTACACACAAGTTTCTGTGGCCTGGGAAGGACTTAAAATCTTCTAAATTACTCATCTGTGTAACTAGGAATATGTTGGAAACTGAGAGATGAAGACATAACCTTCTTCCTAATCAAACCAAACTAATTTTACCCATCCCTAGTTGCTTCCTACATAACCTTATGAGCACTTTCTTGTCAAGGAGCATTTGGAGTGAGATGGGTGCTCACTTGGCTGGGAAGATGGTTCATTATTATGATGTCCTAGATCTGTCTGAACATCACACCATGCCTCCTGTTCAGGAGACTCAACAAAATCACAGAATGGTTTATGCTGGATGGGACTTTAAAGACCCTCTTATTTCAGCTCTCTGCCATGGGCAGGGACACCTTCTACTAGAACAGGTTGTTCCAAGTCCCATCCAAAGTGTTCTCAATAATTTAGGAGAAACATATTGGAAAAGCAGATGGGTTATTTGCCTCTGCAAAGACCATGAAGAGAAAAAACAAAAAGTGCATGGCCTGCTCGAGTCTACATGGTATGTGGTACACACTCTGCTCATGGGTGTGCAGGATTTGTGCAACAATTGTATGTCCCCAATGGACCCATACTGGTACAGATCTTGTCTGGACCAGGACAACATTAACCAGGGCCCGCATAGTCTTTTTCAGGACGTGCTTGGGGCCCACCTGGGCTTGCATCTTCCAAACAGAAGCACAGCAAGGGTCTGGCTCCAGCACGAGGCACAGGCAGTTAAGGGCTGTGCAGGCAAGGATCGAGCTGCCAAGGGCGTTACATGTTTGTAGCTGAAGGAGGATGGTCTCACTGCCTGGACACAGGCACAGCACATGCTTCCCATCTGTTCCATCCCTATCAATAAGAGCTTGTCCTCATCATGATGAGGGTGGAGATTATCCCATGGGCTCAGTGCTGTTGCTGGGATGCCCCATTAGCTGAGTGCTAACTAATGGAAAAATCCTGCAAAAGAAAATTGGAACAGGAAAGGGAATAGGAACCTCACTGGATCAGAGCCACAGCCAGTGTTGCCTGCATCTAGCAAAGGCAGTAGGAGATGCTGTTTTGGGGGAGCCTTTTGCTGCCTAAGCACCTCCTACTTCAGCATTCATGGTCACTGGGCTTCAGACAGCAGAAGGCATATGTCTGACTGTTCCCTCTGATATTCCCTTATGGACCTGCTCTACATTAGCTGGTCTAATCCCTTTCTGTCCATGCTGACAGCCTCTTGTGGCAGCAAATTCTTGAGATTTTACTCACTGCATGAAGAAATCTTTCCTTTTCTGTTTCAGAGTGATATCCTTCCAGTGCCACTGACTGCTCTTTGCCTTGGGATTGATTTCAATTTCACCTGATTCACTCCCTTCTGTCACTTCAGTCATAGCCCTCCCAGTTTTCTTATCTTCAGACTGATTAATACCAACCTTTTCAGTGCTTTTCACAAGACAACCCCTTCAGCCTCTTGATCATTTTAATTATTAATTGAACCACCTTTAGTATATGAAAATTAGAGCCATTATGTTTGTTTCTATCCTCTGTTTAACTTCAGAGGAGATCTGGAGGACCTTTTCTTGGGCTCCAACTGTGATGTTTGAACATTCAGCTGCTTGAAAACATATCCTTAAAATATCAAATGCCTTGTTCGTAGGGTTGGCTACAGGAATTCTGAATTTATAGTTCCTTTATAGTGCATTGTTCTTGCTCCAGAAACCTGCATTAGTAGTTGCAGATGCAAGTGACCTACTGCTACAGCAAATGTCAGGAATTCTCTCAGCTCTGCAGAAAGCAAAGGCTTTTGTGGTTTAACCTCAAGGTGAGGAACAGCAAAATTGTGACAGCAACCTTAGATCAAATATCTCATAGGCCAATGTCCCTGGCGGTTTACCATAAACATGCATTTATTTAACACTGGGATGCATGTGGTCTTGGAGCATTTGCAGAAGAATGGGTATGTGTCTCACCCTGCTTTGTTGTCTGAAGGGTTGTCTGAAGATCCCAAGACTTTGCTCTGCAGAAGCACTGCTGTGGTTAGGGTTCTCAAGGCTCACTGCAAAGGTTAAGCTGTATCGAAGGAAGATGTTTTTCCAGGGTCAGGGTTAAAGGACAGAGCTCTGGTTCACCAGCACACTGTAAGTGTCATTGTGATTGTCCATAAGAAGGACTTTGGGACAGAGAAGGTGGACATTTATTTATAAAGTTTCTTTTTCCTGAAATGCTCAGTGCCAAGAGATTGAATGAAAACCAATTCCCTGACATGTTACATCTGCTTCAGCTTCTGCAGAAGCACAGATGATGGGGTAAGGTCATCTTGAGAATGGCATCAAGCTAAGCATCTTGCTGGCTTTATGTTCATCCCACAGCCCCTGCTCTGTCCTGGTCTCATGCTAGTATGGTCCCTCCCCTGTCAAAACCAGGTAGAGCTTACACTTGGCTCCTGAGCCTGGTGTCCACAGTGGTAGCTCTCCAGTGCAGATTCTGGTGGCTGGACGCAGATGACCCTGTCCATTGCACGCAGCACAGTGTGTGCAGGACACCATGGGGCAGGAGGGGACAGATCAGCTGTCTGCTCTTTGCAAAAAAACAGGTATGCAAGCAGCTGAGAGGAACAACTGCAGAGTGCAGGGACCATGGCACAGGGACTGAAGTGAAGGGACTCTTCCCATCAAGTGCTCTGTCTTGCATGCTTAGCCATGGCAGGTAAGCACCTCCATGGGCAGAAGATGTCTTGATCATCAAGGTCATAACTCCTGCAAAGCCCTTTTGCCACGGTCATTGACCTCATGGAACAGAGCATGGCAGTTGAGGAAGTACCCACCTGGCCTGTTCCCCTGCTTGGAGACTTCCATGTCCCCTGTGGATAGACCCAGGCCTGCCCTTGCTGTCCCCATGCAGACCCTGTGCAGCACAAACAGTATGCTGACCTCTCCCTGCACAAGGCTGGGCACAGCCTGTGCTCTGGGACCTGCTGACTCATGTATCTGACTCACTCCAAGGCTGAATTTCCATTGCCATGAGTTAGTCTGTTCTGCCAACTCAAAAGACCTCCACCCATGCAGATCCTCTCCCTGGGGCAAGGATACTCAGCCCTGCAGGTGAGTAGCAGGAGCACCAAGGATCACAAAAGTGTCTGACAAATTACAAATGGGTTCATGGTTTGGCTGCTGTGTGCCCTGCACAGAGGTATAGCCTCTACTGGCTACCTGCTCCCTGGGCAGGGTAGCTCAAGAGCCTCACTTCAGCTTCTAGGGATAGCTTCCAGGAGGAAGCTGCCTGGGACAGGTGCTGTCTGACTCTTCCCACTTGCAGCTGCACAGCCTCAGCCCAGGGCTCCAGTCTGAGGTGTGTTCTGCTCCAGGCTGGCCACACACGTCACCAGTGGAGCACCTAGCTGGTGCTGCCTGGTGCTGCAGACTGGCCTTTCTGCTCTCCCCTCTGTGACATGTGGGGACACATAGAGCAATTTGCCTTTCTCCTCAGGAAGGGATGCAGAGCCTTGCCCAGGTGTCAAAAGAGGCAGAACTCAGGAAGAAAGGAGTGACCAGGATAGATGTGTGCCAGCCCAGAACTTGCTCTGGCTGCCTGATAAGTGTGGCTCACCTTGCCTTAGGATTTCCAGTGCACCCTGTGCTCCAAAGTGCATCTCACCAGAGATCTCCCAGCACTTAAGAGATGCACAGTTATCCAGGAAGGTATCCTTCCAACAGGTCCCAGTGCTTGTTGTGAGAAACAGTTCCTCCCTTGAGATGAATGAAAATAATCCACTCCAAATCAAGAGAGTGCAGGATCGGCCCTTCATTTGTCCCTGCTGGTCTCAGGACTGGGGCCTTTTTAGCCTAGCAGTGTTCCCAGCATTGTTGGAGCAGCAAACCCACTGTGCTGAGGATGGAGGACACACTGGCTCATGCTGAGCTGATTTGAGTTCAGCAGTGGGATCTCTGGGATGTTTGCAGTGCTGTCCTGGCACCTGCCAGCCCATACTGCCTGACACTTCACTGCTCAAAATACTCACCAGACTGCAGTAACATTGAGAAGCTTGGTGCTGCTCCTTGGGCCTGGCTAGGCTGGAGGCTCTCCTGGGAGGATGATCAAATGCTCACCATCCATCTGGTCTATTGTTCCTATGCCTGTCCTTTCCTATAGGTCAGTATTAGGAAGAAATATCCTCAGCTGCTAGGTCAGGGCAAACAGCAAAACGTCTCTGAACATCTGTAGAGAGGATGACCTCTGATTCACAGCACCCTCCCAAGCTGCCCAGATAAATGAGCACAGGTTTGCTGACCCCTTACTGTTATCTCTCTGATCTCTACTGTGCCCCCAGACCAGGCAGTTTTACCCACATATTTAAGCAATTGTTGCTAGAGAGATGTCCACCACTGCTTGCAGAGGGATTACTTGAAATTGGAATTTTGAAACTGAGTTGAATTTGAAACCATTTTTACCATGACTGAATCACTTTCTCTTTCTGGAGGTCCCCATCCCAAGAGATAAGGGTAAATCTAGGTCTCTGCTTTTCACCTAGTGACCTTTCACATCCAAAAGCAGTGATCCATCCCAGCGAACATGTGCCATTCTTCATCCCAGAGTAAAAGACCTGCAGAGGTTGACCCACAGGCTTGATAAGAGATGCTTAATCCACATAACCCACTTGGAGCCTTGCAAGCTTGCTGGAAACCTTTCACCACCCTATTTCTGAGTCTCCCCTCCATTTTTCCAGGTGGTGCAGGTGCCTGTGAAGTACAGAGGAGGTGCCAATGGAATTTTTCCCAGAGGATGACTGTTGCTGGGTCTCGCATATTAGAAGACAGAGCAGCATGCAGCCAGCACATTGTTAGTGCTGCCGTGGGCCAGCTGTACGGGGGGGTGGTCATGCACAACCTGTCCCCAGCGCATGGGGACAGAGCTAAAACACTTCCCTTGCAAAGAGCTCTGTGACAGACAGACCTTTTCCATGTCTGCCCTGCTGGGAGAGATCCCAAAATAAATAACTCTGAGACCTGATGGCCCAAGGGAAACAAGCATGAGCAGGGAGTGGGCCCAGGCCAGAGCACTCAGTCCCACACACAGGGCAGCCATACAAATCTGTGCTGTTGACAGAGCCAAGAATAATTCCAGCATCTCTATTTAATGCCATTTAGCAAAACCTCCTGCTCCAAAATTGTGAACTTCCCCAAAGACAGGATCAATATTTATAAATGCCGTGACTTCCATGCCCTCGTGATTTATCTAGGATCCCAGCTGGGCAGGGTTGCTGCAGCTCTGGCTGGCCCTCTGGGCAGGGACAGTATCCATAATTTTGGCTGTTCCCAGGGGAGCAGGATGGACGCAGGCTGAGGAGGTCTGGACTGTTCAGGGAGACTGCTGGGCAGCAGTAGCTCACAGAGAGCCTGAATTTCCCACATGAAAACATAATGAACTTTTGAGGGAATTCAGTGCCAATCCAATCAGGATAAAGTTGCCCTGTGAGGCTGGCTGGTTTCCCACATCAGAAAGAGCTGGGGGTTCTTCTGTGATAGCAGAAGGAGTGGGTGGTAACCGTGGATACAGGAGATTGACTTCATTCTCCCACATCCAGGCTTCAGGTCAGCTTTCTCCTTACCAGGAGCATGTTTTCTTGGGGGACAAAGATGATTTTACTAATTTCTCTCCTCTCTCTCGTGCCTCGCCATCCCTGGCACTGTTCCCATCCAGCTGACTGTGCCTGCTATAGAAAGCAGATGGGGGTTATATTTACCCCTTCCTTTCCCTTAAGTCTTCTCCAGGACTCAATCTTTAGCCCAAAGGAGTCAGGAGATGGCAGGGACAGCACACTGTAGTTGAGGATGGAGAGATGATCATCAGCAACCCCATAAACTGAGTTTTAAATAAAGCTTACACTGCAACACCACTTCCCAAAATGTCCGGCCTAGCATTCCGACTGGGATAGGCAAGGGACAATATATGGGTGCATGTTGCTCCGCCTGCATCAGTTAGGGATGGATCTCACTTTGCTAGATGCCAGTCATTGGGACCTCTCCCACTTGGCCTGCATGCATCCTATAACAAGTCCTGGTCCACAAGAAGGACCCTTGTGAAGTGTTTGAGGCACTATTCCTCTGTGATGGAGGCCTGCAGGCTTGATGCTCCCCAGGCAGGTGCACAGGGCACAGATTCACCTGCTTGTCTGAGTGATGGAGAACATCCCCCTTGAAAGGACTAGAGGGAATGGCTTTAAGCTGAAGGAGGATAGATTTAGGTTGGATGATAGGAAGAGATTCTTCCCTATGAGCGTGATGAGGCCCTGGCACTGGAAGCCAAAGAAGATGTAGCTGTCCCATCCCTGGAAGTGTTCAAGACAAGACTAGACAGAGCTTGGAGCAATGTGGGATAGTTCCTGCCCATGGAAGGGGGGCGGAACAGAATGCGCTTTAAGTTATAACCCTTCCAACCCAAACCATTCTGTGATTCCATGATAAAGCCCTTCTCTGTTCTGCAGCTCAACACTGCTGCCCAGAGAGGAGCTTCTGATCCAAATCATGGTACTACCTTGGAACCATCAGGGCACTGCAGGTGATTCCATCCTCTGCACCTACTGCTGAAAAAGCAAAGCACAATCACAGGCAAGCTGAGCATGCTCCCCACTCCCAGCCACCAGCAGGCACTGGTGTGCAGCTGCCTCCCTTCGCTAAGGGCCAAAAAGGGATTGGTAGTGCTCTGCCCCAGCAGGAACATGGTCCATGCAACAGCTAGGTTGGGACGTGCAGAGGGACATGTGCCATGGGGGGTAGTTTGGAGGGAGAGCAACTAAATCAGCATGGGAATGCATGGCTGGAGCCCTGCCAGCACCTGCCACCTCTGGAAATAGCTCTTACAGAGTCCCAGAGTGCAGGCATGAAGTCCCCTTCCCTTGGGTTATTACACAGCACAGGATACATGAAATATGTTGGCAGCAGTCAGTCTAGGGAGAATTAAGCAAGGGAGGGAGGTAGATTAATAGGAAAACAAATCAGCACCTAGAAACAGAGCAAATGAACAACACATAGTGACTGAGACCACCAGGGATGCTGGATCACAGACAAACCCAGGCACATGCATGGAAGGAAGCACAGGCTGCGAGAAGAGCTGGCCACCCAGAGCAAAGGCAGGAAAATGAAAACACTTTATTATCTAAATGGGGATACAATTTCTGGAAGAACAGACTCTTCAGCCCAGGAATGGTGTTTGAAGCACTAGAACAGCTGAGAGAGGTGTTGATGGGGCCTGTCACCAGAAAAAAAATGAGTGTACAGAGATACCGTTTTTTACCTAAAGCCAAGGCACGGGAGAAGAAATAGATACTTGGTTCTGAAGCCAGGAACTCTGCAGCAGCAAGGGCCTGCAAAGGGAATAAAGCAGTGGAAGAAATGCTTGTGCTCAGTGCCCAGGGTAGTCCGCAGCTTACAGATCTTGGAGCAGGGATCCTGCCAAGCCAGGAGTTTGCTGCTCTGCTAACAGCAGTGACAGAGAGGAGGGAGGTTGTGCTCACACAGAACAGGAGCTGTTGACTGCAGTCTCTGTCATGGGAGAACTGCCCAGTTCACTGTAGCACAGATGCTGATCCATCCCTGCTCACCATGAAGCCCCTCTTGAGGAGTCTTGGAAAGAGGAAAGAGTTCAAGTTGAGCTGGGCATTCCTTTCACCACACACAGATCTTCAGTCCGTTAGCTTGTGATAGTACTGGTGTGGTTGGCAGGAGAGGCCCAAGGGATGTTTCAAAGATCCAACAGACATGGGTACTGAGGCAGGACAATAATTTGTACAGCAAGGTTGGTGAGATCACAAAGAAAATCAGTGTGACAGGTACCAACAGCTGCCTGTAGCAGGTAGGAGGTGAACTCTGTGCCACATTTAAGGTGGGATTTTGTTTAAAAGAGGCCAGGCACTCATAGCAGGGGACTGGAGAGCTGACATCATGTATGGATCCTAAGCATGCTGAGTGGAGGATGAAGGTATGCCTGGAGTGGTGCCAGGGCTGGATATTGATGCTTATCTAATGACAAGTGCTGTGCCCCATCCTGAAAGGAATCTCTGCAGCCTCCTAAAACTCCAACCTGTCTGTGGAAAGACTGGAAGAAACCTGATCGCATTTAGTAACGGATCACAGATATGTGATAGCTGCAATAGCAACCACAGAGCCTGGGAACTAGACCTTCTCGAGGCTACAGAAGTCAGAATCTGGTGGAGAAGCAGAAGATGGCCTTTAGAAAGCCTGATCTCAACATGTTCTGCTCAAACTGGACCACCACACTCAGCAACAGAGTGAATACAATTCAGTATCCTGTGGGAAGCTGGACATAAGACTTTTTTCCCCACATATTCTACAGAAAGAAGCAGGAATGGCAAATGCTATGGAGATGGTCTCTCTGGGGAATTACTGCAATACAAAGTAATCAAGTCAAAAGCCAAGGTAGTTGATGAACCAGGAACTACAAGAAGGCATTACAAAGTCAGCCTGGGTGCCAGCAGTCCATCTTTTCAGGGAAACTTCACTGGCTGGAGAAACACAGAAGTGAAATATATAAAATCCATTTACAGTCTTTGCTTCTTAATGGGAGCAGGGACTTCCCTTCCCCAAGACACCATCCAACTCAGTTTTGAGGACAATTTAGATAGAATAACAGGGCAACTTATAGTCTCTGAGTGCAAGCCTGGTATGTGCTGGCAAAGGCAAGAGGATGGTTCAAAGGGGGCCAGAAACTCCTCTGCCATGAATCAGCTGCTTCAGGGGCAGAAAGGAGGAGGACCAGGGTGGAAGGAAATTTGATTTGGTACCTGGAAAGTGTGCTTTGCTTGGTAACTCCCAGTGTGCCCTCTGGGACAACTTGGAGGGGCTGTGCATGGTGTTCCGCTCCATTAGCAATTCCTTTATGCCAGCACATGTAAATAATTATTCTGGCACAGGCTCCCAGCAGACAGATGTATGCAACCCTTCAGAGCCAGTGCAGCACTGACCCCCAGCACAGCTTGTGCTGCTGCCTTTCTTGGAGACTGGCACCAGAAGCAAGGAGATTTGTGTTCACACATGGACAAGCAGCATGCCCTTGCATCATCAGTGCTTCTGAAAATCAAATAATCTGTGCAGGTGAAGTATAATTCTATGTGATCAAACTCTCTGCTTCCCCTCAAGAACTTAATTGTGCAGCCCAGCCTTTTTTCTGAGATCTGACCCTCATGAGAGAAACCTTGGGGTTAAAGAGATGGGAGAAATATTTACAGGAAAAAAATTAAGATAAAAGAAGTCCACATGACTTGATATTTTCTGTGAAAGATTTTGCCCAAAACAGAGCATTCAGGCCAAAGCTACAAACCCCTGAGAACAGAAGCCACAAAACTGATGTGCCTCTGCATGTTAAAACACTGAACAAATACTTCGCCCCAGGAATCTGGCTCTTTCCAAACTCCAATAGTGCCCTCAAGTGCTCAAAGGAGAAGTCGCAAGCCAAGGACGGATTTTGCTGCAAGGCAGAGGAGACTTATGAAAGTGGAGGGGAGGGAGGTGGTTGCATGACGTTAAGCGTGGCTCACTGCTCTCCCTGCCTGAGCTAGGTTGAAATATCTGTGTTTTTTCCTACTTCTTTTCCTCGAATGGGTACATCTGTGTTGATAGCCCATCTGTCACCAAGAGAAGCTCCAAGAGCATCAGAAACAGATTTCATGTCTGTGTTGCCTGGAAAAGATGCACACGTCACAAGCTTGTGTAAACAGCATAGTTTGGATTTGGCCACTGGCGTGATCCCACACAGGCAGACCTCCTGGATTCACCCCTTCAGAAGACATGACCTCTGGAGAGCAGAGGACTGCATCTCAGTGTCCCAGCTCCAGAGGGGAGGTTGGGTTTCACCCCATCTGACTCCCTGCTGTGAGCTTTCCAAGCTGTGTGGAGGCTGTTTTGGAAGAGCTATGCAGGGCTGTTCTCACTTATTCAGTGAGCTGGGTCTCTCAGCAAGATGGGCTCTTTCAAGGGTCAGGAGATAATGCCTGTTTGGATCTGTGGGACTTCTGCCTGCTCCCAGTGAGAATGGTGCCTGGAAACATGGTACATGGTCACCTGCACTCCTTTGCGGGACACACAGGTGATCACTAGCAGGATGCTGAACTCAAATCCAGCTCACCTTGCTCAGGTCTTTCCCTACGGGTTCCTTGGAGAGTCACTTGGTAGAGCCTTATCCTGCAGTGCTACACCTTGGGGAAAGGAAGCACTCAATGGTACAGCTCCACTCACCAGGACTTGCTGTACAAGAATTAAGATGTTTTCAAGGGACAACTGAATGTTACTGTGTTAGGAATTGACAAAGCTACACTGAGGACCTGAAGAGGTCCTGTACCTGCTTCCTCACCCTTTTTCATATTTGAGGAGACTCCTGGATAATGGCATTGGTTTGATTTACATGGCATGGACAAAAATCCCATTGAGTTAAGCAGCAGAGGGCACAGAAACAGGGAGATGGGGACAGGAACTTCTGAGGTTTTTTTTGTCCCTGTAGCCAGAGTGTCATGGTTCCTCTGACCATCTTACCGCAGCCTTTGGAGAAAAGTCTGTGTGGCTTCTCTGAAGGCATATGTGTTCTCTTCTATTGCTGCTCATCATGCCATCATGTCCAGTCACCTTCACACACCACCATCCATCCCCTCCAAGGTAGAAGACTGCTCTTCCAGCAGGCCGTTGTCATCCCATTAGGCCCCTGTGAATCACAGACACCACCCAAAAAACACCAATTTCAGCATCAGAGCTGGTTTCAGCAAAGACCCACCCCTTTATGACTTTTTGCGTTACTGCCTTGATCTGTGCGGGGACATTCATCTTCTTCTTTTCTCTAATTCTGGCAAAAAGCTGTTCCCACTGGTGCCTGCTACAGGTGCTTGTAGGAAGTAGTATCACAACACCAAAGACAGGCAGACTCACAAACCTGAAGCCAAAACCTCACCCATTTTAGTGCTAGAGCTGCAAGTTGCTTGCATAAGGAACAATTCTCAAGGTATCAGAGACATCAGGACTCTTCTCTGCCATCAAGGATGGCCTTGCAGGAAAAGTTTTGCTTCTGCAGGGAAAGCACCTACTGCAACACACAGCTCCTGCTCTGCTGTGGCTCAGCATGCCTCAGACAGCATGAGATGGCCCTGCAGCAAGTGTAGATCTGACAGTGATAAGGATGTTGCTTCTAGTGTAGCAGCCACTGTCCTTCTTCTCATCAGTACTCTTTGGCAAATGCCAGACTCTCCCCCAGCAGCCTGGAGCAGCTCATTGTCACAGCTGGGGTGTCATCTCCAGGTCAGCTGCTGTCAGCAGCCATAGAGCAAGAGTCACTGGTGACTTCTCAAGGTATCACCCTGCTGGTGATATCACTGGTGACTTCAAGGCATCACCTTGCTTTGATCACCAGCCTGAGGCTAAAAATAACCAGATCTGGGTCCAGATCTTTCACAGGGATCTCTTCAACACATAGAATGGGAACACTCAGGAGAAAACTCATGGAGCGGCAATTGACAGCTGTAGCAAAGACAACTTAGTGCAGGAGACTGGCAAAGGACCATAGTCTGAGCAAGTCCCCATGAACCTCTCTTCTACACCTCCACAAGAAAACAGCCTGTCCTGCTTTTGTTGCATTCACCAAAAGTGACCTTGAAACCTGCTGCTGCAATGCCATTTCTATTATAACAGCAGAGTAGCTGCCATGCCACTCTCGGCTGACAGGCTCACCAAGAGGCATTTTCCTGGAAGACTACAGAGGCCCCAGAGCAAAATAGGTCTCATTATGAAATTGTGGTTTTCTAATTAATACCCATTTGTCTGTAAGATGATCTACTTGACTACATGCCCACCTCAGAATTTCATCTTCTTCCCTGAGGACAGGGCTTGGCAGTTGCCAAGACCCACAGTCCTGGGCCCTACTGCCTGCCTGCTGCTGGTCACCAGGTCACACACAGCCCAGGATATCACTCTCCACACCTCTGGACACCTATCTCGAAATTAGCACTTGTTTATGCAAATCAGTCAGTTCATTGGCTCTCCTCTGCAATCTATCAATAGATGGAACAGATAACGCCCTTCCAGGCCTAGGAATGTGAATGGAAACTACCTTGCTACATTATGTACTGCCTGGTGAGATAGCATGGGGTTTTTTTATTATTTTTATTATTTTTCATATAAATTTCAGCCAAAATCTTTCTGCTTCTCCAATGACACAAGTCAGACAAAACTTCCCCAGAGCTCTGCTAGAGCCAAGTACAGAGGGACCAGAAGCTTTCAGGTGCGCAACCATACAGAGAACAGAGAATGCCTACTCCACTTTAGTGGGAGAGGAGTCTCTATGAGCTGGCCAGGGCACAGTCCCCATACAGCTGTGGCTTAGTGAGGCCACCCGGGACACTCGCTGCACTGGCTGCTGGTAGCAGGGCCAGTCCCACTCACTGAGGCCATCTGGAAGCTCTCAGAACTGCTGAAAAAAAAATGCTGCTGGAGGCCCTTTGTGAGCCATGGGATGGGTCAGGTTACCGACAGAGGGACAGGGAAGAGAAATACAGCAAGGTCTCCTGGAGGAGCAAGGAGCTCTCCTACAATGGCAGAAATACAGATAGGGGTCTCAGGGAGGAACAAGGAGTACCTCTGCCATGGCAGAAATACAGACTGGGGTCTTGGGGACGAACAAGGAGCATCC